>CM060834.1:76347500-76840000 GCA_030762175.1 Metallyticus violacea
AATTTTGCTCCTTGTTTTACAAATTCAAAATATACATCGATTGTTGACTGGTTCAAATTCACCTGCCAAAGCATGCCACCCGCTACTATTTGAAAGTTTAAAACATTAACATTGGTTGGCTTAAAGTTAACTGTACAACCAACTGGTGAATTCATTGCTCCTAATATATTCGAAGGCCTAGATTTCATTAACTCTTCCCATCGGAAGGTCTTAAATGGCATACACCTGTCCCTTCCTTTTGTATAGCGGTTTATTGTCTACTTGACTTTGCCCCATTTCTGGTTAAGCTACCGTAGCAGTTACACCAGAGAACCTTCTCTTTTGACAACATACAATTTGACATATTAAATTTATACCCCATATGTATACATAATACATTATTAATTGAAATGCACCAAATATGATAATTAAGCTTATATACGAGTATATTTCAGTGAGGGTAGGCCATATGAACTGTTTACTTATCAAGTTAGTAGTAACAATGAAATGTAAATAGAAAGTGTATTCATAAACATGGCCTTACATAGTCTAACTACTTTTTAATTCACCACGAATCTGTATGTATCGCTTACAATGTGAGTGACGTAGTATTCCGTGAAGAGGAGGAAATACACGTTGAGTCAACGGCGCTGCCGTTATGTCCTGTTGGTGTCATTTGCCTCTGACGGAAGTGGATATAATGACACTTGAAACCCACTATTTCTATTGTTATGTTACATAATGCAAATATATCACTACAAAGAGCATAGATTAGAGTTAAAATTGTAACAATTGGGCACAGTGTTCCGTGCGTCTAGTACACATTTAGTCCACAATTTACTACTTCGCCACGTCTATGTTTCAGCGATAACTTGTGCATCAAAGGCGTTTCTAATGGAGTTGGCATCTTATTTGCCAAAAACTCGAAATCGTTACATTTTAATTAAAAATTAGCACTGTAGTTTTTCGACATGAAAAATCTGAGAAGATAAAGTAATAGAATATATAATAATCTTATAAATACCCTGTAAAAACTAAACTCTATATATCGAAATATTAAAAGTAGAGATCCCCTGTCATCTCTCTGTTCAATGGGTCTAATGTGTGACAAGCTATTGTTTTCTAAAAACTACTGACCAATGGCGACTCTTCTAATTTGCGTTACCCCTCAAAATTTCAACGTTTAATTTCATATAACTATTGTTTAATTCCTTTTTATGCCTTAAAAGAAAGAAAGAAATAAAATGATACATTTCGGTAGGGAGCTTCAAAGTCGCGCCAGATAATTGTATTTGTTGGGGGCTTGGTTTGCAGACGCGCTGCAGAATGGTGTCTGGGTAAGTTTGTGGAGTATTTTGATCAAGTATGGTGTGAGGAGGCAGTAGGAGGAGCTATTATGTGCATGCACCACGAGTCATTTCTTGCCACGTGTGTTCCTGGAAAAGCATTCAGTTTTGTACGACTGTTTATGGTTGCGTTAGAGTTGAATGAATTGTTTTAAAACTCATCAGTAAATTAGAGTGAACGAGTGTATTAATATATAAGTGTACATAGTCATTTATATTACGAGGCGTGTCCGGAAAGTAAGTACCGATTTGGAAAAAAGTCATAAAATGTTTGTTTTCACAACAATATTTATTTGTACATGGAAAAGCATTCCTTAACCTATTTTTCGACATATTTGCTACCATTGTTCAGGCATTTGTCATAGCGGTAAATCAACTTTTGTATGTCCTCTTCAAAGAAAGATGCCGCTAGTGAAGAGAGCCACTGCTGAACACAGTTTTTCGCGTCGTTATCGCTGTCAAAGCGCCTTCCTCCGAGCTCACGTTTCATGTTCAAGAACAAGAGGTAGTCAGAAGGTGCGAGATCGGGGCTGTATGGCGGGGAATGAACTGCTCCCAACCGAATTGTTGAATATTGTTTTGCGTGACACCAGCTGAATGGAGACGTGCGTTGTCATCAAGCAACACAATGTCTTGACTGAGAATTCCACGCCGCTTGTTTTGAATTGCGCGCCGAAGATTTCTCAATGTTTCACAGTGTCGTACCGCATTGATGGTTGCATCTCTGAAAGGAAAGAAACTCGACAAGCAGAATGCCCCGTCTTTCCTAGAACGTGCAGATGATTTTTCGTGCTGAAAACGCTGTTTTGAATTTTTGTCGTTTGGGGGATCCTGTGTGCCTCCACTCCATCGACTGTTGTTTTGATTCTGGAGTGACATGACAAACCCAAGTTTCATTACCGGTCACTATCCTGCTTAAGAATTCATCTCCCTCGTCGCTGTATCGGATAAGAAATGTCAAAGCACTGACAAGTCGCTTCGTTTTGTGGACATCCGTAAGCATCTTCGGAACCTTACGGAACACAGTTTGCGATAATTTAAGCGCTTTTTGACAATCTCGTGCAGAATAGTTTTAGAAATTTGTGGAAAACCATTACAAAGCATTCTTATTATCAACCGCCTGTTTTCACGAATTGCCTCATTCACTTGTTTAACCAAACCATGACAACAGAAGGCCGCCCTCTCCGTGCTTCGTCATGAACATTAGATCGTCCATCATTGAATTGCCTAACCCCCTTTCTCACCATTTCATCTGCCATTACATTTTGACTGTAAATCTCTACGAGTTAATGATGAATTTCAGCTGGCTTAACATTCTTTGCGTTTTCAAAAACCGTATTATGGAACGCACCTCACAGTCGGCGGGATCAGAAATTGTCTTAAACCTTTCGAACGAGCATAAACAACTGTAAACACAACACGATCAGTGAACAGACAATGAACCAGAGAGACAAGTGCACATGCGTGAAACTACCACACTAGCGTTGCGGTGGCGCTAGAACGACATGGTACTTACTTTCCGGACACGCCTCATAAATATGGGAAACTGTGGATTATTTCGATGCCAAACAGCATTATATTTAAAGTTACAATACTTTCATACAGACACTTACATACCTATACGTGGTCTGTCGACAAATTTAAGGAAATCGGTTTTCTGGTGTAGTTTTACTTTATTCATCATAAGCGCCAATACTTTCCAAAATTTTCACATGCATGTGCGTTTTGGCACATTGTTATAGAAGTGCGGATGTCACTGTTACAATTATCAACATAATAACATGTTTCCATTGTAAAAACAAGAATGACCTTTTCTAATTTTTGTAATAATTCTAATTAGTGCTTTTAGTATAAAGATATATTTAATTAGTGACTTTGGACAAAGAATATTTGAACAATTTGTTGCGTATACGGAACAAGAATTGTTGATTTTTTATTTTTTTTTTGTTTACGGCCGCTCTTTAACATCTCAGGTCATCAGCTTCCCATTCTATTGAGGGCGTGAAACGGTCGACAAATTTTGCTCACAGGCCTTTTCTTTCAGGCTTGAGGTTGTTTTACGAGTTGTAAATATACGACAGGGACCCATGTTCAGTTGCGTCTCAGGATTAGTTGATTTCAGGATCAGCCTTTATCAAATTAAGAAACATCAGTGTGATTATCATAGTGCGAAAGTGGCACATGTTCTCCAGAAAATAACGGCAGTGCATTTTATGTGGAATAGTTTATGAACAATAAATTGTGTTTCGTCTCCCATAACAAAAAATCTTATAAATTCCCATATACTTCTTCCCCTATGGTCATAGGAGGACAAAAGTATACAGCAACAGAGTCTCAACAGCAGTAGCTAAATATAAGTCAGCGGAAATCAATCGTTGGAGAGGAAAAATTATCATCGACCCCTGAGATTCCATATAACCAATGAAATTCAAATCTTTCCAAAAGTCTTTCCTCCACTCTGCATATTTAATTAACATTTTTTTTATTTAAATACACTGCACACATCACGAAAGCAGCGACGTACAACGTAAACTACATCTAGCCATCATGCACTCATTATATTTACTCAACGTTCTTCAAACTATTGCTTCTATATTATCATCATCATCACCATCATTATCGTCGGTCCTGGTGGTGTAGTGCTAACCATACTTTCCTTCTAAACCCAAGATCGCGGGTTCAAACCCGGCCAGGATCGATGGATTTTTTCGAGTGTAAAACTCCTAAGTATGGCTTCCTTCGGAAGGTAAGTAAAGCCGTGGGTCCCGTGTCGTAGATTTACGGCACGAAAAAGAACCTCAAGCCTGAAATAAAAGGCCACTGAGCAAATTTTGTCGGCCGTTTCACGCCCTGAATAGAATGGGACGCTGATGATCTGAGCTGTTAAAGAGTGTCCATAAATAAATCAATAAAAAATATTATTATTATTGCTATAGTTGTTCACTCGCTTTAAATGGATAAAATTTACCATAAATATTTGCATTTGAAACATGCGATAAACGGTAGTATTATTTTAATATTAATAAGTTTGGTTTCTGCTACTCTTACGGCTATTAACCCCCTAAAAATATAATTATCTGATTAACTATGATACTTTTTTTTTTGATTTATTTATTTATGGACGCTCTTAACATCTCAGATCATCAGCGTCCCATTCAACTCCGGGCGTGAAACGGCCGACAAATTTCGCTCAGAGGCCTCTCTTTCAGGCTTGAGGTTCTTTTTCGTGCCGTAAATCTACGACACGGGACCCACGGCTTTACTTCCCTTCTGAAGGAAGCCATACTTAGGATTTTTATGCCCGAAAAAATCCATCGGTTCTGGCCGGGTTCGAACCCGCGTTTTGGGTTTAGGAGGTAATTATGGTAACCACTACACCACCAGCACCGACTAACTATGATACAGTAATATGAAATTAAACAGGGATTTTCAGCTGTTTCTCAGTCAGTCTTTTTTTTTTTTTTTTTTTTTTTTTTCCCCTCCTGAAGCTGATCCGATCTATCTATGAGGAAAACTGAAGGATATAGTTTACAAGAATGTACCGAGTACTCGCAAGACGTACAGTGTAGTGTAATAGGAGTTAGAAATGCAAAACAATGTGCAACAATCCCTTCATCAAAGACTGGAAGACTGTGTTGCAGCGGCAGGTCACCACCATCTATGAGTCAGAGTATTTCCTAGACCTTGGGTAACACGGCGATAATAATATCTATTGTGCCAAGTGGTGATAACTTGTCCGAATGAGTTCAGGAAACTTTGTGGCCTAAGTTTCAGGCATACACCTAAAGAACTAAGGGAAAGTCCTGAATAAGTCTCAGTCAGGAAACTAATTCAACCCAGCCCACCGCTGGTTTAATTTAAGCACAAGAAACAAGAAAACCTCCTCCAGGCGGTTGTTCGAACATTGTAAATTGTGTAAAGTCCCATTATTGACAACAATAATGGGACTTTTGGGCTTCGGAAATGAGCAAATGTACAGCCGGAATGAGTTAATCGAGAGGAGTTAATCATCCTCACTCTCGAAAGTTAGCCATGACGACGATGATATCACCATTGTATATTTGTTAATCTCAAACATTCAATCAGATGAGAGTACTCCCAGGTACTGCCGTTTTTAAAGACAGTTACTTTTAACAACAGCTTTGCTTAGCACCTTGCACCCCTCGCCAAAACCCGAACTGTGGCAAAGTGTCAAAACAGACTCACCATATTCATCATTATAATGCGCGGCACGTAACTTGGCTGCGTAATGCCGTAAGAGAGAAAGGGGGGGGGGGAATACATCGTCATCCCATCACGTTCTCTGCCGCGCCTCCAGAAGGGGGTCCCCTGTCGCCTCTTCTAGTAAATGCATGTGCTACTCTGTCCACAAGACCAAGTGCTTTGTCTCTGTCGTGCATTTTACAATTGGTGAAAATGGAACTTAAAACTTTTTGAAGTCTCATCTAAGAGCAACAACAATTCTAGTGCTCTGTTTATTGAATTACAGCACAGAAAGATTTGTGATTACCGAGGCACATTTGACATCATCATTGTTCAGTAAAGTTTCTTCATGCCTGAACATGTCATTGAGTATTCGTTAACTTTTTATGTTCATGCAATTCCTAACACATTTACTTTTATCAGTATTTGCTATTCTACCAGTGCAACTATTATTCCAAGACGAAAATCAGAGACATACAAATGAAACAGTACTGGTGTTCTGCTATTTTCCAATTTTATCGCTACTTTTAATTTTATATTTTTATCCAATCATAATTTTCTATTATTCCACTATTAGGTACCTTTATGCACTTTGATCGACTGATTCTGAAGTATGAAATACTTTCTGAATGTATTTGGGGCGTAAGGCACCGTGTTTTACCAGAGATAAACAAGTTTAATGTTTTATTTATTGTAGCTTTGATTTCATTGATTTCCCCGCCATGTCTGTAGTTTGTAGGTTGAATACTGTAGTGCAAGTCTGCAGAATTGAATGAAATGAAATGAATTAATACTCTGGAGGAGAGGGAGAAAACAAAACACAGGTTGAACTGATTCCAGGACCTTCGAGTTGTAGGCCGCAAACGCTACCACTAGAACACGGCTATCTACACTTTTCTCCTTAATCAAAATTTAGTTATTACTGTGGAATCACGCTTACTGCAGTCTTCGTCTGCTGTATGTTTTTGTTTATTTAAGGACGCTTTTTAACATCTCAGGTCATCAGCTTCCCATTTAAACCAGGGCGCAAAACAGCCGACAAATTTCGCTCAGAGACCTCTTCTTTCAGACTTAAGGCTCTTT
Source organism: Metallyticus violacea (assembly GCA_030762175.1). NCBI lineage: Eukaryota > Metazoa > Arthropoda > Insecta > Mantodea > Metallyticidae > Metallyticus > Metallyticus violacea. The sequence continues at coordinate 76,354,112 of CM060834.1, forward strand.
TACGTGCCGTAAATGCACGATCCGAGACCCTTCTGAAGGACGACATCTGCCATGGTTAGTGTGGTATTTATAACAAGAGCTTAAATTACTAACACAATTACAATATTCACCAAATATCGTATTTTGCATTTATTTTACTTCATGTGTTAACTTTTTATAAAAAGAGCAGAAGCAACTGAAAATGTTCTCTATTAACTCGTGATTAGCGATAGGATTTTCATGTACTAAAATCGCTGGTCCATGCTATTAAATCTTCAAACATATGCAGTTAAGCCGGGATAATTTATAATATTATAATTTATATTTATGAGAAAAGTTATTTTTTAAAGTCTGGATTCACATCATTCTATTCGGGTTTACCTTTTCTTTTGAGTGAGTCACCATCAGATGTTTCAGGATTTGCAGATACTTCTTCCGTTACCTCTAAGGATACCTGTCTAGTGCGAGAAACGCTTCGTTCAACTTCGCATGATTATAAAGGAGTGCACACAAAAGTTCCACTGTTATCAAGGTATGCACGTACATCTCGGTGGTAATGTGGTGGTGCACCATCCTGTTGGAAGTGAAATCCCTCATTTCTATAGAGTGTATGAATGACGGATAAGACGGAAGTGTTATTCGCGTTGACGGTTCTGTTCTGTACACACGTCTCCATTGCCTTTGAACTTCAACAACATTCTCGGTTTTCCAATACCACTTCAAAATTGCTTTTCGCTGTTTAGACGATAATCTTGGTTCTATTTTGTTGTAGCAGCGCTAGCATAACATAACGTAAGTCACAACTGTTTACAGAACATCATACGATAATCTTGGCTTCATTTGTTCATTGTTGATTTACCTGTCACGTAGCAACGCTATAATAATGTATGAGAGTCACATCTGTTTACAGAACATCATAATACACATTGCTGTTGTTTTTCGGTCCAACTTTGAAATATATTAAATAGATATCAACTCTGAAATTGTGTTTTTGGCACCCTCGAAAGAGTGACTTGTAGAGTTGTGTAGTGTTTCCTAATTTCATTCTACCCTTACTCTCCTTCAGAAGTTCAGAACCCGCCCCCCCCCAAGCAACTTTTCTAAAGGAAATCCTGACGCAGCTTTCATTCGGAACGTTGTCTTTTAATTTTTGGAATATACTCCTTTGGCTACACGCAGAAACGCCCTTTTTCAGAATGATGAACATGGTTTAGCAGTTGGATAGAATGTTTTCCCCATAGTTGGTCGGTATAGGTGGCCCAGTATATTGGCCGTCGTGATCTCGAATTTAAGCCCGTTGGATGTTTTCCTGTAAGCACAACTTACAGACAGGTCTATATGTCGTCTGCCAAGCAGTATACAAATGGAGGGAGGCGAATTTGACATCTCTTGTCGTTGCACACATCATACATTTTATTTCTTGTCATATTCCCTTTCGCTACTATCCATTTTTCCCCGGCCATTTCGACCACTCTGTATTTTCTACTTTTTGTCTCAATGATTAGAGTTCGGTCTTCACTGCGGTTAATGGCGCACGTGCTGCGATACTAAATACACTTGTTCTTTACTCTCCACTCGACCGGAACAAAGCAGTTAGGGTAACATCTCACGTAAATTAGCCAGCCGTGTCTTCTTTTTGTAACTTGGTTTTTTGTTCTTTCCTTCGTGCGACATATATTTATAAAATTATACAATTAATAACAGTTCAAAATATAATATTTATAGCATTTTTATGATTCCCTTACCTAATAATGGTATATCGGCAAACTACAAATAATGATTAGTATTTTCATTCTATTGGAAGCACCGTTCGGGTGTTATAGTAAAATCCGAGTTATACGAAGAGAAGACAATTTCCCAGCATCCTGCATAAGACAATATCTTACATTTAAGCGAATTCCAAAGAAATGGAGCTATTATAGCCGCACCCGTAAAAGACTTATTTTTTTAACGAATTCTGAAAGAATGTAAACTATTCTGGTTTTACCAATGGAAAGACTTTTTTCTAACCTATCCAAGTCTGCATCGATCGTACATACTCTTGCATGCGCGCGCGCGCACCGACACACACACACACACGTTATATGAGCCTATTAACGCTCTAGCGGTCACAATTTTTTATTTTTCTCAACAAAATTGGGCACATAGCCATTAATGAACAAACGATTCGTTGAGTTCGTTAACCAGCAAAATTGGATGATTAGGTAGGGGGTTAACCTTATGCGAAAATTTAAAAAAAAAAAAAAAAATGAAAAATCGCTCTAGCTGTCGCAATTTTTGCTTTATTTACACGAAACCGAGTTAAAATCTTTAAAATAAATTTATAAAAGTATTTTTTTTTAAAATGATAGCAATCAGACCACTCGGGATGTTGTACCTGAAAAATTTTTGGGGGTTAAAGCGAAATTTAAAAATCGCTCTAGCGGGCGCAATTTTAAACTTTTTAAAGGAAACTCGATATATACCGTTGAAATAAAGAAGAAAAAAACATGTTTCGAAAATTAGTGAAATCAGACTATTAGAAGGGGGTTTTACCTAAAACTCAAAATTTAAAAATCGCTCTAGTTGTATTAATATATGTTTTTTTTTTTTTTCGCAACGAAAATTCGTATATGCCATTTAAATAGAATAAAAAAAAATACTCTCTGAAAATCAGGGAAATGGGGCCATTAGGAGGGGGAGTTAACTAAAATTTAAAAATCTAGCGGCACTAATATTTCTTTCTTTACAACAAAATTGGTTATAAACAATTTTAGCAAATAAGCAAAATAGTTTCTGAAAATTAGGGAAATTGCAGTAAAGATATATGTGAAAACCAAAATTTAAAAAGTGTTCATGCGTTTAATGTTCTCCATATTGTTTTAAATAAAGTGAGAATTTAATTCAGCATATAAACTGTATTTATAACGTTCCATATGTTTTATATTTAGCATAGCATCATCGTGAAGACAGTAAATGTGAAATATTAATCTAATATGTGCGTGAGAATTACATGTGTATGTAAGAGAGCTCTATAAAAACCTTTAGAAAATGTTTACGTTACATGCTTTTACACAATAACATTTAAATTAAATTTTAAAGACAATGAAAATCGATGAAACTTTTGATTGTTGTTTGATTATGTAATTTTTCTTAATACGTCGAAATTGTTTTTAAATAGTAAACTTTTTTTTGTTTTATTGAAACATATGAACATCTTAAATACACAATGTAACTCGAAGCTTTCTGCTATTTATCTCTGTGGAATGTAAAGATGATATCAAGGAGTAAGTTTATAAACATGGTTACATTTAAAAACGTTTAAAAATACCCACACAGCAGAGTTTTATCTATCAGTAGTCACATATTTCATTTAATTAATAGTATACTATTAATTCTTGCGATTTAATCTCAATTATAATACAAACAATGCTGAAAGAATATGATTTCTCTTTTGTGATACTTATAGATGGCAATAATTCTAATTTTATTACCCTAATACCACACAGTAATGCCATAATCTTTCTCGCTTCATTAATTAGCAAGGCCTAATTTGGATTTTATATTAATTCTTATTAAAAAGTTATTCAATCGATGAAGAATTTGCTTGGTTTTCGTAGCTCTTGTGTGACTGACACAATCTGGACATATCCAACGGTTACAAAGTTCTATCATAATACTTTATACGGTTTTACAAAAAAGTGGTTTGGGATTAAATGGATCTAATATTAATTTTGGTCTTAAAATTAGTAAATTAATTAATTTTAATATAACTGCCTGACATTTTCATTATATTCAAAAAGGAAATTGAACGTTATAATATAATAAATAGTATATTAATATACATTTGTACGAATTCCATTTTGAGACATTTATGATATTTTTTACTGAATTTTTATTTATGACCAATAAATATTCTATTACATGAAACACTCTGAGTTACCCTAAATGGGAATAAGTTATTTTGTTGCTCGGATATTTAATTTAAATTTACATATTATTTATTTTTTTAACATATGAACGAAAACTATGCATTTATAACTTTGCAATTTATTTTAAAGCTTAATATATAAAAATATTAAAGGTAATGTGAATTTTATTTTCGAAGAACATGCCAAATATTCACCTAAATACTCCGTAAAACTGCCCAAATTCCATTAAACACAAATATATTCTTTTTAATTCAAAATGCTTGTGGAAACACACAAAAGAACACTCATAATACTAAAACGTTTATATTCTAATACACGTTTTAATGGTATTAATTAAACAATACCGATTTCTTGTCGCCTTTTTACTAGAAAAAACAATGGCATTTCTATTTTCATTTCACATTCACCCTTGTCCCTTAAATGCTCAAAGTTAGTACTTACTAAATGCAAAAGTAGTTGCTTCTAAGTTCCAACTCACTTGTTTGTTGCATGTCATGCATAATATTAGTATACCATCACTTAACCTTCTCCACCCACTGAATACGGGAGATTTTTGTTTTTCACTAATTAATTTCCAGCTCTCTTCTGGTAATGCTAAAAAATTAAACAATTTATGGAACACGCTGCGTACTCATGTTTCTTCCCACCATGTCTTTATTACTGTTATCTCATAAAACGTCATTCCTGCCAACCACAAACACTAAAGTTGCTAAATACAAGGAAAAAGTGTCAAATCACGCCTAGTTTTGAGAACAAGGTATATAATACACTCCTTAGGTTGCCTGCTTAGTTTGCACGCCCTTTATAGTCAATTGGGAGCTTCGGAAATTCAAGGACAGAGGTAAACAGTGGCGTTTAAAATAATTTACTATTATGAAATTAACTTTTTGGGTTCCTTTCCTCTCAAAATGTTCAACATTTCAATATTGCACTTAAAAAAAAACAAAGAAAAGCTCAAAACATTCTGTAAGATAAGGAATATTTCCTAAACTTCGAAATTTGCATTTATATTCCTTATCAAATTTTATTTTCTGAATGAATTTGCGCTGAAAATTATATATATTAAATATTAGCAACGCATATTCTCTCAACTAAACTATCATTCTTAGCTGTCAGTATTGAAAATTATCTTATGGTTTGTTACATTAATTATGCTGAGATGCTGGTAAGTATTTGTGTATACTTTTTTCGCTCAAGTTTTGATTCTTGTATACCGCCGGGAAAGAAATACTTCTGAACGGACCGTTCAGCATCGTATCGAAACGTTCCGAACTGGCCATTTCAGTCTTGCAGATGAGATAGTGCGAGATCAAAGATGAAGATGGTGCTTTTTTTTTTTTTTTTTAAACAATGTTTAACGCCCGCTTTAACTACTGAGACACCACAGGCAGTGGACACTGATGATACATGAAATGATAAACTGGGAAAGGATATTTTTTAAGGAAGGAAACGTTCCAAGTCAAAGTTTATGATATCTCCCCGGCATTTGCCATTTATGAGGACTGAGGAAAACCTGGCAAAAACCTCAGTAAGGGAGGACGGTCCTGGCGGGATTCGAACCACAGGCCTCCCCCTCACGAGTCCGCATCTAAGCAACCTCGGCCAATCGTGACGTATTATTGTGGTTGTGATCAGTTCAGAGAAATTGTGAAACTATTCAATAACTTGCTAAGAAACTCCACCCTCAATCATTTGTGATCACTTGAGAAAAATATTAAAAGTGAAAAAAAACTTAATAAATAGATTCCATAAGAATTCAATAGCATCCGTGCAATTGACAACCTCAATTGACAACCGCAAATGATCGGCACAGTTGTACATTCTTTATGAAACATCAAAACACTTTGCAAAACCAAAATCACAACAGAGTAAGGTAATGGAAAACTGTGGGAAACAATTATTTTGCAGGTGTATTATTAACAATTTGACAAAATGCAACAGAAACTGAAAGAAAAACAGCCAGCGCTAGTAAACAATGAAGCTTTATACTCGGCTTCGATCCTCATAGTAATAATATTATGGTTATTATAAACATGTATTGCAATTAGTTTTTATCAGCATATGGTATATTACAGAACTTTTGCTAGTAATGAACTAGCACTTCTGTATGATTAACAGGTATATATAATATGAATACACATTTCATATGTAATACTTATTTTATATGTATGTTAAAATATGAAGATGTTTGTGTAGTAGCCAAAAACACCAGATACCGTTATGCCTGCCAGGAGCCTCTAACAGGGAGAACAGAGCCAGCCAAGGTTTTGTACAAGAAACGGAAGTCATGTATTGTTTGGTCTTTAAAGGGACAAGGAGTCGTTTCTTGCGGGGAAGTGTAAGCAGACGCGTAAAGTTTAAATGAACTGTTTAAAAATTAAAATCCACGTATAAACACGCAAGCTACGTAAATGCTGTTTTAGGACAAATCGGGAGAGAAGTTAGAAAAGGTTTTAGTGATGATTTAGAGACGCTGACTCTGCTAAATGCTCCAGAAGTTTTCAACTGCTATATTTGTAGTCAATAAGAAGGCTAGGTTTAAAGAAATCGTCTAGAGTCTTCTTTCAGTTGAATTTAAAAATATAACGCGGTGTGCTAACTGTTGGATTTTGAAAAAAAATACAAAGAGTCCATTTTTGGGGCACTTCTTTACAGTTTTCTATCTTCGTTACAGATAGGCCACGACAATTTGACACAGGCGTCTACACAGTTTACAGGTCTATCAAAGTGTTGAGAAGTGAAGACCGTGTCAATTTATAGGCAGTTTATACACAGCTACTGTTATATTTAGTGTCGCCGAAATATGAGGCTATAAGGAAAGTCCAAAATTTGTGTAGTTGATAGTTCCGCGTGAACGGGGTATCGTTGTTTATGAGTGAGTCGTACATTTTGGAACTCATACTCTCTGTAAAGAACAGTGAAAATTCTAGTAAAGATCCGATCCTTCTTCCGCCCTTTAAATTTCCCTGAGGTAATTACCAAGTCCGATTGGAATCGGGAGTGATAATTTTTAGATCGCAGCCGTCGAGGCAAAATTATTGACGGATCGAGTCCACAAGAGGAGCAACACCGGGAGGGAACTTCAAGACGGCCGGCTCCACTACTCGTGTATCAGCGGCCCGCATTCCTGATAATCCCTCCTAATCAAAACCCACAACTCAAAATCACCATAATTAATCAAACTACAAACACCCCCCAAACTCCCGCCTACCTTCGTCACCCTATCAGTAGAAAGAGCATGTTGATCTTTATGATAACGTCCGGCCACACAACTCACTGAGAACACTTCAGAAGCTGAATAAACTGGGCTACAGAAATTTATCTCATACAGCATTTTCACCAACTGATTTTCACTAATTCAAATTCCTAGATAGTGTCCTGAAGAATAAAGTCTTCAATAACCAACAAGAGGCTGAGTAGCAGTTTGAAATTTCATTGTCTATAGGAGCCATACTTTTATCAACATAGCATAAATAGTATTGGCAAAATTTGTAGTTAATTTTGTAATGAATTAAATTTGGTATTTATTGATACTTGTTGAAGTTTAAATCACAAAATCGCCATTAATTTCCGAACAACTAATACATATAGAAGAGAGTAACAATTGCAAATTTCTGGCCAACAGTTAAAACAAAAAAACGAGAGGCAAGTTGGTAGGTAGGCAGATATGCATTGCAATGCAAAATGAGCAGGATAGCCCAGCGCAGTTCAAATGTTTCTGACACCTGCTTATGAAGTTATCCATTATCTTATATAACTCTCTTTGAAAATTTTCACTGCTTCTGAACGAATGTTAACCTCTAATTCGCGGGTATTTATTGTGTAAATACTATGGGGTATATGCCGTTTTTCACTCATTCATTTACCCGGATCAATATATCAATTCCATCGTCCATATCCATATTTTTGTTTATTATTAAAGATAGAATTATATATCCAACAGTTACTAAAATTATGATGATACTCTACGGTGAAACGCTTGCCTGATAAATTAAATTAAAAGTTTCCGAGTGGAAGAAGCAGGATAAACGATTAACACATGCCGTATAACAACCTTGTTACCTTATTAACAAATAAAATACTCAAACCTGATACTACCAGAGTATTTATTAAAAATCCACATTCAATTTGTTACACCTAGCATAAAGCAGTAATGTTGAAACAAGTTGAATGAGTTGTGTAAATCAGCACATTTTAATCATCTATACGCCAAATTATTTCCTTGCCATTAATTCTTTACTTATATCCGCGGCTGATCTTAAAAGTTGTTATCCTATCCAGAACCCAAGATATGGGTGTAAGGATCTAATATTACGTCTTTTTCTTCACGACAAACTTTCTAATGGTCCTCTTGTTCCTGTTCTGATTTCTTTAAGACCTTTAATTTCAAACCTACTATTCTAATCCATTGCTGCTTAATTTATCACAGACTTCCACATATTCTTCTCTCTACCCCAGTCTTATTTTGAACCCTCGTGCCTTTTCAAGGAGATTTTATCTTTAAAATTACTATAAGTTTTCAAATTTCAATATCTCTTAAGCTATCTCTCACCTTTTTTTTTAAAAAAAAAAAGCGCCTTACTGTGCTCCCTTAAACTCCATATAAAGGGTACAGGAGAAAAACAATCAAAGTTCACTTTTGGTGAAATTTGAGATTTTAGTGCCAATGACTGTAACACATTTATACAAGGAAAAACACATGTAGCCCATAAAATTATCATAGAAAAAACAGTGTCCAGGGGGAAAACAGAGTCCTCTATAAATACCTGCACTGAGACCATAGCAAGAAAGGGAGCTGTTTATTTATTTATTTTTTGAGTGGTGTTTATCGTCCGTTTTTAGTATTGAGGCACCACAGGCGGTGGACACTGATCATACATGAAATGAAATGCTTTATTGGGAAAGGATTATTTTTTTAACCAAGGAATCGTTTCAGGCCTAAGTTTAGGGTACCTTCCCGGTGTTTTCCATTTATGAGTACTGAGGAAAACCTGGAAAATTTCTCAGTCAGGACGGTCTTGGTGGGAATCGAACCCCAGACCTCCCACTCACGTGTCCGTGCCTTAACGACCGTGGCGGTAAAATGGAGCTGATGAAGTTGCATCAATGTTGTTTAACTTTTGTTTCCATCATCTGAACCCACCAGTTCGAAATATACAACTTTTTTGTGATTCGTGTCTCACCAAAATAAAAAGTGTACCATTATTCGCCTCATTCATGCTATGGTTTATAAGTACAACCTATTTGAATAAGTAAAAGTGACTTTTCCCATCAACAGTTATATGGAATTTGACAAAGATATGGGTTTAATAAATAAAAAAAAACATGCTGAAACACCCAGAATGAGCACATCGGAAGATGCTGCTCACTTCAATATCATTGTTTCCAAGATAATTTTAAATCGCGGTCTTCATTTCTTCATAAAGAATTCAGAAAGACATTCAATGAAGATCAAAGAAATACGAGAAATTATAGCAGACAAAACCTCTTCTTGAACTACAACCGGTCGAATAACCTAATGGGAATCTGATGTTATTGTGTAGAAAATGTGTCCTACACAGACTGATAAGCAACCTGCTCCTTCCTATTCAAGTTTAATTCCACTTTCCAAAGCAAAATATGATGATTTACTTTTTTTTTTTTTTTTGATTGATTTATTTATGGACGCTCTTTACCATCTCAGGTCATCAGCGTCCCATTCAACTCAGGGCGCGAAACGGCCGACAAATTTTGCTCAGAGGCCTCTCTTTCAGGCTTGAGGTTCTTTTTCGTGCCGTAAATGTACGACACGGGACCCACGGCTTTACTCCCTTCCGAAGGAAGCCATACTTAGGATTTTTACGCCCGGAAAAATCCATCGGTTCTGGCCGGGTTCGAACCCGCGATCTTGGGTTTAGGAGGCAAGTATGGTAACCACTACACCACCAGGGCCGACTTGATGATTTACAATGTTCCGAAAATGCCTAGTTCTATTTTTCATGAATGATTATTTTCAATGTTGTTTCATGAGTGTTTATACTTTCCTCAGCAAATATCTAGTATAATTTTGTACATTTCATAATATAGTTAATACATTTTGATTGTTTTACATGTAAATATGTGTACTTTGGCTTTTTATTTTTAATGAATGTGAACAATAAGTCATGACAGTAATTTGAAAGGAAGGATCTATTAGAAACCTGCTTTAAATTTTTTTAGAAAAAAAAAAAACATTTCTTTGCATCTAATGTGCCTTAATTTTGTAGCGTTTTTAAACTTCAAATTACATTCCTGTAAAAAAGTAAAAAGTGGACTTCGTGTTGTCCTTGTACCCTTCCTACTATTATATTTCCATTTCAATACCTTTGGACACTTCTCTTTATTTACTTCTGTAGTTCCCTTTTCTCGTTCTCAAAAGCCAACAATCATTCACTTCTCTTTCAAAATGCAATACTTGTTTTCATCACAGAAGGAAAAAAGGACATTATGCTCAGAACGGTATACTAGCGCAGTACGCATGAAGCACAGGTTTCCTCTTGCAGAGGGCTGTCTTCTTGTTAAATGAAAGAGATTGACGTGTCGCCGGAGAGTCATTATAGAAACTTGACATGTCCGTTGTCACTCGTGCCGCCACTTTGCCTGTCTCGCCGGAAATGCTTCCACACCTTGAAACACTGTGCCTCACTTCTAAGCAAACCTAAACAGAAGCCATGGCGGTACTTCAATGTATGAGATCAATTGACCCCTTCACCGAATTCGTTTCATTTTGGATTTTCCGGAGCACCTTTTAATGACGCAACGTATGGAAATTCCAAATGAATCCGGAACATGCTCAAATGTTATACTGTGCTATCTGGAGAAAATGTACCGTCACATCTCTGGGTGCATGCACCGTATTTTAGTTAACATAAGCATAGCTCTCTCTTAATATGGAATTAAATTCAATCTACCCAGTGAAGGCCAAATGTGTTAAAAAAAAAAAGGATAGGGGAGGATTTACTGCTGATGAAACTTGACTACATCATTTCGATCCTGAGAGCAAACAGCAAAGCTCTGTGTGGAAATTTTCATCACCACCAACACCAAAAACAGCAAAAGAGGTGCTTCAGTTGGGAAAGCTATGTCATCTAGTTTTCAGGATATTCAAGGAATAGTTCACCAGAATTACTTCTCCACACGCAAGATTATAACTGGAAAATACTACAGAGATGTCCTGAAAACTCTGTAATGCCATATAATGTACAAAAGATCACATTACTGTTCACCACGATAATGCACGGCCTAACATCGCAAATTTCGTTGCTGAATATCTCAGAAAAAGGAATAAGAAGCGTGTCTCTCATCCTCCCTACAGTCCGCGTGACATTTCTCTTTTATCAAAATTGAAAAAACATCTTCGTGGGAGGTTTTCACCCCTATCAGAAGTGATGAATGCTGAGGAAGCGATTATGTACGACTGTGAAAATTTGTTTCCAGCATATCTTTGAAGAGGCTGAGATAGGTGCAATGCATCCAATGGGGACTCTTTGAGAAATATCATTAAAATTATGAAGGTGAGTAAAGGTATGTTGTAAATAATGTTATGATCGTTTTTACTGAACAGCCCTGGTAATTCTTAAAATACCGACTGAAAAATAAATATTTCATTTCTAATGCTGAAATCTGGAAACCTCATTCTGTACGAAAAAGAACTTACTTGTATACTAAATACGAAAATAGAAAGCATGTTATAAAAGAATATAACCAATTAACGAAAACATGTCGTTCAGAAATATAAAATGAAACAGGGAAAATAATTACAGAAATTAAGCGATTTTTTGAATGACTAGCGTCCTTGTTTTCAATTATTTTATCGTCCTATGAAGAATATGAAGAACTTATTGATTTGAAGGGGAACTACTATATTTCAATCATATACAGTCAGTTAAAGCAATGTTCTGTTTTTATTGAAAATTGAAATTTTCTCATAATAAATCTTTACTTGAACAAGTTCTAAAGCCAACTTATTTGCTGACGAGGTATTAGAGTTCTGCACATGGGCGGTAAAGGACAGTAATCATAGTCCAAAGTTTTTACAGGTTTTCCTCAGTCCTTGTAAATGGCAAAAGCCGGGGAGGTACCCTAAACTTAGGCCTGGAGCGTTTCCTACCTTAAAACAAAATCCTTTCCCAGGCTTCCATACTGGAAGCAAAGACAGAAAACTTCCAAAGCTCAAGCCACACCGCATACAGCACCAGCCCACCCCACCTGAAACTTTCGCTCCTACAAAGTCAAGTTACTTAAACACTTATTGAATGTCTTCCCACCCAAACCGATGAAAAATGTTAAGAGATAGAGAGCTCTGCGATTCTGTTAATTAAAATACGTGCACCCCAGTTTTAAATATTATATACTGTGTTACAGTTTCCTACAGTAATCAATGCGTTAATACATCTTCCACTTAACGTGTGAATATTTCAACGTGCTCAACCCCGATGCCAATAGTCATTTATTTCAGCCTGTATAAAACAATACTTACCTATCCAGTTTGTGCTGCCCTCTTTTAGTGCATCACGCGCTTCAAACCCTGCAATAGAATGAGCGGAAAATTTTGGAAAAAAACGCCTATCCCAGCATTCGTCTAAGTGAAGAGGAAAACCACAAAAAAAAAATCCAAGGTCAGAATAGTTAGCTCCAAGGGATCTAAACACAGGACCTTACGAATTCGAGATCCAGGCATCATTGCTTGAGCCCCCCTCCATGAACTATATTTAAATATGTTTTTCTTGTTACTATAAAATGTTTTCATAGTAAAATAGTATAATAGTATAGTAAAATTCCCACTTTTCCTCATAAAACAGTCTCCTTGTGTGTAAAATGAATTTTAATTACATTCCTCTTCTAATAAAAATTCAAGTTTTATGTCAATTAAGTTTTATATGGCACTGAAATAACTTGGTCTAAATAAGTCATTCTTTACATAACAAAAATAAAAAGAAATGCATTTTATTTCGTCTTTCATATATTTATTAATCTTATTTTTGCAGTTCTATGCTACTATTTCTCTTTCAATGTTTACGTAATTTATTTGCATCTGCCGTTTCCAAATGTTCTTGAGAACGCGTGTTATATTACGTTTACGGTATACATAGTTATACCGTTCATTAGTTTTGATAAGTAGGGTATTCGTGTTAACTCATGAGGTTTTTAAAAGTTAATCCCTAGGCACGATTTTCCACACCCACCGGAAGACCCAAACCCTATATAGTGGCAAATGTTTCCTGTCGATTCAACAAGCCAACACCTTCAAATGAGATACAAGACGATCGGGATTTCCTGATCTCATAGCCAGTGGGTTTATCCAACCATAATTATAAAGCAATGAACATTCATTTAATATGCTATCTTCTATTGTCTTATCTAAGTTTCTAGGAATATTAATACGAGTATACAGGGTGTCCCTGAAACGCCGCCCACTTTATTGAAATAGCAAAGCAAACGGCAAATTCGTGATATAATTCCTCTGCTGTATACCATTACATTAAGTAGGACTGCTTGCTTCCATTTCAGTTCTTTTATTTAAAACAGGCGCTCTGTATTGTTAACAGTATCACCCCGTACGAGACAAGTGCATTTGGTGTACTAACATGAAGCTTTGATTATGTCATCAAGCTGACGACTATATGTTTAATATTGTTAATTCGTATAGTACTCTAATGTTAACAAATATTAATAACAGTGATAATAATACGTTTTGTTCGGTGTGAATCAGAAAACTAAAAATTATCTGCCAGGCAGCAACTTTGAACTACATATCTAGTAGTTGTAGCACAAGTGGTTAGGGTAGCGGGTTTCTAATAAAGAGGTCCCGAAAAAAGCTTACTCAGCAAGATGGCGCAAAATTAAGAACACTTGTTTTTTATGGTTTGAAAAACATTGACTGACAGCATGTGAAGTGAAGAAACATATATTGTCTTGAAGTGCAGTCAGTGTAGCTGGTTATCTACGGTATACAACATCCGTAAGAGTTCCCCATAAGTAGAAGTCCAAAGAAGTTAGATCCGGAGAACGTGGTGGAAACTCAATCGGACCTCTTCGTCCTATCCAGTACTTCGGAAGATTATCATCAAGGTACGCACGTACATCTCGGTGATAATGTGGTGATGCATCATCCTGTTCGAAGTAAAATTCCTCGTTTCCATAGGGAGTATGAAAGGCGGGTAAGATAGAATTGTTACTCGCGTTGGCGAACTGTTTAGTACACACGTCTCCATTGCCTTTGAACTTCAACAACATTCTTGGTTTTCCAATACCACTTCAAAATTTCTTTTCGCTGTTCAAACAATAATCCTGGCTCCATTTTGTTGTAGCAACGCTAGCACAATGTAATGTGAGTCACATCTGTTTACAGAACATCATACGATAATCTTGGCTACATTAGTTCATTGTTGATTTACCTGTCACGTAGCAACGCTATCATAATGTGTATGAGTCACATCTGTTTAAAGAACAACGTACTACATATTACTATTATTTTTCGGTCCAGCTTTGAAATATATTAAAAAGATATCCACTGTGAAAGTGTGTATACATTTTTGCCACCCTCGGTATTTAGTTGTATACAAAATATTTCATCTAAAATAAAACAAACTTAATGACCAGAATGCATTATTCATAATCAAAAGCAAAAAGGGGTACAAAATCGATCCCTAAGGAACAGCAGATTCAACCACCAGTATATTTACCTTGAATTGAGAGCGCCGAGAAAGATAAGATTCAATTCACTTTAGTTCCATATTCAACTATACCATAAAGTCACAGTCTTTAAGGTAGTAGTTTTATGAGGCCTGGCAGGGAAACACTCACTCACTCACTCACTCACTCACTCACTCACTCACTCTTTAGTGACTGTTGCTAATCAGTAACCCTATCTATATAAGTAAAAATTTGCAACAAAGTATAAAATGAGACGTGCCATAATTCATTCTTTCAATTTCTGCAAACTAACATTGAGGAGCCCCTAATAAAAACAAAACAAAGATAACAGTCGACGTGAAGGCACAAAAAATTCTTTACAAACTTCTGACTAAGATATATTGATTTTTCTAACCCTTATTATGCGCGCAGTGCACGTTACCACATTCTGGGTACAATATTCATTCAAGCGGAAATCATAATCTATAATATAGAATGCAAGTTTGTTTTTCTACTGGAAAAATGCCGTGCAGTACCGGCCGGTCCCACCCCCGAGTAACCTTCTCGTGAGTTGAAGCTTTATGGGCAATTTGATGAAAGTCAATAGGGATTATTATGATTGATATGATCACCCCGTGGTTCTGCCCACGTCACGCCGAGCGCAGATTCTTTCCTCCTTCGGGCGCTGCGAGAAAATCGTGAGCAGAGGATACGCAGTTCCCTCCTCCACATCAGACCCGAGGATCTCCCTTTCTAATAACTCTAACAAACTAATTATTTCTTAGCATTGATAGGGAATATGATAATTTTAACTTACCTTAATAAAATTAAGAGAGATTTTAATGCGAGGCAACGTTAGAAATTATACGACTATTTTTTCTCCTTCTACCTCGTCTGCTGCAGGGAAACGGTCATTATTCACACGTCACAGTATCGTTTCAGCGATGTCTTTTACTCAGATCAGGTCTCTCCTGCTCTTAGATGTCGTCTTGTTTTTCAAGCTAATTCGTCACTTATTTTTTAATTTTGCTTCTTCTTTAATTACCCCCCCCCCTCCGTTTTTCCTATGTAAATCTTTGAAGCTATCCTTCGTCCCCCCTCAATTACAGAGTAATTGAAAATTTTAATATTTGTAATTTTAGAATCAGAAACTCAGTAATTATGTGGAAGTATGTTGTGCATTTTCTTTCAGTGGAGGAACTTTAATGACATAACTCATATAGTACAATTAATATTGTATAGTGTTTAAATGCATTCATAAAGTGTAATTTTTGTAATATTTAAGAGATAACATGTAATAATGTAGCAAGATAAGGGAAAGCTCTCGTTTTCTCCGAATGAAGAAAGACTTGGTAAAAGTCAAACAATGCAAGGTAATCCCTTCTGGTGTGCAGCTAGGTTTAAAATAGACCCCCGCCTCAGGGCATAAACCGATCTGTTTGGTGACAAAGTTACACGTGTTTAAATTCATCTTATTGATCAATAGCTGAGCATTTGGCTTGATCAAAATTGTCCAACGAATAGAAATGAAATTCAGTAAGGTAAGCACTCACCTATGAGACACGTAAACACAAAATTAGCGTAAAAGTATGTATGGCTTTCTTCGGAAAGGAAGTAAAGCCATGGATCCCATGTCGTACATTTACGGCACAATAAAGAACCTCAAGACTGAAAAAAGGGGCCTCTGAGCAAAATTTGTCGGCCGTTTCACGCCCTGAATAGAATGGGACGCTGATGACCTGAGATGTTAAAGAGCGTCCATAAATAAAACAAATTAAAAACAAAAAAGTTGGTCCTGGAGCTATTATGACTGCATATTTGCCACAGTTTCCAAATTTGAACGTCCTTTTAGTCTTTGTAGAGTTTTTCCTTTGTTATTCATAAATTAGAAAAGTGTATCATTCCTGTAACAAAGTAAAATGATTTCCCAATAAAAGGAATTATTCTAAATGAGCTTCCAGAATAATCTCATTTATTAACTATTTAAAGAAAGAGAAGTGCTATAAAATGAATTCTTCTAGAGGTGATAGTGTTGTTCAATTTTCACGATTGGAATGCTGCATTTGCAACAATATCACAGATATTGTAAAACGAAGGAATTCAAAGCAGGTGTCAACTATCCAACTGAGTCTTCAGGGACCAAGGCCTTACAGTCCGAAAGACTCTGTATGCATTCTGTAGAATTTACATTAGGTACTGTTTCCAACTTTAGCGAATGTACAGCTAATCTAAAAGCGTTGGTTTACTAGCTAAGTAATAAAATAAGCGTTTAGGCTGAAATCCGCTACTTAATAGCCATTGCCCCGGCTTAAATCTTATAGGCACCTCATGATAAATCACCTGGTAAGAGAGCTTCATTTAGGAAGGTCATGCCTGCAGAATAAGTGCTCTCTCTCTCTCTACCTCTGCGTACGTACGTACGTACATACATACATACATACATACACCTTTCTCTCTCGTTTTGCTGTTATTTTCAAATATTTCGTGTGGGTATCTGGCATTGCTCCTTAAGTGCATTATTAATGGCACTTCTTTTAATATTCAATGCTACCGTTTCTAATGCCAGATTGTTATATTGCCGCCACGGGTAACCGAGGTCGTTAACGCGCGGACATGTGAGGCGGAGACCTGGAGTTCGATTTCCCCCAGGACCGTTCTTCCTAAATTTTTCCAGGTTTTTCTCAAATCTCGCAAATGGCAAATGTCGGGGAAGTACCCTAAATTTAGGCCGATTTAGGCCTGGAAGATTTCCTTTCTTAAAAAATTCTTTTCCAATTTATAATTTCATCTCATGTATCACAAGTATCGTCACCGTTTTTAATGCCTCAGTGTTAAACCATTATTTCAAAGGTTTATTTGTTTTTAATTTGGGTTTAATTTGTATTAGAATAGGGGTGTATTTGTTACATTAGATGAATGAAATTAAATCATTTATCATTATTTACTCTTTATTAGTGTTACAAGTGTTATTAATTCTATTTATTTTTATATTGCATGGTAGCCTGATACCCTAAGATATGTCAGTTCATAACAAATATTTCACTGTAGTTCTCAGCTGATACATCTTTTCATTTTAGATACCCGCAGCGCAACCTGCTTATTACATAACCTTATAAATCAAGCTCTCGTGGAGAGAATTACTCCATGCGTAAGATAAGCAAACATGAAATAATTTCTGGTAATTACAATTTGAATATTTTTGATAACTTTGTCGATAAATGGGAAGATAAGAGTGAAATGATGCCTTCAGTGATAGCAAACAGTGTGTCCTTGTTTTCTCTTTATCGAAGCACCAGGTTATCAGTTTCGTTGTTTTAAACTTCTTAACCATTATAAAATTTCAAGAGTGCACAAAGAAGTCACAGTTTCTTTGCTCTAACCCAGTGGGAAAATCACGGAGTCACATGTGCAAAAAAGCACTTCAAGTGTACATACTTAAGTAAAAACAAAGCGCGGCTTATATTGAAAAGAAGTTTTACTACACAGGGTGAAATCTTAACATGTTCTTTCCTTTTTATGCGCATTCTTAAGTATATAAAACGCCTGGTGAATATTTATAATTCTGGGAATATCCTGTCATATTCAGTTATTGTGTATGAGAAAATTATTTTTCTAGGGTTCAGTTATTGTGAGACGTTTGACAAAATGAAAAGAACATACAATGTAACGAAACGTAAGCCATAGTACATTTATTTCTTATTTTGAAAAGATGTACACATCTTGAACTTCGTTATTTTTTACGTTTATTAACAATATAATTGCACACCTGTTCATATAAACAGACTACTGAAGAATATTTAAGTATTAATTTACAAAGACAACATTTTTTGCATTATAAGTTAAAGTAATGCTGAAACTTTTATGGCATATTTAAATAGAATATACAGTGGCTAAATGGTGATAATTACGTTATTACATGTTAACCTATAAATATTTAAGTTTCTACGAGTCCCAAAAATAAAAACAAAGCTGTGAGACTTTTTGACTGAAACGTAGAGCATAGTAAGTAATAATTGTGTTACTAAGTATTAAGTAGTTCTTTTAACTCTGAGTATTTGTTTCCCAAATGCTACTAATGAACAAAAAATTTATATGCCAGTCTCTCTGAGTTTCATATCAATGAACTAAATACTTATTAAAACAAAGTTTCATTTGTGCTATTGTGTTGTGGTATCAAAGGTACGAGGGTAGGTGCATAAGTTTCCGGCCTAACCATTTTCTAGGTATGATAAAGACAAAAAATATATTTCACTTTTCAATATAACTACCTTTTATTGCAATACACTTCTCACATCCTTGAATTAAGATGCAATCCCTTTTCAAAAATAGAAAGACGTCTTGTCTGCCAAATAGGCATAAACAACGTTCATCACTTCTTAGTCACACTTAAAGGTCCTTCTTGAGGTTTGAGAAGAGGAAATAGTCATCTGGAGCTAGATCTGGGCTGTAGGGTGTATGGTCGATCTCCTTGAAGTCACATTTCTTCACATCTTCCTTTGCTATGTTCTTAAGCGCGTAATCGTGAAGAAGACGCACACTTCCACTCAGCTTTCCTCGCTTTTTCTCTTTGATGGAAGCACGCAGTCTGTGCAGTAGGCCAGCATATTACTCCCCACTTACTGTGGTGTTCCTCTCCAATGAAGAGTATTCCTTCACAGTCCCAAAAAAAGTACGGCCATGATCTTCTTGGTTGATTGAGTGACCTTGGCCTTTAGAGGCGGTGTTTCGTCAGGTTTACGCCACTCCATTGATTCTCTTTTGGACAAGGGACCACAGTAGAGGGTCATAATTTTATTTCCTGTAACAATGATTTGCAGAATTCCTCTCTCATTGCCGCGGCAGAGCTCCAAAAATGCCTGACAACAGATAACTCGTTGCGCTTTTGGACTGAGGAAAGAAGTCTAGCACCCATATTGCACTAACCTTATCCATGTTTAAATTTTAATGAATAATTCGAAGGACTATTTTTAGAAACATCCAACCTTGCTGCTATTTCTGTTACTTTGAGCCGCCGGTCTTCCATAATTTCTCCTTCCACCAGAGAGACATTTTCAGGAGTGAGCACCTCCAAGGGCCGACCTGCACGCTCTTCGTCTTGAATACTTTCTCGATCCATTCGCAAAAGTTTGGCCCATTCGTTTACGGTAGAATATGAGGGGATACTTTCCCATATATACCGTCCAATCGCTGTGAAATTTCATTTGAAGTAAGTTCTTCTTTTGTGAAGAACTTAACAACAGCTGTATATTCCGTTCTGAACATGTCACAATCTTCTACACATAGCCTTCTTTATGCAATTATATCTGAACCACTGAACACAGCGCAATGGAAATTACAGCTGCAATTATTTACTTAACAGATGTGTGACACCAGATAAGGGTTTTGTGAAGGCGATAACCCTTATCGGTGAGGCTGCAAACGTATGGCCCTGTCTCGTATATCTGTTTAACTTATATATTTGTTCATGTTTAGAACATAAATTGAGAAGACACATAGCCTTCTTTATGCAATTATATCTGAACCACTGAACACAGCGCAATGGAAATTACAGCTGCAATTATTTACTTAACAGATGTGTGACACCAGATAAGGGTTTTGTGAAGGCGATAACCCTTATCGGTGAGGCTGCAAACGTATGGCCCTGTCTCGTATATCTGTTTAACTTATATATTTGTTCATGTTTAGAACATAAATTGAGAAACTTCTATTTATAATATCGTTTTCAACGAAGGTGCAGATAAATAGATTATAAACAACATCCTGCAATACTACGAATATGAAGTCATTTCATAAGCAGGACATTTGTAAAATACACCTAAAGGTTCATTTGGTTCATTTCAGCTGAGTATTGCTCAGTACTGCTCAATTCTCTCTCTCTCACACACACACACACCATAACCTTCAATCTCTTCACGCGTCAAATGCACTCATGAACTTAAATTATGAAAGTAATTTTAAATTTAACTAAACTCCTCTCTTCAACGCGAGCTGTAAAAATATGAATTAGGCCTACAACTACGGGAAACATCTGTAATAAACTGGCAAATAGAACAAATACGCTGAACAGAAGTAAAACTTTATATAGGAGGAATAAGGAATGACCTCTGATTCAAATTCGGAGCAGAAATAGATCTCACTTGGAGGAAAAACAGTTGTTAAACTTACGTTGTTTAGAAGCGTGCACTCCTCTTTGTTTATGGTCTTGTACACTGGGTCCAAGGTTAAACAACTGACCCCTCCGGGTCATCACCGTGTACCTTTGTGTGTAGTTGAGCGCAAGTATTCCTATATTTTTCCTCAGTTGATGGAGGCGTGTGCAGAGTGTCGTGTACATGACCTAAGTTGACACAAGACATGAAATGATTGAGCGAATATTCGCTGCCTTTGATCAACTGAGACACAGGCGTGAAATGTTTTCCAGAGTTCGGCAGATACTGCTACGGAGGGTAGTGAATGTAATCAGATAAAGGGAAGACACTTTAAACACCATTTGTCCCAAGGGTACTTGCAGAACAAATGTCAAAAATACCTTTATTTCTGTGTTTTGTGTGTGCATTCTAACGTCAGAAAGGTCGTTTAACAAAAAAGGTTCCTCGTTTCCTCAGAATTTGTCGCACAGGTCCTGACTCGCCTTGCATAAAGCTTATACAAGCTTATTAAAATCACTTAAACTTCAAAGCACGTAAGAAGTATAGTGTTGAAGATAGAGGAAAAGTAAAACACACAGTCACTATATTGGGCCAGCAATAAGATTTATTTTACATTTTCTTCTTTTGTTCATTTTTACATTATCATATTGTTATTTAATATCAATATAAGAAAGTTAAAACAAGTTATACTTATAAAGCAGTGATACAGCTTGTTCAATTGCATCTGTTATGAAAGCAATAGATCTAGAAGGTAAAAGTCGCGGGGATGCCAAGGCGCTTAACTACAGACTGGGGGTTCAGGCTCGATCCCCGGCATCTACAAAGAGATTTTTCTGCACCACAGATTCACGCAGCCTGCTTTCCAAATGCGTACCTGGAATTTTTCTTGTGCTATGGTGGTCCTAAAAGCTCTATTCCGGAGGTAAACATAACCTAGTTTAAAAGCAATCTCAGTTCAGTTCCAAATTATAGGAATTTTGCACAATTTTCGTCTTGTGATATGAGGAAAATTGGAAGACCACAGGCAATGGAATACCCAGGCATAAATAAGTTATAATACAGTTAAGAGAATTCTAAGAAAGTATCTAGTTTTATTTATATAAACTTATAAACCACTGTCCTAAGCCAAATAACAAGAAGGAAAATACAAGTCTACTTTAAATAAGCTGGCATCTATTACAAGTAATATTTGTTAGCTAAATATATACAGTTTTGGAAGCATTTTTAATGGTGTAATGAACTCATATAATTGCAGGATTTGATTGGCAAATTATTCCCAGATTTTAATTCAGTAGGATCTTGACACTGTGTTGTGGTTTGGCTTAATTTCACCATTCCCCATGGCCCATACTTCTTGGAAGAAGATATGGAACAACAAAAACGTTGCAGCAAACGGGAGCGCTAATTCAGAACAATATAGAAACGTTCGTCATCCCATGAACACCGACAAAATTGACAGAAGACATAAGGTAGAAACTCATGAATGGGAGATTCGATTTCGCCAGCACCGTCCTCTTTAACTGAGATATTTTCGTAGTTTTTCCTGAACAAATTATAAATGTGGAGAGATACCATAAAACTTAGATCTGAAACACCATCTTTCCCCCCTCCCAAAATATTTCCCACTTTATCACTTCATCGCGTATGAGCAAGGTCCGCTGTGATGTAGAGAAAACAGCCATGAAAACTATTAAAGGTCCTAGAAGAAGGAATATGTCATTTTCATGCATGATGGCGAACACCTATGATCCTTCAAAAGAATTGGAAATATCTTTGGATAAGTCATTAGCAGGCACTGGGCCTCATTGATATCTTAATTCGGTCGGCTTTGGGGTGTTTGTTATCTCAAAGAACAAGTTTTAGTAGCATGTCAACAACCCTAAGTGACTGTATGATGCGATTTCAAAAGAAAATAAAAATACTGAGATTATCTGCAAAATTCTTTACTCAACGTCATTGTAAGTACGGTATCTGATGAACAAGAAAAACTGAGAAGTTAACTACAAATTAATGTATCTGCTTTCTGGTTTAAGTATTTTCGCTTTTGAAGTGCTTTGAAGTTTTCATGACTATATATTACTGTCCTTTAATTTGTTCCTGTATTGATTGCATATTTTAAAGCACTACACCGTTTCAAAATTTAATTAGCGAACTTTCAAAAGTATTTAAAGGGAGCGTAATGATAATTTAACTGTCTAAAGTTCCTGCCCGAGTGAAAATGACGTCCTTTGGTGCTAGCTTTCCAAATAACCTTTGTTCCTTAACCGAATGTCCGTATACCATTAACATGTAAAAGCAATGAACATTCACTTAGAATTTAGAAAGGGAAAAGGCTTAAGAAGTACCCTACACCACAGCTTGACTCAAGCAACTCTGTAGTCACGTGCTGTGAGACGGAAGGGGAATTGGTTGTATTTCACTCCTAATGATTATTGTCGTCATTTTTGCCACCATTTTGGTTAACAAGAGAATGACTCATTCCTAAGAATGTTATATCAGTAAGTATTCAAAAACTTTTGCAGGTGTATGTACACAAGGTCTGACCAGGGCCTTATCCTACATAATATTACACTATGTTTAGCGTATGCGCACGAACCCCATAATAATAACAATATAAAGCTCAACAAGAAGAGATGATACTGGAGCCGATAACCCCGTCCATCCCACTCCTCCCGCACTGCAATCTCTCTAGCAGACCTCACCTCACATGGGTCTGGGCCAGATCCAGGATACAAAATTCACATCTCATTTAATTCACTTCAACTTTCCAGTAAGTACAGGGCATCAGAAGATCGTAACATTTCTTATGGCGCAGCATTCTTCTTCCATAAGCTTCGGAGATATATTAGCAATTTTTATACATGTCTTCGGGGTAACAATGTTATGTTGTAATATTTTGAATAGCTGCGCTGCTTTTAGTAAGCAGTGAAAATATTTTAGAAGGAGAACTCTGTGACAAGCTTTTCAAAAAAATAAATATATTGTTAAAGTCACAAGGTTTTATTTTATGTGCTCAAAACCCTGGGTTCCTTTCACAATACTCTAACCTATGGAGACTTTGAAATACGGGGGGGGGGGAAGTAGCCAAAGTACTTTACAACGTTTTGTACACAACGATTACTTGTCTTTTTTTTTAATAGTGTTAAAGTCCGATTTTACTACTGAGGTGCAATAGGCGGTGGATACTTTTTTTTTAATGATTTATTTATGGACGCTCTTTAACAGCCCAGGTCATCAGCGTCCCATTCAACTCAGGGCGTGAAACGGCCGACAAATTTTGCTCAGAGGCTTCTCTTTCAGATTTGAGGTTCTTTTTCGTGCCGTAAATGTACGACACGGGACCCACGACTTTACTTCCCTTCCGAAGGAAGCCATACTTAGGATTTTTACGCCCGAAAAAATCCATCGGTCCTGGCCGGGTTCGAACCCGCGTTTTGGATTAGAAGGCAAGTATGGTAACCACTACACCACCAGGACCGACGCGGTGGATACTGACGATATATGAGATGAAATGATCAATTGGGAAAGGATATTTTTATTTTCGGAAGAAACGTTCCAGGGCTAAGTTTAGGGTACCTCCTAGGTATGTGCCATTTATGAGGACTGAGGAAAACTTTAATCAGGGAGGACGATCCTGACGGTATTTGAACCCCAGATCTCCCGTTCACGAGTCCGCGCCTTAAAGACCTCGGCCACACGTGGTGGAATATTACTTATCGTACAAATTTGTGACATACGTGTTTTCCACCATTGTGCACAACCCAGGCCCTCAACTGCAAAATGCTATTTTTCCAACCTACACTGACCTGGAGGGGGTGCATTTTGCGACCATATTCTTCCTAAGACTTAAAACTAACTCATAGCATTATAAAAACCAGGAAGGAATGTCTTCGGCATCTTACCACAAATCACATATGTTCAATGTTAAATCGTTCACAATTTAACAAATGAAAAGTGCATTAATGCTTTACAATACTTTACCTAATTATTTGTGTTCATCTAGCGTGCAGAGACGACCAGTAGCTGAGCACAAGTTTCTTCCGCGACTTCTCTCACTAGACTGCTCAACAGAAGCCACGCTAACTCTCATATCTTTCTTATTTTGTGTTAGCTTCTTAACGCCAATCCCACCTACCAATAGCAATAATAAGTCGACAATGTAGTCCACTCTGTTACCTCTATCATGCTGACTACTACAATACTGTCTATTTCTCAAAAATGGTTCTATCCATTGTTGCCGCATTATTGCTGCATGCCACAATATTCCTTATGATTTAGCATCACACTACTCCCCTGTTACAGTGTGCAGAAGTGTTTCAATGTTTTCACGTAGTTTGTCTAGACTAGGAATGCGCATGAAGCACTGCAGTATTCTCCAATAGGGACCGTTTGGTATCTACAAGCATAGCATTGCTATTGTAAAATAGGTCTTCAAATCGGTTGTTTGCCAGAATTTTAAATATAATAATGTAATTGTGAAGACAAATATAGCACTTATATTGTTTTACTAGCCTACAGTAGAGAATTACATTTCATTCAACACTTATAAAACTTTAAAATATGTTATGCACACTTTGACATGTATTTATTCATTTTTGTCAAATGTATACCATTTAGTGTACAAATTGGTTCTTAATAATTTATTAATGTTTTAATTCGCCTTGGATACTGTTAACGCATGACTGTACTTTCTCTTGCATTTTTGAATGGCCACACTTCAATTATCTTCCCAATAAGCCGATTTTTCGTGGTAATAGTTTTCTTCGCCATTCCTCCTTCACCAGCTGTCAAACATTCTCAGTGGGGTTTATATCGGCCAGGGCAACAAAGGGGCATTCTTTTCTTGTGGAAAAGCTATCACAGATAGCTTTTGGCGCATCTTGCATAAAAATAAACAGCTCTCTATTTGGGAACCATTCCATTTGCTGAGGCAGTACCCTGCTTCTCAACATTTCCTTGTATTTACTTACACATTGTCCCTTGAACAACATACTGACGTCCAAGACCTTTGATGACTTTAGTGGGATGTTTTACAGTCTGCACAACACAATTTGGCTTGTGCTTTTCACCGGGACGCCGTCGCAAACTGGGCTTTGTTTGCCAGAATTTCAAAGTGCTCTGATTTCTAAAACAACCCTGAAATAATGGAACATTCCAATCATGATTCGGTTAAAGATGAATAGATAGTTCATAAGAATTAAAATGACATTTTTGCTGATTAAGTCCAAAACTTTTGTCCTTGTGGCTAGTTGCCCACTTGAAATGATTTGCAGCCATAGCAGCGGCTAATTTGGGTTTGCGGGCAGGCCCGTGTGCTTAATAATTATTTCTAAAAATCTATAACTCTCAATTTTTTCAGATGTTGAGATGCTGTCTTCAAGACCAAATTTAATTTGATTTGCTAGTAGGAAACCTGTTTTCATTAACAAATCTTTTTCAAGCAATATCTGCCATTGAGGTGAAAATTGGTTTTCGGCACATATATTCCTCCTTTGAGCCCTTAATTCCACACCCTATTCAAATGTCTTCTAAATTCAGATTCTTCAGAAAGCTATAATTTTCGAGAAATCTCTTGATTTGAAAAAGCATTAGTGTTAACCAGTACTTTTACCTCTGTAATCTTTCGAGGTGTTAAATCACACGATTTGCCCATTGTTCTTGCAAGCAGTTAAACATTTTTCATACAGAATGACTTTAGTATTTCATTTTCTAAATCATAAACGATTACAAATTACACTGACAAAATACACTTAAATAACACAGGCTCTTGAAATAGGTCTGTTCTAGTTAGTATTACAGTATCTGATGTTCGTTTAGCAACAATGTGGACTCTTACAAGAATAAAACACCATTACCAACGTGTTATTATAGACAACAATGTATCCCCTATAATATTCAGTGAGGGATAGCAATTATAGATGAGTCATATGATGAACATAATAAATGAATTTAAAAAGATTAGGGTGCATCTAATAATATGGCGAGATTTTTTTATTTTTTATTTATTTATCTATTTATTTTATTTTTTTGTCTTCGCCATTACACTAATTTGTAATTTGTAATTTCTTCTGCTTGTTCCACTCCTTCAAAGAGATCAAAGCCAAGCCAAGAACCTTCGATCTTTGGTTGCTGTACTATGGCGTTGCCATAAATTCGTGAATTTCTTGCATCTGATCCTATGCCTTCTGCAAATTTCGGCTCATATTTTAATTGTTCACTGCCCAAGTCTATTAGTGATGAATGGGTTAATGTTGGAGTAAAATATACCGCACTTGCTTATTTCACAGTAAGAAAATTCAAATAATCAAACAAATCTATAAAAATAAACAGCTTGGCGAATCTAGTCCTCCGCTTTCGCGGCGGGTTGAGGACCGATGCCCTAGCCAGACGGCTGTGGCTTTTATTTCATTGTACAAGTTTAATTCTAAAACGTAACTCGAATACACGAGTACTTTTCATCCAAGTCTTTGACAAAAACACTTTATTACAGTATGTAATTTATATTTGTTTTGTTCTTTTACACTGTGGCATGTTTAGGTGCGCTAAGCCGAGGATCCGAGATTTGAGTAGTGTTTGCTAATTTCAGTTATTACTGTAAGATTCAGCTTCTCACTTCATGTCTGCATAAGGTAATTGCCGAATAATAATCTGCATAGAAATTATTCTTATTAAGTCTGGGCCAAAATTCCTATTGGCGTATTTGAGATGCCAATTAAAACCAATTTCGACTTTCAGAATGCATAAGCTCATATGGGAGATGAGAGGACATATAGTTTAATAATTAATAATTAATCACCCGTATTTGAATCTCGTTCGCAACCTCCAATTTTATTAATTAAATTTTTAGACCAAAGTCAGCTTAAGGATTACAAAGAAAATGACAATTTTCAAGATATGAACCTTGTATTATGTTAGTAGTATGAAGAATGATTCACTTACTAGACGCCTTTTTCTGGATCTAAATATACAAGGATTGGAAAGAAAGTAGTGGTAAGAGTCAGCAAATTGCTGCACGTCTACAGAAAGGAAGTAGCTGATAAATCCACTCATCATCACTATTTGTACTGTCTATAGATGGATGAATATGAAACTGTCAAATAGTGGCGAAAAGTTGGACAGTCCTAAGATAATTTTTTTAAAAATAATCAGCGTGCATGGATTAAACTTGAGCTGGCATATGGAAGAGAATATCATGCTGATTTCCTAAAGCCTGAAATCGCAAAACCTTGCCGTATCGGCAGGTTGCTCATTAGTTGCCAGTCTTTCGACAAGGACGTGATATTGTCGTAGATGCGTCATATATAGACCATCTTGTATTTGAAGCGTGTTACATTGGTTTGATGCAATCACTGCCGGAGGTGTGGACGAAGAGACAGCTTGGGAGTTATCCGCTGAATTCGGAACAAGCTACATTAAAAAATTAAAATGGGATATTCTTTCTTGGACGTCAATAAAAACGGCCAAGGTTCAGCTTCTTCCAGAAGCATGGTAGCGGATGATAAATGTGAGAGAGATGCAAAAGTCTCCATGTTCTAAATAAATGTTCTGTCATTTTGTTTCCAGTCCTCGTAAATAGATACTGGAGGCAGGCTGCATTATTTAGAAAGAATTCTGGCCGTCGTAGTAATAGGAATGAATGAATGAGTGGTGTTTAACACCCGTTTTGCTACAGAGGCACCACAGACGATGGACACTGAGGATACATGAGATGAAATGATATATTGGGAAAGGAAATATTTTTAAGGAAGGAATCGTTCCGCGCTTACGTTTAGAGTACCTACCCGGCATTTTTTCATTTATGAGGACTGAGGAAAATCTGGAAAAAAGCTCAATCAGGGAGGACGGTCCTGGCGGGATTCCATCCCGCTCACATAGCAAAAGGAAGTAAAAATAAGAGGGTTGCTAGATAAGTTTTAGGCGCGACAGACTAACGGTAGGCACATGATAAACTGTTATCTAAGCTCCCTTCTTCCATGCCACAAGAGCGGAATCCTTCAGTGAGCTTTAAGTAATAGGTTATAGAAGGGTGGGTGCTCAAAAGTAATTTTGTGTGTAAAATAGATTTAAGTAGAATATTTTTCGTGCGATATATATTTTCTTGTATGGCCCTAAATACAGCTTAAACAAATGTTAAAATCCTTGAGCTTTTGGAACAAAGCTGAATTTAAGAGAAGTGCTGGGCCACCATCGAGGGTTCCTGAAAAGCACGTTTCTCTGGTGGGGATTATGATAAAACAATATGGGAGTATAACCCATTAGAATATCGTGTTGCTTTAGGAATTAGTTCGCTGTTTCCACCATAATGCATAACCTTTAAGAATGAACAGCATTTCTTCATCATCTGTGCCGCACAATAATAAGATCAAATTGCAGGGAAATGTGGGAGATTTTTGGCGGGATTTGGCATCATAGCAAGACGTAGATTTTTCAAACTGAGCCCAAAACCAAGCAATTTTGTCGTTTTGAGTCTTTCCGGACAAGCAAACTCTGATAAAAGTTATGAAACGGAGAAGCAAATTGTAACCATGATCATCTCAACTAGGGTCATGTTAGGAAACCAGTGTACAGTTACCGCAAAGTAGTCGAACTAAAGTGTAACTAGAAAATCAGGAAAGGCAATTAAAAAGACAGCTGCAGTGCATTTTATTACATCTGAATGATGCCTCTTCTCAAAAGAAAAGCACAATTTCTCAAGAGAACAGTGAAATTGTTGGCACATCAGCTCTTTACTTTTTTCTTTTTCTTTTTTTGTTCAATGGTGTTTAACGCCCGTTTTTATTACTGAGGTACCTGATGATACGTGAGATGAAATGATACATTGGGAAAGGATTTTAAGGAAGAAAACGTTTCAGGTCTAAGTTTTAGGTACGTCCCCAGCATTTGCCAGTTATGAGGACTGATGAAAACCTGGAAAAAACTTCAGTCAGGGAGAACGGACCTGGTAGGAAACGAACCCCAGACCTCCCGCGCCTTAACGACCTCGGCCACCGTCCCTATTTGTCACTTGTGCCAAAATGAGAAGAGTCGTGGACACCGTTTCTCCAGCTCGGAAGATTATGCTACTCCCTAGAAAGAGAAACTGAGACTATGGAGGAAAACGAGCGGCGTAGCTGCTTCCAAACACCATTACAGCTAATTCGGCAATGTATACCTTATACGAGTATTTTGAAACAATCCAATAGGCGCAATGTTTTAACTATTAATTTTTGCTTATCTCAAAACTTAACCAGCCCCGTTTATAATGTATAAAAGAATAAACAATTATAAAAAAATTAACGACCACATACTGACAGTCACGGAAGAGATATTGGGTTGAAATGTATATAGATTTAAAAGATACGTTCTGACAAAACCAGAAGAAGACACGTTTATCAATGCAGATGTTCGACGCCACGTTTTGTAATAATTTCCACAGCCAACCCATTTACTAAGATTCGATTTTGTGCTTCTGAATGTTTAAGTCAGGTCTTACCTTTCGAACTGTACAATAGCAGCGGGTATAGTAAAAAAAATACTTAATTTATTACAATAATCTACAAAATCGAAAGCTTAATCCGCAGTCAAAAGAAGAGAAATATAATTATAATATATGCTGCTTCACATTTATTCTGTATTTAATTACTTGGTAATATTGTGTAGGCCAAAGCCGTACTCGTCAACAAAAGGTTGGTTAATCACAATCATGTTATCGAAAGACTGACACCCAAAGGAACAAAGGGCCTTGTTCCGATATGACACGATTCAGTGCCAAAGGCTTCTCGGAGACCCGCATGACATTACTCGTGTTTCTCCCACATATCAACTTTAAACTTTATATGCTGCTCAATTTTAGAAAATATAGCTATAGAGCGGCCAAAATTTACCCCACTACTTGACAGTTTCCTCTTCGTCTGTTTACATGCAGTGCAGTAGTGGCATGATTATGTTGAAATACACTGCCCTTCCTCTAGACTTACTGATAATAGCAACTTTCTCACAAGTTCATTAGCATGTGACATCAATTTTACTCCTATTTTCTTTCCAACTCTCATATTAACCCTATTTATTAATTATGCCATACCTTTATACGATTACAATATTAAAAAACTTAGCAACAAACACATTTGTTATTCATTGTAATATAATCACAGACTCTTAATAAGCCAGTCTCAATCAAACACGCTACCGGGATTACAACCTGCGCCTTACTAGGGAGGAAACAGATCATTGAATCTAAATATGAAATATTTGTTATCTCCCAGCCTACCGCAAGCTTCAGGATATAACACCGAAACTTGAAACGGATAAATTTTCGTACTTAAAGCCCTAAACACTGGTTGATAGCAGTTGTTCAACTGTGTTATTTTAATAAGTTAATTTTCACATGTTGGTGTATTACGTAAAAACTATAATGCTCAATATACAGCCACGAACATTTAATGCTAATAGCTATTTAGCTATGTTAATTTAAGAAATTCATTTATGTATGTTATTACGTAAGATATAAGAAATTCATTTATTTATGTTATTACGTAAGATAAAGGCTATAATATTTGATTTGAAATTCAAAACATTCTTTGATAATATGTTTTAATTACATATATTTAATAAGTTCATTTGTTTATGTTTTATATTAAGTAAAGGATATAATGTTCAATTTAAAGCCACAAACATTTAATAGTAATAGCTATTTAGTTATGTTAATTTAAGTGGTTCGTGTACGTATGTTATTACGTAAGATAAAGGCCATAATATTCGATTTAAAGCTCCAAACATTAATAGACAATATGTTTTAATTATAAATTTAATAAGTTCATTTCCACATGTTTTTATGTTGGGTAAGCCCTTTAATTTTCAATTCAAATAACAAATATTCGTTGGCAATACGTTTTAAATAGTATAAATCTAGTATGCTCAGTTGTATAGATTTCATGTATCAGATAAGGGCTATTACAATGTATGTCTTAATGTTTGTTTGTTGATCTTTATGACAATATTTTTAATATAAAAATGTAGTGGTTCAAAGGAACACATACATAGTCAAGAATTTGAAAGAATTAAAACTACAAATAAGAAAATTGTAATACTAAGTGAATCAACCAATTGCAAGCATAACAACATTAATAATGGTACCAAGAATGTAACACGAGACAGACAGCTTTATTGCGACTAAATAAAAATTAACAAATTTCATTCGCTTGGTGTACGTATGTTGAAAATATAATGCATTGTAATATAAAGTATTATTACAATACCATTGTAATAGGTCAATGTTTTCATCTTAAAATTTGTTGGTTATGCGTTGAATTCCGTCGAGAGAAGTCGTATTTTCAACTTTATTGGCAGAAATCGTGGTTCTTACTCCGTATAAAGAAACAGTACTTTCACATTACACAAAGAGAAGTAACAATTAATATTTCGTGGAAGAATTACGAGTGTGAATCGATATTCATATACAGTTTTCGGGAGAGAAACATAAGTTATAACGTGTTTGTCCCGTATTCATCCTTCATATAATTATATCCTCAGAGCATACCGTAATCAGAAAAGTGTTCTGTTGTGTGGTAATAACAAAACATTAATAAACTCCATAGATTTCTATCCATTGTGATTTTGTTATACTTAAAATCACATTCCTTTCACCCCAGAAGTATCAATCTGAAAAATCCAGCTATAGTACTGAACCCTGAACTAGTCGAGCATATTATAGTGGTGTTAGTTACGTTTATGTCTATAACGTTTACAACGACAAACATCGACGGCGTCTCCATCATACCACAAATTTGACCACCAACGACGTCAATTAATTTCCTCTACAAGCTGCAATATGCACTAGAAATTAACAACTTCAAACGGTCATCAATCGAAAAAGATGAATGAAAAAAAAATTATCATAATATTTCAAAAACGAATGATTATTTTTTAGGAATTAAGAGAAAAATTGGAAAATTTAAGTAGTTAAGTCCTTGAAAGTACCAATTCTCATATAAATTCTCAAAATATCTTAGTAGTTATTTGAGAATTTCACTTCTTTGCTTAGGCTTCTGAGTTTACTTAACAACGGTTGTGATTCAAGCTATTTCTTCATTAAACTTGACTGTAGTATTTTATTGCATCTTCTGGTACTGCTGAAGGACTTACTTCCCAAGATATCACTCTACTTACTCCTCATGTCTCTCGTACTCCCACCATATATTTTCTCCCTAAAATTCATAAAAAGAACCGTCCAGGCCGCCCGATAGTAGCCAGCTACGATTCCCCCACTGAACGTATTTCCGCTCTAGTAGATTGTTGGTTACAGTCATTTGTTACTTCTAGGCCATCCTATATCAAATATTCCTTCCATTTTTTGAGTTTCCTAAAGAAAGTTGACCCTTTGGCACATTCTAATATGCTTCTGGCCACTATCGATGTGACGTCACCCTATACTAACATTCCCTATCATGAAGGATTAGCTGCTGTTAGACATTTCTTGAACTCTCGAGCACCTCCTCATATCCCATCCACAGATTTCATTTGTCATCTTGTTTATCTGGTTCTCACTCGCAATGCGTTTAGTTTTGGTAATAAATATTATCTACAAATTAAAGGTACTGCGATGGGCACCAGAATGGCACCGTCTTATGCCAGTCTTTTTATGGGTCGCTTAGAGGAGGAATTTCTTAAGTCAGAACCTTTGGCACCATTATTATGGCTGAGATATATTGATGATATATTCCTGCTTTGGACTCATGGCTCAGAATCTCTCGATCCTGTTCCATACTAATTTTAACTCCAAATTTTCAGTTCTGTCTCTCCCAATGCTGCTACGTTTCTAGATATTGATATTTCTTTATGTAATGGCTCTTTCCTTACGTCTGTGCACATTAAGCCTACCAATTTACAACAGTATCTTCAATTTGATAGCTGTCATCCCTTGCATATCACAAGATCTATTCCTTTTTCTCTTTCAATCCGAGGTCATCGTCTTTGTAACAACTTTTCATCTCTTGATAAGTATGTTAAAAACCTAACTCAAAAGTTCCAAGACCAAAATTATCCTTCCTCTTTTTTAAAATCCCGTATAATCCCAGCGCACAAAACTTTCCAATTCAAAAATAAAACTTCTAACAAAAACTTCATTAACCTTGTTACTACTTACGTGCCTGGAATTGAAAACATCAGACCTATTTTGAAAGAATGTCATGATACTTTGTTAATGCACTCATCTTTAAATGATTTTTCTAAATTTGTACCCCGCCTTACTTTTAGAACACCCCCTAACCTTAAAAGTATATTTCGCCGAAATCTACCTCCTCCGAATTTACTACGTCCCTTTGCTGGCTCATATCCTTGGCAACGCCCTAAATGTAAAACCTGTGCGCTAATTATGCCTTGCCATTCATTCCACAGCCCTTATTTATCCAGAGAATTTAACATTTCTTCATTTTCTACTTGTTCTCCCAAGAACGTCGTATATATGATATCTTGTAAACGTTGCAAAGCATTTTATATTGGTTTAACTTCTACTGTTTCGCTACGTATGAACAATCATAGACGTTCCGTTAAAACCAAGTCTTCCTTGCCGGTTGCCCAACATGCCTTATCTCACTGTAAGGATTTTGATGATGCTTCTAATCTAACTCTTATTGATGCGTTACCTACACAATGCTCTGAAAGTTTACTGAGATAGAGAAATGGCAGCTATATTTTAACATAAAGCGCGTATACCACCTGGTTTAAATCTTACGTATTAATTACCCCCCCCCCCACACTCTCATTTCTAGTTTCATCTGTTTCCATGCATAACGTTACCTTCGATACTCAATATTTACTTTTATCACCGTCACTTGTCTTCTTGCCATAGAAGGACTCCACGAGTCCGAAATATAGCGATCTCAAGTGTGACTTTTTCTTAGTGTTTTAACCTTTTCTTCTATCATAATTACTATTAATTTACACACACGCACATATATATATATATGTATCCACAGTTCCATTACCGTTGCACCAGAAAATACATATGGTAAAAATATATAACGGCTAGTAACTCTGAAAAATAAACGACGAAATGCTAAGGATGGTGTACAGAGCCGCCCTGGTGAGATAAAATGGTAGTGTTAAGTTGCACTGCTCACCTTGTGCTATAATAATATCTCCACTTATTCTATTATTATTTTACGTAAGTTTAAAAGTCTTGCGATGGATGCCTCTATGTTCTTGCTTCAATAAATGAACTTGTCTTTTGGCCCATTTAACCAAATAATGATCACTCCATCAATATTATGTCTAATCGCCATGCCTGCTTGTCCAGAATTCGAGTAGCTATCGAAGACTTTCTCCCAGAGAAAGCTACTGTAGCTTATTTATGTTAGCAATATTCAAAAATGTGAACAGGAAATAGCAAAGACTAATTTATGCACCTCTCTCTATCTGTCTCTGTCTCTGTGCGCAGCAATGCTAATGTTCGGAACAAGTTTGATAATTGCAAATCATTCACGTAGTTGTGTTGACGTCACGGCCATGAAACCTACAGGCTACTGAAGTGTGGAAAAATATTTTTGACAGCCTATATTAGTTTTAACATAAGGTATCCCAACTAGAAACTTCATTTTGTAACATTCAATATTATAACATCTTTACAACACTTCAGTATCCCTAACTTTGGTTTAATATTGAACATGTTTATTAATCCATTTAAGCGGATATCAATTTCATATGTATTCAGCATGATAAGTGATGTTAAATATTACAACATTCATAATTATATCTTACCACACAATTGTTGTAAAGTAAACCACACATTGAATGTTTAATTGATTTACTTATCTTAGCTAAGGATTTCATTGTTTATTTATAACCGAGTTATAAACAAAAACCTATTGCCTCTTGCAAGATAAAAGTCACAAAATCTAATAAAACATAATTTAACATTAAATGTATTTTATATTTGCCTAATCAAAATCGATAAAACGTATTAGGACATACTTATTGTAAGTAATATCATATTACCATGCTCTGCTTCGTTTGACAATGCCCCAGTCTCATACTGTGTATTACAGTACTAATTTCGTAAATAACTATTATGCTGTGTTATATATTTTTTTAAAATTTACTTTAGTTTCGTAATCAGTTTACAATGTAATTAGGTATATTATGTAATAACAATTAAACTTAGCTTTAAGATTTATTTTCACAAGTAACATGTTGCAACCCTGGAACCATGTCAGGTTGCAAGAAAATAAATATCAACTGAACCCACTATTGCCCATGCACAAGTTAATACTATAGGTACTTTTAGGGCGAGAAATTTACATTTTTAAGCATTCATTTAGTATAATATTTAAAGAAAATGCAATAATAATGAAAACCAAATAATTAATTTGTAATCTTAATCCTCCAAAATAAATTTAAATTTATTAAAATAGTTGATTTGACATTGGTAACATTATTCAGTAATTAGGTGAATTTTCTTTCATGCTCTTTTTTGTAAGAAATAAGCGAACTATTTCTTTCAAACAAGCAACGTTTCGGAATGACGGCAAATTATTAAATTTATAATTACTAATGTATTTATAACTATTAATTGCTGTCTAAAATTACTGGTGATACACATGTTAAAATTGATTTTATTTGCACATAGGCTGTTTAAATGTCACTTAATATTGTATAATAAATATCTATTAAAAAGCCTGAGAAAGGTGAAAAGAATTAAACATGTTAAAGTGAAACATTATGTTTGGATGTGAAACGAGAGATCAGTGTGCAGTAGGCAGCCAACAGCATGACCCACCACACTAAATCAATACAGTCGAATCAAAATCAGTAATTTATTTTGATTAGCTTTATTTATGGACGCTCTTTAACATCTGTCATCAGCGTCCTCATTCTATTCAGGGCGTGAAACGGCCGACAAATTTTGCTCAGAGGCCTCTCTTTCAGGCTTGAGGTTTTCTTTCGTGCCGTAAATGTACGACACGGGATCCACGGCTTTACTGCCCTTCAGAAGGAAGCCATACTTAGGATTTTTACGCCCGAAAAAATCCATCGATCCTGACCGGTTCGAACCCGCGATCTTTGGTTTAGGAGGCAAGTATGGTCACCACTACACCACCAGGACCGACTAAAATCAGTAATCAATCAACAAATTGAAGCATTATTTATCATCAATGCCCCGAGTGTAATATATATGAAAAACTATAACACAATTAACAATGTAACTAAAATAACAATAACTAGAAAAGCAGCAAAGGATAAAATACTCAGATTATATATATATATATATATATATATATATATATATATATATATCAATTTCATTGTTTCGCAGGGATTTTAATACTTTAATTATGTGAATAGTAATGGTAATTAGATTTGGGTTTTAATATTGGAATCGGAAATTAATGCAAATATAACATTGATAGACT
This sequence comes from Metallyticus violacea, assembly GCA_030762175.1. Taxonomy (NCBI): domain Eukaryota; kingdom Metazoa; phylum Arthropoda; class Insecta; order Mantodea; family Metallyticidae; genus Metallyticus; species Metallyticus violacea. The sequence goes on from CM060834.1 coordinate 76,391,189, forward strand.
TTTCATATTACGTAAGAATATGTTGTACAGACAATGAAAATGGCGAAAGATAAGGTGGCCGATGAAAGCAGCGATTACCTGCTACGCCCAAACAGCAACTACTGACATCGAGAACTGGACCACCATCGTCGGAGACTCCGATGAAAACCCCATAACAACGCTTTCAAAAGCAATTGATTAATCAGAGATGTTTAGTAGCTACAACGCCTAGTTTGCAGCAAAGGGTGAACATTTATCAACATTATTTGAAAAAATACGCTTACAAGTTCTAAACAGCAAAAAATATTCTACTGAGTTAACTCTGCCCGTTCAAATGTACCATTTCTCTCTTGTTTATTTTAATTAATACAAACATATATTTGTATTCTAGAGACCGATCCAACGAACTATGAACCAATTTGTGGTAATATTTTCACCGATCGTGTACACAAGTATTTTCGGCCTTCAACTGACTCAAGGTCAAATTGCATCTGGCAGTCAGTGCGAATCTGATATTGAGTTCGGTTCATTATTACGAACGATGTGTTTTGTTTTGTTTTGTTTTGTTGTTTAATCGCAAAGTTAGTTAAGGCAAGTATATGTTTTCTACTACAACGTGTATGTATTTATGATTCAGTTCAAGTGCAAAAACGATTTGAAGAAAGATTCCCGGATGTGAAATTCTAGTCCGTACAACCAACCATAATAAATTTCAGGTAATGGGTAGTGTTCAGTATAAGAAACCTAACAGACAGCGGGGTTTTCACCGAAGAAACATTAGATGTCATTGTTCATTGTTTAGACAATTTCCCAAATAATCAATTATGCATCTTTCACAACAAACAGGCACCGCCACGGATGGCCGAGGTCGTTAAGGCGCGGACTCGTGAGCGGGAGGTCTGGGGTTCCAATCCCGTCCTCCCTGACTGAGGTTTTTTCCAGGTTTTCCTCAGTCTTCATAACTGGAAATGCCGGGGAGGTACCCTAAACTTAGACCTGGAACGTTTCCTTCCTTAAAAAAAAATCCTTTCCCAGTATATCATTTCATCTTATGTATCACCAGTGTTCACCCCCTGTGGTCCCTCAGTAGTAAAAACGGGTGTTAAAACCATTAAAAAAAAACAACAACAAACAGGCATTTCTTATATCTCTGTGCAAAGCGCCACTAAATTGCTATAGTTAAAATCGTATATAATAACTGTAGCGTAAGTGAATTCAATTCTATGCTGTTTTTAGATAATTAACCAACAGGGAGAATGATATGGCTTTTTTTCAACAAGACTCTGCCATACAGTGATTATTTCGATAAGAAAAAAAGAAAAAGTGTTATAGAATGACAGAGTTATTAGAAAAGATTTGTGGCCCCATTAGTTCTTTAATATATCCTTTTGCGATTTTTATTTTTGGGACAAATTAAAAAAATATCATAAGCAGAAAAGCCCTTATAACTGGAAGAATTTAAATAAAACATCCGTCAGGATAGCCAGGGTATCATCGTGAACACAGCGAATGATAGAGAATTTTTAACGAGGAGTTTTAAATATCGGTAGTGGCTTGTTTCAGCACTTCTTTCATAAAGTTGATATGAAAAAAAAAAGTTAAAATAATAAAGGAAATTGTCATTTGATTGTGTAAGCACTACTTTACAATACCTGCAGACTGCAACGAGTGCCGCTCTCTCCTATAGGCAAAACACAGCAAGTTGACTCATAGCTCATTGCTCGCTCTGTGTTTTGACGAATGAAAATAGTACCCTGGACTTTGAGCGATCTGGAATGATGTGCGCTAGGCTGCCGCCTACTGGGTTTACTCTGCTACCAAAATGAGGCCCAAACAACAGATGGTTAGTACCACTATTGTGAGTCTTCCTTTCTTTCTTTTCTTTCTCATATATATATGAAAACGTAAGTTTTTTAGTAGTTTGTATGTAGGAATTTATGTATATTTGTTACACAGTGTGTCAATTGAGCAACATCCTCCCGTTGACGTCTGCAAGCTACCTCTTTTCGAATGTGCCAAAAGAAAGCCCCCAAAGGTGCTTCAACAATACGGAGAAGAATCACTCATAAAATTCATCAATAGTTATTTAAAATATGATTTGTTAAACCACATCAAGTAGTGGACATAGCATATGAAAAATTATTTTCAATTGAACGTAATAAACATGTAAAATGTAGCATATTGCATTTTAGCTTAAAATTAAAAAATGTACAGCAGTAATTAAGGATAATGAATTCACAATATAATTAATTTTTTTAAAAATAATTGTTAAAAGTAAATGCTTAATAATATATTTTAAAATAATTGGCCCATTAAAACGAAAAACTCTTGGACAAATAAATGAGGGACACCAAAGATACCTTTTGTCGCAGTTTTTAGTGTGTTTGGGCGCTAATGACCTTAGCTGTTTGTTTTGTGCCCCTTAAGCAATAATAATAATAATCACCAAAGAAAGGTAGAAACTTTCATTTTAAAAGAGGTAATATTTTAAAAATTTCCGGGAATAACAGCACTTCCAATTTTCTCAACAGTGCACACTCATTAATAATACATTACAAAGCACCTAAAACAACCTTTAGCATTTAAAACACTTTTAAGATTAACAATAAAAAGCATATTTGTTCATCCATCATCTGGGTCACGGACACGCACAGTGAAAAAGCTCCATAAAAGTATAATTAAAAGAGGCGAAAATTTTCCAACCCAGGAGGTTCTTGGCTGCATCTGAATCGAAAGGAAGAAGGAAGATGTCTGAAGAACTCATTCCGCAGCATAGCCATTCACCCTTAATTCTGTTACTAGTACTGTGCTTCAGCCAATAGACAAAATCTCCTAAAAATCAATGTGATTGTTTAGGAATAAATGTAGGAAGGGATACTGGGAAGAAAAATAGGTTGAAATATTGATTACGTACTATGGATGAACACAAAAACGGAAGTTTACACGCAAATAAATGGATAACGAAACAGATGCATACATTTCCTTTAGTTGGGCGAAACAGAAAATAAAAAATAAAAGGAAATAGAATAAAGACATAAATAACCTACTTTGCATTAAAAATAGTAACAACGAAATATATTGAGGATGTTTCAAACAAAGCATTTTGGCCTAATGTTTGTTAATTCTTTATAATCATACAATTGTTAATACAAAATTATTAAAAAATTATATAATGCTTTTAGTCGGCTTTTCGATTTACATAAGATTCATACTGGAATTGTAGAGATTGATTTTTCAAATTAAGGTAAAATCAATTAAAATATAAGAAATAAATTGAGACATTATGCAAGTTGATTATATTTTATGCAGTTATAAAGTAACGAAAATATAAAAAAATTATGTATAAAATATGTTATCCACTTAGACCCAGAAACATGGGAACTGTAAAGGAGGAATATGCCAAGATGGCGTTAGAAATGAACTTCTGCATAAGGAAAAGTTGTACATGCAGGAAAATCTGTATAGGATAAGAAATGATAGTGGCCTTCTTTTGAACTGAAAGCGATAGTACTATTACACTTTCACGGTGGCGCACTCAGTAACCATGTCGGTCCTGGTAGTGTAGTGGTTACCATACTTGCCTCCTAAACCCAAGATCGGGGGTTCGAACCCGGCCAAGACCGATGGATTTTTCCGGGCGTAAAAATCCTAAGTATGGCTTCCTTCGGAAGGGAAGTAAAGCCGTGGGTCCCGTGTCGTACATTTACGGCATGAAAAAGAACCTCAAGCCTGAAAGAGAAGCCTCTGAGCAAAATTTGTCAACCGTTTCACGCTCTGAGTTGAATGGGACGCTGATGACATGAGCTGTTAAAGAGCGTCCATAAATAAATCCATAAAAAAAAAAAACTCAGTAACCATCTGCTTAAGTAACATAAAAGTCATGATGTCCCGTCGTTGAAGAAAGATTGATTCATTGAAGCAAGCACTTAATTACGGTTGTTGTCTCGTTTGGCGTGTTAAACAACCGACAAAAATATTATATGTGACTTGTAAAGCATTACATTACTTATGTAGTATATTGTTCAATGCTAATAACATTATGCGCATCATATTTCCGTAATAGTATTCAGGATACGCACTCTTGTTTTAACATTGTGACGGTACTATAACCTCGATTCCCGGAATCATATTTTTTGTCAACAACTTCACTAGCGACCTCTAATCTTAGCACTAAAGTTAGCTGAAAGGGGTAAAAGTACACGCCTTGAGCACTATTGAAAGGAAAAGGGGTATAAATATGCCTTTCCGAATAAGATGTCTTTTTTTTTTTACTTGTGTAATTAATGAATATTCCTTCCGTACTATATGCAGCATGATGCGGAAACTGGGAAGTCCTAAGCAATAAAGACTTTGGGTGCAAACTTCATGATGCTGACCTTCACCGTCGAAGAGCGGGGTAGGAAACAAACGCCTTCCTCTCCATCGGGAACTCCAGGTGAATTTTGTGCTGCAGTGCGTTGTTATGTCGCTGAAAGTATGAACTATCACTGTTTCGATAGATCGAAATGTTTACACTATACCATCAGGACCGACTCGGTCTGTTGAAAACATCCGTGCATTATTAAATGAAACATGTATTTTTATACTAACGTGTCGTATGGAAAACTATTGGTACATTCTGCATAAAATAATGGAAGTTGAAGCGGTTTCTCGGCGGGTTCGCGGGGGCGGCAGTTCGCGGTCGCCTCCACGGAACACAACAAGGAAAGAGTTGATGAGTTCATTAGAGAAGATAGGCGTATCACTGTGGATGAAATCGCTGCAATGATAAAACGCTTAGGTTATCGAAAAGGTTGTGCCCATTGGGTCCCACATTTATTGACCGAAGACCACAAACTTCAGAGAATAACCATCAGCCAAACAATCTTCAGAGATTTCAAAATGAAGGTGATGATTTTTACGAGTATTGTGACAGGCCATTAAATTTAGTTTTTGTCTTTACCGTACCTAGAAAACAGTTAAGGGTGGAAACATGGACCTATGCTCATACACATGGTTGGTCTCGATATTCGATACTTTTACAAATGTTTTCATTTTATTGTTTTATAATTACGTACATATAATTATATCAATCATTTTAATGTCCTTAATTACTGAGTTAGGATGTTGAGTAAATAAAAAAATATTAACCTAGGTGACATGCTCCTTTAGGTCGCTAGGTTGTATATGATATTTCATCTCCCGAAAAACTTCTTATTCACGAGGCAAATGACGCAGTTATCTCTCACAGTTGAAAAGAATTCCAAGTGTCACTTGTATTGTAATATTCTTTCGGCTTTCACAGCTGGCACTGTTATCATTGCCTGATTATTACATTCCAGTGGTATTGAAGTATCATGCGAATATGGAGAGGTATACATTGGTATTACCGGAAGATCCGTTTTTATAATATTGTTTAACGCCCATTTTTTGTACTGTGGCACTACAGGTGGAGGACATTCATGATATATGAGATTTTTTTTTGAGTAGTGTTTAACGCCCGTTTTTACTACAGAGGCACCACAGGCGGTGGACGCTGATGATACATGAGACGAAATGATATATTGGGAAAGGATTTTTTTTTCTTAGGAAGGAAGCGTTCCAGGCCTAAGTTTAGGTACCTCCCCGGCATTTGCCAGTTATGAAGACTGAGGAAAACCTGGAAAAAACCTCAGTCAGGGAGGACGGTACTGGCGGGATTCGAACCGCAGTCCTCCCGCTCACGAGTCCATGCCTTAACGACCTCGGCCACCCGTGGCGGTACGATATATGAGATGAAATGATAATTTGGGAAAGGTGTTTTTATGGAAGGAAATGTTGCAGGCCTAAGTTTAGGGTACCTCTCCCACATTTGCCATTTATGAAGACTGAGGAAAATCTGGAAAAACCCTTAGTCAGGGAGGACGGTCCTGGTGGGATTCGAACCCCAGACCGCGCCTTAACGACTTCGATCACCCATGGCGGTAGAACATCCGCTAAAACTCTGCCACCTCTCCATCCCATGAGGCTGGGTGAACCTTATTCCACACATTAGAAAAATTCTTAAGTATTTACCGTGAATCGAACCCGGGTTCTCCCGGCCAGCAGTCCACTAGACCAAGAAGGCGGTGTTAAAATGCGCTACACGTGACAATATTAATTAAAAATTGTTATACTAACAAAGTATCGAGCGCATGTACAGGAATATTTTTATGTCAATTCTTCGAATTTTTGAGAGCATTTAAAAACCATCTCTAACTAAAACAAAATAAAAAGTTTAATTAGAAATTCAAAATAATTCTTCCTTGGCAAAACGTCTCTAAAGAATAAATAAACAACAGTTTAGCAGGAAGCATGCACATATCAGCTCAGCGAATCATGTTACATTCTGGAACAAACGTTAGCAACAACTCAGCATTCAATGTCTAATGAACAAAAATAAAAAGATGCGGATGACCAGAGTTGTTTGGTGCAGGAACAATTGAAGCTCGGGAATCCTACAGGATTGTTGTGCTGATAAAACCGGTATTTGATTCCGAGCCCTGGAAAGATTTGAGGACAATGCACTGCATGTCCATTTGACCACTCTTAAGCCCTCTAGTAATCACGTTTCACCATATAATTTTCAACAATAGATGCAATCAATAATCAATTTGGAGGCAGGGTTCTGTTATTAATATTCTTCCCTTTTCCATTAGCCGAGAAAAGTCACATAAATCATAATATTTTGTGTGCACTAAGCGACGTAAAGCAACTGTTGCTAATATTTTGAGACGTTGGTACTGAAAGTTCATAAATTAAGTGAAGAGGGAGAGGAAAAAAGGAAAAGGAGGCGTGGATCGGAGTACGGGTCGTTTTGAGGGGCGGGCAATATCACAACCAAACCACATGAATAAATTTAAACCGCTTTTTTGTCATATTTTCAGCTCCCCACCATAGTTTTGTATAATGGTCCTATTAGGTATCCAGCGCCAGCTGGTGTGAAGAGACAGCACTGCCGTGTGTGGTAAGAGCTTACTTTGTGAGACATTGCTTTCCATTATCATCGTCGTCAAGGTCATCAGCGGCATTTTCTTAACGTCGGAAAACAATATGATTGCTGGTGAACGAATCTGTTTTATTTTTCTGATTGTAAAATGTTAAATAATTTGATTCTTTTAACGCGCTTTTTGTCTCAATACATATATTTGCTTTCTTTTATTTTTATAGTAATTATAGTGCATCTACTTTGCCAGCTCGAACCATAATACGATAATTTGCTGCATGCATTTCTTCCTGCTGTTTTAAGTTTTAATTCTGAGATATTGAATGCCAAAAAATTCAGGTGCCAAAATATGCAGGTTCATTTAAGTAATTACTATAAATGATAATAAAACGGTAATCAAAATATATTTGCAAAAAACGTTAACAAAATGAACCGAAACGTTAATCACTGTTGTTTATGATACCATTACTCCCATTACTATTATTATTATTATCATTCAACAGATCCAGTGACCAAAGTGTTAGTATAATAATTGAAAATCAGAACTTTGCAGATACGACTTCAAACTTGAGTATCGATGATTTTAATGCGTTTTTCTAGGGTTTTGGTAGGGAAGAGGCGCTATTTCTTAGGCTTAATGTCTGGAATGCACCACTACTACTACCACAATCACCACCAACATTATTATTAATTATTATTATTATTATTATTATTATTATTATTATTATTACCACCACCATGAGCACCATTACTAGCACTACCACCATCATTATTACCACTACAAGCTACTATCCCCACTACTATTATCACCATTACTAATACTACTACAATTACTACTACTACTATCACAATTACTACCACTAATACTACTGTTACTATTACCGCCATTATTACCACTACTAAGCTAGCACTATCATTACTAATACCGCCACCTTTTTGCTATTATAATTACTACTGCTATTATTATTATTATTATTATTATTATTATTATTAATACTGATACCTCCACCACCATTACCAGCACCACTAATACCATCATTATCATCACTACAAGCTACTTATCCCCACTACAACCACTACCATTACTAAAACTATTATAATTACTACTACTACTACCATATCACCATTACTAATACTGTTGCTATTGCTGTTACTATTAATACTGCCGTTATTACCACTACTAAGCCAATACTATCATAGCTAATACTACCACCTTTGTGCTAATGCTAATAAAATTATTATTGTTATTATTATTATTATTAATAGTATTATTATTATTACTAGCATTGCCACCATTGTTATCACTGCAGGCTATTACTACTCTAACTACTGTCACCACCATTACTATTTTTTCGGGCGTAAAATTCCTAAGTATGGGTTCCTTCGGAAGGGAAGTAAAGTCGTGGGTCCCGGCACGAAAAAGAACCTCAAGCCTGAAAGAGAGGCCTCTGAGCAAAATTTGTCGGCCGTTTCACGCCCTGAGTTAAATGGGACGCTGATGACCTGAGCTGTTTAAGAGCGTCCATAAATAAATCAATCAATCAACCACCATTACTAGTACTACTACAATTTTACTACTACCACTATCACCATTACTACTAGTAACACTACTATCATTATTACCACTAACAATACCCTTAATAATACCATCACCTTTTGTACTACTACTACTACTAACTACTAACTACTAACTACTAACTACTAACTACTAACTACTACTACTACAATATTATTATTATTATTATTGTTGTTGTTACCACTACTACCACCAGCATTTCTTCTACTTCTACTACTAATCACGATAAGAGTAGGCAGTGCATACAGAAAGATTTCTACTTAGGCAGTACAGGCATTTTGACTAGTGTTTATTGCACGTTTGCAATACAGGTGATAGCGAGGAGTATACCTTACATCTGTTGGTCAAAGAATGTGCATATGGAAATAAAACAAAAACGATCAAAAGAAAGAGAAAACACGGTAAAAAGCATGATAGGAGAAACGGGAATTGGAAATTGGGACGGCTCAATGGACGAATACCTGAAATAGGACCAATTTTTATCAGGACATGGTCGGTTTCAAACGTATTTATACAAAATAAAAGAGCAAACAATGAAAATTGTACATATTGTGGCAAAGGGGCATTCCTGAACATAAGATACTTAAGTGAAATAGATGGAGAGAAATTAGACAAAAAAGTGCCAGAGAAATTGATGAAGACATAATAGTAAAATATAGCAGGACAAATGCTACAAAATAAATACAAATGGATAACTATTGAGCAGATGATAACCACCATCATCAAAACAAAGAAAAGGACGAGAAAAGTACGTAAACACGATTGCTGCATTGCGAAGTAATTCCGTAGTGCTGCAAGAATTTGGAGGGGTTTTAGTGGGTATACTATATGGGGAGTCCCCACATTGGCGCGCATAAAGTGTTCCCCTCCAATGAAGAAAAAAAACACTACTGCTATTACTACTACAATGAGGCTCTATAGGAAGAAAAGAAGACAATATGGTGTAGCAGAAGCTGTGCATAAAACATACAGAGAGAGGGGGAGTTTCTTAATAGAAAGAGTGTGTATTTAGAATATGTAATAATTATTTCATTGCTAATAACGTCATGTAGATAAATTTTGAAAAAAAAATCTGAGATAATTAATGCACGTATTTCAATGTTAATTCCATAAAATGTATTTAATTATTTTCTTGTGTAGCTGTAAGTCAGTAATGTGTGATGTTTTTAATTTCAAAATACCTAAGTCTCATAAAATTTTGCTTAGTAAAAAAATGTTCACACTGAAAATTTTTGTTCTTGTTAAGCAGATAGCAAGTTTTGTAAAACGATCCTCCATTCAGACGGATCAATTACATTCTATAAGTGCATAATTTTGCGGATTATGGAACGAATGAAAAGTAGGTAATTTTCACGAGTTGATACGCGAATTGTATGCAACGTTTCATGTAATTCTGGAGTTATAAAACCGCTACGAGTGGCCGAGGTCGTTAAGGCGCTGACTCGTGAACTGGAGGTCTGGGTTCCAATCCCCCTAGGACCATCCTCCCTGACTGAGGTTTTTTCCAAGTTTTCCTCAGTCCTCATAAATGGCAAATGCCGAGGAGGCCTGGAAAGTTTTTCCTTTCCTAAATACGAGGGCTGATCAACAAAGACTGAGACTGGTTTTTTTTCATAGATGTTTATTACTCCAATTCAATGTTTACATGATCTTTTTCAAAGTAGTCCCCTCCTACTTCAATGCACTTTTTATAGGATCTCTGCCAGTCCTTGAACACGTGCTGCAGACCATTCTTTGTCAGGTTCTTGAGAATCGCCTCACTTTTCTTGAGCACTGCTTCAGAGTTCTCAAGTCGAATACCCCTAAGCTTTGCCTTTAGTGATGGGAATAAAAAAAAGTCACAGGATCATAATGATGCGGCCATGACTCATCACTGGTGATAATCGATTTAAAAAATGCATCCCCTCCATCAGCAAAGAGACGCAGCACCTCACGGCTTGTCTCCATTCGCACAGCTTTTGTTTGGGAGTCAACAGACGTGGCACCCAACGAGCACAAACTCGGGTCATATGGAGATGGTCGTGCATAATTGTAAACACACTGCCATATGAAATTCTCAATACTTCACTGAGGTTACGTAATGTTATACGCCGATCCTCTCGGACAATCACAGCAGCTGTGTTGATGTTGACTTCAGTCACAGCAGAAGTCGAAACACCAGGACCACCTTGCTTAACACTGACAAGTCGGCCTTCTTTGAAGTCCTTTAACCACCTAAACAGTGTTGCACGAGGTAGTGCATCTTCACTGTTCGCTTGCTTCAGCTTTTCATAAGTTTCGGTGGCTGTATGGTTTAAACGAAAACAGAATTTGATTGTGCTGTACTGCTCCTCTCGCGTCACCTCCATTGTCTGGTATGCGAAATGCACGTAGGGTCTACAAAATAGAGCATTACTACCAACCTACCAATACGAGAGTGCTGCCGCCTACCAACATTATACATAAAAACCCGCTCTTTTCAAATATATATGTTACAGATACGAAACTATCACGGAAGCTACAGGAAAAAATCAGTCTCAGTCAGATCAGCCCTCGTATATATGAAATTCCCGTACTTGATAAAATGTAGTTATTAGAACACCACATTAATTAAGGTGAGTAATTTATTTTTATTTTTTATTTTTTATTTTTTTTTTTTTGTTTCGATTGTTTATTGGTGGTTTCTGAATGACGGTAAAGCATTTTCTAACAATTATTATTATTTCTTTATCTCCTAAATTTCAACTTTATGTTTAGCTGAGAAAGTATACAAGTTTTTTTTTTAATTAGCTTTAGCGTTTCTGATATAAACAAAAATTAGGTTAAGGAACTGGCGAGTGTAGAGAAGTTTACCATAAAATGACCATCTACTCGATAATAAAGAGATAATGAGAGGAGAATATCGTAAAGAGATGTGTGTGGTGTTTTGCAAAATTACTATATAAAATAATGTAATTATACAGAGCAAATTTCACTACACAAATACCATCTCAATTTGTTAATTTTTTTGCATTCATTTTTGGCAGCATTTTGCTATTTATGAGCCTATAACCTAAAATAATAATGATAAAGAAGAAAGGATCACGCGATTTGTTTTAATGTCAGTATTAATTGTTATTCGGGAGAACATTTTTCAGTACTTTTAAGATATTCCAGTTGTGAAAAAGTATTAACTTGGAACTTGTAGGGGTTTTGGTGAGAATCATTTAGAGAAATTCGATTAAACATCAAAATTAATATAACTGTCGTAGCCTGTGCAAGTGTGCAACCACAAAATTATCGCAGGATTTAATTCACAAATGCCAAATAAAAGATAAACGCCGCCAACCAGAAGACAAACTTTAGCATCAGTAGAAAAAAAAGAAGATGCCATAAAAGTATATACACATTGCAAGCAAAGAAGAAACTGTGTTAACATAACAAAACCGCATTCACACAAACAGAAAATGATGAGCACTAATCATCTTCGACTTTCACAGTTACAACAGCTGCTCAAAATGCCCACCATCGACGTCGATACACTTCTGAGTACGTTGAACTGCTGATTGAGCAACGTTAGCGAAAGTGTCCTCAGCGATTGCTGCACATGCTGTTTCAATTTCTTCCCGAAGTGCTGCCATTGTAGCTGGTTTTCTACGGTATACAACATCCTTAAGAGTTCCCCATAGGTAGAGATCCAACGGAGTTACATCCGGAGAACGCGGTGGAAACTCAGTCGGACCTGTTCGTCCTTTCCAGTGCCTTGGAGACTTCGAAATTGCTTTCCGCTGTTCAAACGATAATCTTGGCTCCATTTTGCTGTAGTAACGCTAGCATAACGTAATGTGAGTCACATCTGTTTACAGAACATCATATGACAATCTTGACTTAATTTGTTCATTGTTGATTTATGATAATCTTGGCTTCATTTCTTCATTGTTGATTTACCTGTCGCGTAGCAACGCTATCATAATGTATGGGAGTCACATCTGTTTACAGAATATCATACTATACATTACTGTTGTTTTTCGGTTCAACTTTGAAATATAGATATCTACTGTGAAAGTGTGCATACATTTTTGGCACCCTCGGTATTTCTTAATGCTTGTTATTATTATTATTATTATTATTATTATTATTATTATTATCATCATCATCATCATCATCATCATCATCATCATCGTCATCATCATCGTCATCGTCATCGTCATCGTCATCGTCATCGTCATCATCATCATCATCATCATCATTTCGATGGCACACATTTCCCTGATAACTGTTTAATTTTTTTCGGTTTGTATTCAATTATTCCATCCACATTTTTATGCAGAACCATCTGTAGGAGAATACATTTAACAGAGTCAATTTCATGTCATAAGCACGCAAAAGGGGGAAGCTCTCTCTCTCTCCTTATGAACACGCATGCGCAAACCAACATTCTTTACAGAGTGGTACACCTATAGAAGTGATTTTGAGAAGATTGTGGAAACGGTAATGATGAGTGCATTCAAGATAACAACAAAAACAACAACGCTAACAACAAAAACAACAACAGCAACAACAACAACAATAATAATAATAATAATAATAATAATAATAATAATAATAATGTTTAAATAACTATTCCTTATATAATTAACTTGATAAGAGTTATGCTGATAAGATAAATGACAAATATTAAAAATTTAATTGTAATATCTTTGAAATATTTCAAAGAAATTTCATTACCAATTGTTCATGGTAAAATTAAATCTATATTTTTGTTCTCTGCTATTCATTTTTCGCGCGTTGGATCTTCCCCTAATGCAGGGATTTTCAACCTGTGATACGCGTACCTATGACGATATGTGAGCTTGACAGTCTTCTATAACTAAACGAAAGCTATAGATTTTACATTATAATGAAAGCTTTTGTGTGACACTGTACAAAAATAATACGAAAGTTCAATTTTAGTTCTACAATGACAGAGCGCAACTAGTTGATTGGACAACAATGGGATACATATCGTTTGTTTAATTGCGAGAAGCAATTTAAAGTTAAGAAAACAGTTCAGTTACAATTTTGTTGTTGAATGCGAGATTTTATATGTTAAATTGTTAGATTTATATGTTAGTTTGTGCCATATTCAGAAAAAAGTCAACCAAAACATGGATAACAGTGGTAAACTAAAGGATCTGCTCGAAAAGCTCAAAGGGAGAAATGAGTGTAAGCAGGATAAGTAATTCCACTCCTTCAGAAGCCACTATTTCTTATGCTAAGCATCTAATACAGGACCGCCACGGGTGGCTGAGGTCGTTAAGGCGCGGACTCGTTAGCGGGAGATCTGGGGCTCGAATCCCATCAGGATCGTCCTCCCTGACTGAGGTTTTTTCCTGGTTTTCCTCAGTCCTCATAAATGGCTAATGCAGGGAAGATATCCTAAACTTAGGCCTGGAACCTTTTCTTCCATAAAAAAAAATCCTTTCCCAATATATCATTTCATCTCATGTATCCTCAGTGTCCACCACCTGTGGTGCCTCAGTAGTAAAAACGGGCGTTAAACACTATTAAAAATATCCATATTTGTACAAGAAAGGAACAAAACCCCCTACACAAGCAATACTTAAGTACAATATAACATATTTATCATAAGGTTTCAGGTATATTGGAGATGGAGAGGAAATCATCCCAATATCGCAGTGTGTGGTTTGTCATGAAACACTTTCAAATCATTGGATGAAGCCTTTCCTTTTGAAACGTCATTTTGATAGCAAGCTGGTGATATGAAACACAAACTTTGGAATATTTCCAGGCAAGTACTATCAAATTTCTCCCCAAAGAAAAAACAAATAACCTCATTTGCAGGATCTAACATAAAGGCTCTGGAAACATCTTACGAAGTCAGTTTAAGAATAGTTAAGGCCTGAAATCTTTATACAATTAGAGATATTACCAGAAGCTATAGATATGGTTAAAATGATGTTGAGAGATAAGGTAGCAAAAGAACTTGAAGTGTTCCATTATATAGGGACATCTTCCGAAGAGATTTAAATATTAAGTAGCAGTTAAAGAAAAAATTCGCGCTAGTCAATATTTTCCCATACAATTGGATATGAACATGGCCCATCTTCCTACTTATGTAAGATTTAAGATGGAGAAACAACGGAGGAAGGCTTCTTGCTACTCGAACACTTTCAATTTAAGTATTTTCAAAAGTTCACCAATTTATGAAAATGAATGATATACAATGGAATAATGTGTTGGTGTTTGTCCCGATGCAGCACGTGCAATGACTGGAAAACAGTGGCGTTATAGCAAAGGTTAAAGAAGTAGCCCAGAAGCAAAATTTGTACATTGCAGCATTCATCGCGACGTAAGAACGATGTCTGTTTCAACTTAAGTGTGAAAGTTGTAAACTTCATTAAATTCAAGCTGCGTATTATTTTCCATTTTGTGTAATGAAGTGGGTGTTTGTTCAGAAGTGCAGATTTTTCTCTTCGACTCGTCCTTAGACTTCAGTTATTTCACTGATGAGCTGTGGCTTGCCTAGTTAGCTTACTTAGCAGATGTGTTTCGCCCCCTCAACCAGCTGAATAAGAATTTGTAAGGTGTTTTTACTTCCATATTCTTGGTAGGAATAAATTTGGGGCTTTTGAGAAAAAACAAGAAAGCACATATTTCTTTCCATTGTTGGATGCTTTCTTACGTGAAAATAAAATTCCTCTTTATTGTGAACAGGCAGTGAATATTAAGGGGCATCTTGGAAGTCTCATCTCAGATTTCAAGGTATACTTCCGGATTCGGCATTTTGGATTATATTGCTGATACCTTATCAAAACCTATAACTCCTTCCGAGAAAGACGAATTGATGACCGAAGTCTCAGGCAAAGAGTCAAGAAGATGCATTTAACAGACTTCTGGCTTGGCAAGAAAAAATCGAATATCTAATTGTTTCCAAAATGCTGTAAATTTTATGTTGGAGTTTGTGACTATTTACCATTTTGAATGTGGATTTTCTACTCTAATGTATATGAAGAACAAGTACAGAAATAAGTTTAATGTTGATCCCAATTTAAGACTAAAATTAAGTCAGTTGAAACGAGGCAATAAAGAATTTTGTTTAACTAAACAAGCACAACCTTCACACTGAAAGTGTGAGTCAGATATTAGTTAAAGTTGTAAAATTAACAACTTTTACTGACTGTAAGACTGAGCACTGGGGTACCAGTATCAGAAATATATATTTATGTATTCATTCACTATATTTTAACCTAACAAAATTAATTTTAAGACACGTCACAGAACAATCCAATAAATATCTAATTCTAAATACTACATACAAGAAATATCTATGCAAATAACTAGTATTGTTATAATGGAATGCAATAGCTACCAGATGCAAATGGCAATGGGGCGGTTACTTCGCGAGAGTGCAGGACAATAGGTGGACCTACAGGACCTCGAAATGAACCCCCAGATAGAAAAAAGGGCACAAGGCAGAACCAGAAGAAGATGGACAGGCCTCTTCAAGGAACATACAGGTCCAGATTGGTTAAGAGTAGTAAGAGGAAGAGAAAAATGGAAATCTCTCGAGAAGCAACTAGTGCAGTGAGAAATGCAGTAACCAAAGAACAAATCAGTCAGAGTGTCTTAATCAGCATACGAACAACTACCGTGGAATAGCTCACCACGTTAGGAAGAAACGAGATTTCCCTACTTGTTATTTGCCCTTAAGGGACACAATAGGTTATCTTTGTCTTTATCTTTAGTGTTGTTACAAATGTAGATAAATTGTTATTTTGTCCCTTGTACAACAAAATCACGCATTTCCTCCATAAAATTTGTTTACTGGTAGATCTAAACTCCTCCGTTGAATATAAAAAAAATAATTTACCTTCTTCATCTCGAAGACTTTCCTCGTTACCTTCAATTTGTACACATATTCTAACTATCGTAACTTTTGTATGGGTTACACTTCTTAATATTACGCAGAAGTAATTGCGTATTTCATAGAACAAATTTATCTGGCTGTTGATATTAAAATTACATTTTGCTGCTGCTTAAAAGAGTGTAAGTGCAGAATTAAATAAGCCTTAATACCAATCACACATATTTATCTTGTATTTTCCTTTGCAATTGCTGAAATTGTCATTTTGGAGTTACATTATGGCTTTGATCTCCTTAAATTAAATATATAATGTTTTTATTTTTGCAGCATATTATTTGTAAAATAAGTCATGGATAACTAATGACTTTATCTTGTGAGATATACTTTTAATTATGTTTAACGCCTTTTTTAACCACTGAGGCATCACAGGCGATATATACCGAGATTTTAGAAATTTATTAACCAGGGATTCATTTTGTTAACATATTAAGATTTCCTTCTTTTTTCTTTTTAACATTTTAGGGTAGATTTTTTTAAGCTTCTATTAGTTAAAGTAGAAATACATTGACATAAATATATGATAATATATATTTTCCATTGTTTTGAAGCACACTACATGAACACTTAAAATTGCCAAGAGTTTATATTATCAGGGCATAGCATTTTTTTAAAGTTGTAAATTACTAAAGTACTTAAAATTTCAAAGTTTTTATAATGTTAGGCCTTAAATTTTTAAAAAGTTTTAAATAACTGATTTATTAAAGAGTTTTAATTTTTTTTTAAAGTTGTAAGGCACTAAAATTATTTTTTTCAATTTATCAAACTCAGTTGGAACATTATTCAATTAACCAAACTCAATTAGAACATTTTTAAATTAATCAAACTCAATTAGAATATTTTTTCAACTAACCATTCTCAATCACAACATTTTTTTTCAAGAAATAAAACTCAATTAGAATATTTTTCAATTAACCAAACTCAATTAGAAGCTTTTTCAATTAATCGAACTCAATTAGAATTTTTTTCAATTAACTAAACTCAATTAGAGCATTTTTCAACTAAGCAAACTCAATTAAAATATTTTTCAGTTAATCAAATTCAATTAGAGCATTTTTCAATTAACCAAACTCAATTATAAATTATTATAATTAATCAAACTTAATTAAAATATTCTTTCAATTAACCAAACGCAGTTAGAACATTTTCTCAATTAGTAAAACTCAGTTAGAATATTTTTCAATTAACCAAACTCAATTAGAACATTTTTAATGAATCAAACTCAATTTTTTCATTATTTTTTCAACTAACCAAACTCAAATAGAACATTTTTCAATTAACTAAACTCAATTAGAACATTTTTCAACTAGCCAAACTCAATTAGAACAATTTTAATTAATCAAACTTGATTAGAATATTCTTTCAATTAACCAAACTCTATTAGAACATGTTTTCAATTAATGAAACTCAATTTGAATATTTTTTCAACTAACCAAACCCAATTAGAACATTTTTCAATTAATAAAACTCAATTAGAACATTTTTCAACTAATAAAATTTAATTAGAATATTTTTTAATTAATTAAACTCAATTAGAACATTTTTAAAGAAATCAAACTCAATTAGAACATTTTTCAATTAATCAAAATCAACTAGAACATTTTCAATTATTACGTTACAGTTGCACTGCTCTATTAAATACATTGCTAGGTTTCCTATGATGGAACATTTTCTGTAGTGTTTTAAATCATTCTTATAGTAAACAAATGTTCCCTTGACACAGCATGAACTTATCGGTGCAAATTTCAATGAAGCCCCCTGCTATCAGTCCCCGTGATAAATCGTTTGAAATTTGTTCCCCCTGAAGAACAGCAGATACATTTTTCATTGTCGCAAACCCCGCATTCCGCTGCAGAATCTTGGTGAGCGCAAGGCTGCGCCCACAGGCCCTGGTATTTCTCTCTTTGACATTGTGTCAAAATTTTCCATTGCATTTTTAGTGGTAAAGAGGCGCGTTAAATAGCTGCAGAAACATCAATGAAATCGGCCTTAATAAAGCAAGTGAATTCATGTTGTTTTTATTGTGAAGAGGATTTTAGCCTTAACTATGTATGCTACTACCTTAACGTCAAACGTGTCTATAACGCTCTTGATGTCTTCAAAAGAGTAGATGGTTGCTTGCAGTCAAGTATTCCATCGAGTGATGATGGGTTCTGGTGGCAAAGGTGTTTGTGGTAGCATTTCCTTGAAAATCTGAAGTGATTGGGAGCTTTCAGAAAGGCTTTATGATACAAAGTCGTTTACTGCTGGAAAATTGTTCCTAACTTCATCAGCTCATCGGTGCAGAATGTTAGGGTGGAATGGTTTCAATGCCTCTCCCGTCTTGATCAGGCCGCACTGTCGGTCACAATACCAAAGGGTGCGAAAAGCCCCTCTGATGGTGCTGTGGTTCATTTTGCCCAGCATCTTGTATAATATGATGGGGGTTTACTAGGTTCTGGTAATCCAATTTACCCACCGCGACGTCAGCAATAAAGCGACCATAACTATCGGTCGTCTTATCTACTGAAAGCAAGATGTTATAATCCTGTAGTTCTGTTCTGATGAATTCAAGCGCTTTATCTCGTATAGTTGGTGCAAATATTTCTTCATTACAGTTGATCCGTCTGGTATCTTTCGGCCACTACAGTCTTGAAAAAAATGTATTGAATACTGTATTCTGAATCACATACATATTCTGGTACTATATAAACGTGGATTAAATTTTTCTTCTGAAGAGCCAGGAAAACCTGAAATTAGTCATTGGAAATGAATCCTCTGTTTCCTCTCAATGCTGCTGACATGCCCTACAGACTCTTTCGGTCACAGCTTACTTGCTTTTGGCACACATAACAAAATGCAATTTTGCCATCTGTTCCCATTCACTGTCTAATCAACCAACTTTAGAAACCTTTCCTTTTGGCATCTTGCTGTAGCTGTTAATATACTGGAAGTATATGATTCTTAATTAAGCCTTCATTTTGTTTCTCAATAAGAGTAACTGCTTTAACAGAGTCGGTCTTGGTGGTTTAGTGGTAACCATACTTGCCTCATAAACCTAAGATCGCGGCTTCGATCCCGGCCAGGATCAATGGTTTTTTTTTTCGGGCGTAAAAATCTTAAGTATGGCTTCCTTCGGAAGGCAAGTAAAGCCGTGGGTACCATGTCGTACATTTACGGCACGATAAAGAACCTCAAGCCGGAAAAAAGAGGCTTCTGAGCAAAAATTTTAGGCCGTTTAAGGCCCTGAATTGAATAGAACGCTGAAGACCTGTGATGTTAAAGAACGTCCGTAAATAAACCGAATAAAAAATAAATAACATTTCATTTCATTGGTTCCGTTATAAGGTCGAAAGCCCAGAGCTATGTGGGCTGGTGCAATGTAACAATAGCTTGCGCTTAGAAAAGTTTCCCTCCAGCGTCTGATATTGAAGGGGCTCGAACTTTTCCGTCGGCGTTGGGTTGCTCTATCTGTTTAGGAGCTCCTTCTATGCTGTGCCTCAGCGTCCTTGGACCCTTCACCGGTGTCTCCCTCACCTCATCCTTTCATCCCCTACTGAAGGAGTAGGCTCAAACGGCTATCCCTTGGGCTATATGAAAAAATGAAATAGATTCTTCCGACCATAACAACCTAATCCAATCTAACAAATTGTTGTTTGAATAGTTAATGTCATATATTATTAAATTTTCCCCAAACAATTATTGCAAATTTCGCTTACTGTATCTAATTATTCCAGTTTTCCCTTGAAGTTTATGTGCAGCATACTATGTACAGTGCGATTCAAAAGTCACCCTTCACTTAGGCTTCAGATATAGATTTGTTTGTCATTGTGGAAGCATCCAGTATTACATTTCCGATTCCATTGAAGTGTCTTTCATTTTATAACGTTTTCTTTATTCAGCTGTTTCAATAATACGTGACATTAAATTGTTTTAAGTTAAGTATTTAGTTGATAAACAGCGGTTAAATAGCAATTAGTTGTTTAATTCAGATTCTACTTATAATGATCTTTCAATTGAGGAACGTGTTTATCCTATTGAAACCGTTGGCGACAAGGCGAAAAATATACTTACTGGTGCACCAGTAATTTCCTGAAAAAAGTCCAGATACACCTGCACCTCAAAGCAATGCTTTTTGAGAAATTCCATGAGATACCAGGGTAGGTCCCTAAGTTTCCGGCCAAACCATTTTCTAGGTATAATAAAGACAAACATTATATTTCACTTTTCAATATAGTTGCCCTTTATTACAATGCACTTCTCACATCTTTGAATTAACATTTCCATCCCCCCCCTCAAAATAGTCAAAAGTTTTTCCTGCAAAATGGGCATAAACAGTATCCATCACTTCTTCGTCACACTTAAATTTCCTTCCTCGAAGGTTCTTCTTGAGTTATGAGAAGAGGAAATAGTCACTGGGAGCTAGATCTGGGCTATAGGGTGGATAGTCGATCTCCTTCAAGTCACATTTCTTCACAGCTTCCTTTGCAACAAAAGCTGTGTGCACAGGAGCTTTGTCGTGAAGAAACACACACCACCACTCAGCTTTCCTCGCCCTTTCTCTTTGATGGAAGCACGTAGTCCGTGCAGTAGGCCAGCATAGTACTCCCCATTTACTATGGTGTTCCTTTCCTTGAAGTAAATGAAGAGCGTTTCTTCACAGTTCCAAAAGATTGTGACCATGACCTTCTTGATTGACTGAGTGACCTTGGCCTTTAGAGCGGTGCTTCGCCAGGTTCACGCCACTTCATTGATTCTCTTTTGGACAAGGGACCATAGTAGAGGACCATAGTTTCATCTCCTGTAACAATGGTTTGCAGAACTTCCCTCTCGTTGCCACGGCAGAGCCCCAGATATGCCTAACAACAGATGACTCGTTGCTGCTTTTGGATGAGGAAACAAGTCTAGTCACCTATCTTACACTAACCTTATTCATGTTTAAATGGCCACGAATAATTCGAAGGGCTATTGTTTTAGAAAGGCTCAACCTTGCTGTTATTTCTGTAACTTTGAGCCCCAGTCTTTCATAATTTCTCCTTCCATAATTGCGATGTTTTCAGGAGTGAGCACCTCTAAAGGCCGACCTGCTCGCTCTTCATCTTCAATGCTTTCTCAAAAAGTTTGGTCCATTCTTTTACGGTAGAATATGAGAGTGATGCTTTCCCATATACACCGTCTAATCGCTGTTTAATTTCACTTGGAGTAAGTCCTTCTTTTGTGAAGAAATTAATAACAGCTGGATACTCTATTTTGAGCATGTCACAATCACCTACACATAGTCTTCTTTATGCAACTATATCTGAACCACTGAACACAGCGCTGCGGAAGTTACAGCTGCAATTATTTATTTAACAGATAAGGATGACACAAGATAAGGATTTTGTGAAGGCGATAATCCTTATAGGCAAGGCCGGAAACTTATGGGCTATCCTTATACACTCAGTCTTAGTGGTTGAGGGAAATGAAAGACCACTTAAACCTAATGAAGAGAAGTTGTTTAATATTGAGCCTATCAAAATCATTGCGGATGATGAACTTGCAAAGTGCATTAAACGTTCCTCAAAAACATTTAAATGCTTCCATACAAAGTAATATCGATGCAAAAACTATAGAAGCGGACCATGAATCGCAGAAGTTCGTGTCCAATTCATTGTATACACGTAAAGTATCTGCAAATAAAATAAAATAGGTTCACACAATATATTGCAACATTTCTGTAGATGCACACTGACTTTCCGAACATCCTGTAGAATACTTGTAGCCTCAAGTGTGCGCTCAATACAAGCGCAGATGTGTTGCACGCATCTTAAGCTTTCTTAGCAGTGAGCCCAAAGAGCAGAAGTAATAGTTCTTTCTACGGCACCTACATCTAGAAAAGTGAAGAATTCAGCAATCGTTGTTTAAGACTTCTTCTCTTCTTACGAGAGAGAAAAAAAAAAAAAAAGATTAGGAGTAAATCGTAAAATCACGCCAAAATATAAGCTAGTCAAATTAACAAGCCTTGTATGCTATTGCGAACATGAATAGCAACATTATAAGATAGCACCACAGTGAAATCAGCTCTCCTGCATGCTACAGCTGGGCAGTAAACAGCTCGAGCCTTTGAGAAATTATAGAATTGTTGCTGTACCCCATTAACAATGCATGTGCGCTATATTATGTTTGTAAAACAGCTAGGACACGTATTTTATAGTAACTGAAGTTCATCGCCGATAATATAACGGAACACTATCTCATGCAGTCGCGCTCTGTAGGTGGTAAACCGGGAGTTTTAAAATGTTTTTAAATCAACTCCTTTAAACGTGTTTATTTTCAACCCAGTTATTGGATGTTTGATACTGTGGGAGGCAGGAAAAACAAACGCCTCATCTCAAGATATAACAGATGAAGTCTCCGCCTTCTGGATCAGAAATATTTATTACTAATGAGTACACTTTGCAGTGTTATCAAAACTGGTGAAAGCGTTTGGCACTTACGCCGCATCTCTGCTCAGTAGGTACGTCTTAGATCTCTTGGTGTTCTCGTGACTGTCCATGAAAGAGGTTACTTCTTTATTTTTTTGTTTTTTTATTTCTCACCCTACCGCTACGATTATAATGCAATCCCACACATTACGAAGACAGTTGCCACCTTCTCGAAGATCTTAGCTCTCTTATTGGTTAAACCAGTGTCTTTATTTCCACGCCCTTTTCCCATTCCTTGCCCCGCAACCTTCACGTCCCCATCTCAGATTCACTTGAGAGCTCATTATCATGCGTGTGTTCTTCATTTTGTCCTATTTACTAAAATAAGAGAAACGCCCAGATCGGTTCGTTCCGAATCAACAGAGCACTGTGCGGCGGCCCACAAGAAGTAGTTCTGGTTTGCCTAATTTTCATACACGTAGACCGATCGAAACCCAAAGCAGACAAAGTCTCATATCTGCTTCACTTTTATGACGATGGATATTTACACCAATTACCAATTGTACAGAAATTACCAATTTTTGTGCTCACTCTTTCTGTAAATTGTACTTGCAAAATAATGCGCGAGCATCCGAAAAAGTACGTCCTGTGATTTTTTTTTAAAGGATGTCAATACTCCTACGTCTGTTATGCTATCAATATTAGATAGTCTACACTATTTTTGCTGAATGAAATCTGTTCACATTTTCTGATTCCTTCCAACCAGTTTTGTTTCATCGGGCTACAATTTTTCAGAAATCGATATTACAGAAAATAATTTTTATTATTTGTTCCTTGAATAGCTACATAAAATAAATATTTTGAGATATTTAAACAATATAATAAATGATTCACTTTGAGAATGGGACAATACGGCTAAATCGGAGCATTGGCCACAAAGGAGCAATTTAGTTTCTGGAGAAAAAAATGTGAAGTATGAACCATTGGTTTCTCCTATCCTTGCACCACTCCACATTAAGTTAGGCCTGATGAAGCTACTGCTCTGAATAAGGATAGTGATTGCTTCAACTTTCTTGTTACAAAGTTCCCACAGAAAACTGCAGCAGCATGTATTTTCGATGCACTCCAGATTTGTGAGCATGCAGGATGAGACCTTCCCTCAGTCGATGTCCAAGTTAGAGAAGTCAGCATGGTTAACATAAAAAAAGTAACACAACATTTTCTTTCAAACATGAAATCCGAGAATTATAATCAAATGTGGAGGAAATGTTAAAATAATTTAGAAATCTAGGGTGTAGAGTGAGTGTTAAAGTGCATTTTTTCAAATGCAGTACGAAGTATTGATTCCTTCCCTGCGAATCTTGGTGCAATGTGCGAGCGGTTTCATAAAGACATTGAAACAATGGAAACCACTATCCAAGCCATTGGGATGTGTAAATGATGACTGATTACTGCTGGACACTAATGAAGGACATATCAGAACTTCGGGGGGAGGGTTTTATTCTCCCTAGTAGTGAAAAAAGGTTGGAAATTCATCATTAATTACACATAGCTCCCTTTTTTCAACTTATTCATTAATATTTAAGACAAAATGAAACTACAAAAACAGTTTGTCTTAGCTATATGTCTTGAAACTTAGTAGTACAATCAAAAATATAAGTGCATTATTACGTTTTGTATCATTTTATTTAAAAACTTAGCCAGATAGAGTAAAACTGAAAACAATTTTGAAAACAGTTATGTATTTTTTAGACCAGTGATTTTGTGAAATAACCATTGGCTTTTGATTTTTTTTTCTCTCATTATTTTAGAACGTTTGTTTAGTCAATTTAGGCACGCATTATCCTCTGGAATTGACACGCCTACACGTTTTTTTTTTTTTTTTTTGGCAAATAACTTCTAGTGTCAGAAGAAGCCAGTACAGGTGGTGTCAATTGTCAGCTCGCAGCTTTACTTGTTCGGTGGACTTAGGTGATTTAAGAATGTGCCAGGAAGAGCTTTTCTGTATCATTAAGGGGGAGGGGGTTATTTCCTGGCGGTCACCCATCCAAGTATTGGCCACGCTCGATACTGCTGAACCTCGATAGTCAATCCAGGTCCTCAGCATGGTTGCCGTAGGCAAGGGTTCGGAGAGCAATTGAACAGATCAAAGTAGCTGCGTTAGGGCCAAGGTGTATTTCGTGGTCGTACTCGAGTTGGGCGGTTGTCCTCCCCAGGCTAGCCTGAGGTGTTAAATGTTTCGTCCAAGGGGTCCCATAGTGTCCTTGGGGAGACTAGGATCTGCATCTTCTAGGGGCTCTATGATCGTGGTCCCCTATTCATCCGACCAGTTCATTTGGGTGGTTCTGGATATCATAGAGCGTCCGGGCTCTCTTCCGCATAACGTCTGTGATATACGGAATATTGAAGTGGTTATGTAGGATGTGGGCTGGCTAGAGGGGCCCGGTTCTGCAGGAACTGGATTTTGCGGATCGCAGTCCCCAGATTCATGGGCGTACAGAACCATCGCAGGTATTATGACACAGTACACGCGTCTTTTGGATCAGGTTCGTGGATTAAGAGCTCAGAATTGGATACAGCTGCTAGAGAGATGAATGGCCTTGCTGGACTTTAGCGAGCACATGCTCCCTGAATATTAGCGAGCGATGCAACGGTATCCCGAGGTACCTCGCGCTACGAACCCAACAGATGCGCCGGCGACGCAACACAAGGGCCCACAGGCGCTTGGGACGTTTGGTCTTCGTCAAAACTTTTCTCCGGACTAATGGTCACCCGCCATTAATCACTCCAGGTCACCACCTTTCGGATTCTGTTCTGAATTGTCCTTATTGCATTATTTTGCGCCAGAATTAGCAGGTCGTCTGCGCACTGACAGGTTGTGGTTGTGGGTATGTTGAGAAGTCGGTCATGTAAGGAGAAAAGAGCATCGGGGACAGATGGCTGCCCTGCGGTACCCCGGACGGCAGAGAGCTTGCCGGCTACATTTCCCCGGAAGCTGCGTTCTCGGAGGAAGCTGGCTACTAGGGAGATGTGGGGGTAGGAACGTCGCGCTCCAGGAACTTATAGATGAGATCATCATGCCAGGTGGTCGAGAAGACTTTTTCCACGTCCAACAACACCTCTATCGATTTGGCCTTCTATTGAAAGCCAAGCGCGACTTTTTCAGTCACTTGCAGTACTTGCTGAGATGTGGAATGACCAGGACGAAATCTAAACTGATGATCGGATAGGAGTTGCCCCTCCTCTAAATGAGTAAGTAGCCGGGTGAGGAGAAGTCTTTCGAAGAATTAGGAATTTGTAGGGAAAAGGCTTACAGAGCGGTAGCTGGAGGCCGCTCGTGCGGTGGGAACTTTACTTACTACAGAACCCTAACGAATAAGACTGAAGTTTTACCTTTCTGATAAAGCCATTTCCTTAAACATAAAACACAAATCCAATCTTCCTTTCGATTTGTAAAGAATTGCGGCTGTCCTCCTGAGCTCTAATGGTGCAAATGCAAATGTTTGAGTTTTGGCGTTTAAGCTGAGAACTTAACGAATATTGTTATTATTGTTTATAGCGATTCATTGCTTTGTGAATTAACGAGTTGCTGGCAATAATTCTGAGGTTACTTTATTTGTGCAACTGTTTTTATTCTTAATTAAACTGTAATTTAAATATATGCATTTCGCTCCAAGTTAATGCTCCATGAAATGGTTACAGTCGCAACTCAATGAAAGAACGCCCAAGTGAACAATTTATATTTAGGTCACTATGTAAGTGTATACAGAAGAGATAAGTTCTCGATACTAGAGGAATCTACGTCAAATGACACGCTATACATGAGCTCTATAATTTTTCTATACTTCCCTAATACAAGCAATTTTAATTAATATTGTCGTAAGTAGCACATTTTAAAGTGGTAGCAAGAAAAAGTTTCTCAATCGTAACAGGCACGAGATATGAGGGTAGGCCCATAAGTTTCCGGCCTAACCGTTTTCTAGGTATGATAAGACATTTCACTTTTCAATACAGTTACACTTTATTGCAATACGCTTCTCAGTTCTTTGAATTAACATCTCTATCCTTTCCCCTCGCAAAAAAATTCAGAACCCTTGTCTGAGGAAATGGTCACCGGGAGCTAGATCTGGGCTGTACGGTGGATGGTCGATCTCCATTAAGCCACATTTCTTCACAGCTTCCTTTGCAACAAGAGCTGTGTGCACAGGCGCGTTGTCGTGAAGGTGCACACCACCACTCAGCTTTCCTCGCCTTTTCT
This sequence comes from Metallyticus violacea, assembly GCA_030762175.1. Lineage (NCBI taxonomy): Eukaryota > Metazoa > Arthropoda > Insecta > Mantodea > Metallyticidae > Metallyticus > Metallyticus violacea. Next base: position 76,418,210 of record CM060834.1, read on the forward strand.
CTTTGATGGAAGCACCTAGTCTGTGCAGTAGGCCAGCATAGTACTCCCCATTTGCTGTAGTCTTCTTCTTCTTGAAGTCAATGAAGAGTATTTCTTCACAATCCCAAAAGATTGTGGCCATGATCTTCTTGGTTGACTGAGTGACCTTGGCCTTTAGAGGCGGTGCTTCGCCAGGTTTACGCCACTCCATTGATTCTCTTTTGAACAAGAGATCATAGTAGAGAACCATAGTTTGATCTCCTGCAACAATGGTTTGCAGAACTTCTCTCTCGTTACCACGGTAGAGCTCCAAAAGTGCCTGACAATAGATGACTCGTTGCTTCTTTTGAACAGAGGAAAGAAGTCTAGGCACCTATCTTGCACAAACCTTATTCATGTTTAAATGTGCACTACTACGGGTGGCCGAGGTCGTTAAGGGGCGGACTTGTAAGATGGAGATCTGGGGTTCGAATCCCATCAGGACCCTCATCCCTAACTAAGGTGTTTTCCAGGTTTGCCTCAGTCCTACCTTGTTACCCTAAACTTAGGCCTGGAACGTTTTCTTCCTTAAAAAAAATCCTTTCCCAATAAATATCATTTCATTTCATGTATCACCAGGGTTCACCGCCTGTGGTGCCTCAGTAGTAAAAACGCACGTTAAATACTTTAAAAAAATGTTTAAATGTTTATGGATAATTCGAAGGACTGTTGTTTTAGAATGGCCCAACCTTGCTGCTATTTCTGTAACTTTGAGCTTCAGGATTTCCATAATTTCTCCTTCCACAAGAGCGATGTTTTCAGGAGTGAGCACCTCCAAGGGCCGACCTGCACGCTCTTCGTCTTATAATGCTTTCTCGATCCATTCGAAAAAGTTTGGCCGGCTCATTCTAATACGGTAGAATATGACTGGGATGCTTCCCATATACACCGTCCAATTGCTGTTTAATTTCATTTGGAGTATGTCTTTTGTTGTGAAGATCACAATAACAGCTCGATACTCCATTCTGAACATGTTACAAGTTCTACACATAGTATTCTTTATGCAACGACTGAACACAGAGGAGCGGAAGTTACATCTGCAATTAACAGATAAGGTATGATACCAGATAAAAGTTTTGTAAGGGCGATAATCCTTATCGGCGAGGCCGGAAACATATGGTCCTAACCGCATACCAAGAAATTGGGTGCGCTTTTATGCCCGATCCTCCCCCCTTCTTGATCCTCTCTACTAATTTCGCACATATTTGATGTGATGATAAATTCATTAGAATTACGAATAAAGGAAATAAATTTAAAACTGCAGTTCTTCAGTTTCTTCATACGTGATTGCAAAGTTTGGATGAAGAAAAAAATTTTTAATATATTTATGAAGACTCACTTGTAGTTTTGCTAGGCTGTTTTGGACACGTAAGTCTTGCTACCTGTGTTTTGTGGCGGTATATTGCACTCTCCCAGTAGATCTATTTAACAACAAATGCTATACTCGCATTACGTTAAGTGGAACAAAAGCAACCATATAATCTTGTATCACAAATAAACTGAACTGTATACAACATGTTTATCTAGCAATTCGAAGTTGATTCTCACCGTGTCAGGGTACAGCGCCGATATCTAAGTTATGTAAGCTGATATATAATATTTGATGCAGCCATTTATAAAAACAGCAAAGTGTAGATTGCCATTTTCGAAAATCATTCTGTTTATTTAGCAATTAAACACAATCATCTCTATAATATAAATCATGATTTAATAGAAACGAGAAACAGAAATGGGTTATATTATAGTACAGGACAATACACGGTGATTATAAAGTCTCGATCCATTTTTGAGAAAACAGCTGATAGTGTGTTTCATTTATAGGTGATCTGAAAGATGCTATCCACTGAACAAAGAATAACTTTGGTGTGTGCGCTTTTGAGAGGATTTGCTTACCAGGAGATTTAAGCGAACTTTGAACGAACTTTCCATAAACCCGTTCCCACATAGGGCAAATATCAGACAACTGGTTCAGAAATTTAAAACAACGGATAGTCTGCAGGATGTGAAACGTTCCGGTAGGCCCAGTGTGCCAGCTAAAACTGTGCAACAGGTAGAGCGTGCACTTGGCAAAAGTCCCCAAAGCATGAACCAGGAAACTCAAAGTCGGGAGTTGGGTGTATCACAATTGACGGTGTGGAAATTTCTCCTCTAGGGGGACAAAAAATACAGCCCTATCATCTCCATATCCTACTTAAACTGGAAAGGGAGGATTAACTGGTCAGAAGCTATGTGTACCGTCTGTTGAGGATAATTTTCTACAAAATGTGTTCTTTGGCGATGAAGCCATCTTACATACATGTGGCGGACACAACTGCAGAATGTAGGCAGATGAACAGTCAAATGAGATCCTCGAGTGGGAACGAAACACCCTAAAAGTCAATGTGTGGTTGGGGATTACAAAGTCTAAAGAGTACGGATCATTTTTCTTCGCAGCACCCACATTGACAAGCATTTCGTATTTCGAAATGTTAAGTTCTTGCTTCAAACACAATTGCAGTAGGATGGCACCTTGGAAACGGTTCTGTCCTGGTGGTGTAGTGGTAACCATATTTGCCTCCTAAACCCAAGATCGCGGGTTCAAACCCGGCCAGGATCGATGGATTTTTTTCGGGCGTAAACATCCTAAGTATGGTTTCCTTCGGAAGAGAAGTAAAGCTGTGAGTCCCGTGTCGTACGTTTACGACACGAAAAAGAACCTCTAGCTTGAAAGAGGAGGCCTCTGAGCAAACTGTATCCGCCGTTTCACGTCCTGAATTGAATGGAACGCTGATGACCTGAGATGTTAAACAGCGTCCATAAATAAATCAAATCAAACAAAAGTTGGAAACTGTGGTTTCCCAACAGGATGGAGCCCCCCCCTCGTGTCTAAGGGTCGTTTGTAAGTACCTGGAAGCCACATTTCCACGAAGGTAGGGTTTCACATCGCATTTGAATTCCATGTTCTCCTGATCTCACACCTCTTGACATTTTGGCATGAAGATACGCGAAGTCATAAGTATACAAAGTCAAAATCAACTCCATTGAGCATTTAAAGGAGCTTATCAGGCACGCAGTGCTCAACATTATACTGCAATGGTAGAAAAGGTGTTTCGTGAAAGAGTGCGTCGCTGGGAGTTATAAATGGAGTCATGTGGATTAGATGGATTGTGTTCCTTTTTTTTTTTTTTTTTTATTGCTTTATTTAGGGACGTTCTTAAACGTCTGAGATCAACATCCCATTCAATTCAGGTTGTGAAACGGCCGACAAATTTTGTTCAGAGGTCCTTTTTTTCAGGCTTGAAGTTTTTTCGCTGTAAATTTGCGACACGGGACCTACAGGTTTACTTCCCTCCGAGGGAAGCCATACTTAGGATTTTTACGCCCGAAAAAATCCATCGATCCAGGCAGGGTTTGTGTGTTCCTGTGTGTTATGATCCTCCCGCTTGCCTTTCTCCTTACATTTTTTCTTAATTGCCGTTATTTTCTTAATCTTCGATGTAGAAGCTGCTGTTTTCTCCCAATAACAATCATTCCTTTCAATTCAAATATCATTATGTGAATTATTACTATAATTATTTTTAATAATTCTAATCATTGGATTATATCACGAATGAGATGAAGGTTCACTTGAATGAGCTCTTTAATCTTCAATTAATAAAAGAAGGAACATAGTTAATCATAATATTTGATTTACATTCAAAAAGTATTGTATAATAAATTATTCTTATAAATAAGAAATAATTGTAATCAGTTTCGACCTGATATTTGATATATCAATATCTTTATTTACTCAATTAGTTGAAACCAAATTGAGGTATATCACTTGTTATTATATTGAATTATTATTCCATCTAATAAAACGGTTCATTAATAAAAGACGCTAACTTATTATTCAAGTGGTTAAATCCATTTACGTCCTTATTTATATAATTTATTAAAACATTACATTTTCATTGTAAACATAAATTCATCTCATCAACAGATTCAATGTTATACTCTATATAAGACATACGAATAAATAATTAATAATAAAAAATCAAAATAACAAAAAATAAGACTATATAACATTTTATATTATTTATTTGAAATCACTGATTTAATCCTCTAATCCTCATTAAAATAGAATAGATATTTTGAGCTCCAAAATACTCACCTCACCCTAAATGAATAAATTTCAATAAATGAATCCCCTTAATTAAAAAAAGTTTACTCACTCCCTTAGTAAAAATTAAAGGTGCCAAATGAGCCAAAAAAAATCAACTTATATGATTTAAACAACATAAAGTTATATTTAAGATCACATTTAAATAAACTTCTACCCAACCAAAAACCAATCAATCTTACTACAATAGGTATTATTTTTATAATTAAAGGTAAACAAATTATATAAGGACTAAAAAAATTTAATCAATGCATCATTCTGCCTCCTAATACTGAAAAAAAAAAACCAACATTCCATAAAGTATAAACTCTATGGTCATTTAATTTGTAAAAAGATAACAAATGAAAATCTCCCCAAAACACATAATAAAATGTGCGAAAAGTATAACATATTGTTAACCCTACGTTCACTGCATTGACTTGAATCTAATGTCTGTTTTTCACAAAAACAGATACAGACGTTATAATCATCCTATACACATACAGCATTTAAAGAATGTTTTACGTGGATTCAACCACCTAATAGAAGTACAAATAAAATGGACACATATTCAAAACTATGAAATCATAATTGAACAAAACGTCACACTTAGCGTTACATTTTACAGAATTAACATTAACATTACTTCTACTATTCATAAACTAAATATGACCTCCATTTCTCAAATATTCAATTCAATTGATTCCAAAAAAAAATAAATAAATAAATAAATAACCAAAACTATTAATCTCACTCTTTAAAAATTAATAACACAAAATATGTTCATCTTAAACAAACAATTTAAATTAAATTACATAGAAATAATTTGATCCGATCTGGTTTAGAACAATGGGTGTGAAATTTTCACTCAAGCCTAGCCCAACAACAGAGTCAGCTGTAGTTCAACAAGGTGCAGTTAACTAAGAAAAACAAATGCAGTAAGAAGGATAGCAAATGGAACTTCAATGAGTAATTATGAGGGCGTGGCCTACTCAATCAATAAATTTATTGTACTGACAGTTTATTTGTAATCATTTAATATGAAAGTAAAATTAAATAAATAGAAATGAAATCTGTGAGCATTAGATTTTCTGCAAAGTAATATACGAAAAGAAATAACTAACATTTCAGTAGTAAGTACAGTTTTGAATAAAATGTGATTAGAAGGTACAACGCCAGTATCGCAGCCAATCGTTTCTTGGAATAAGTAGGCATATTAAAGTACATCGCACGCCTTTCATGTATTTATTTTGATTTTGCCGATCGCGCGGCTGCGATGTGTAAGGAAGGTCCCTTTCACTAGTATTGCGCTATACGTGACCATTTATGAAATGTTTCCAATAAAAAGCGATATCGATTTCATTTAGTAAAGAAAGCAATAGTTATAAGGAGCTTGTACGGAGTGAAAATTGCGTTGACGTATGAAACGAAATAGCACTAGCGATAATGTTAGAGTGCTAGGTTTCGAAAGGGAGCACTAAATGTGTTGAAGGTACATGTATCATTTGAAAATGTTTCAAATAACAGCCATACATGACACTGGTATGTGTAATGAAAAGATATACTGGGCACATCTCATAAAATTACCTACTGTCATTTTCAGCACTGTATAGACATTTGGAATAGACCTGGTTGTTTATCAATGTATCTCATTTATTATAGTACGTATTAAAAATGTCAAATAAGCAAATAATTGAAGCTTGAAGAAGTTAATACGAACCCAAATCTGTAGTCTGGAACTAGGACTAATTTAGTACCCATAACGTACCCTATAAGACATCTCATAAATAAGTTGTCTTTTCTCGTATATTACTACAGAGTTTTCATTATATGTCGGGACAGGGAATCACATGCTCCGGCACTGTCTATTACACTGGGGATTTACAGTTCTAAAACTCTTACTATGAGTAATAGTAACATGCACTTTAATGACTACTAACCTTGCTACAAGTGTTGTTCATCTGCATTCGGGCATCCCTGCCATCTTCGGATGTAATTTACATTCACACGCGTAAATTCTTCTTGCGTAATGTTCACAATTTCTGTTCTTATGCTGTACTTAAGTTCGTCTGTGGTGTGGGGATTGTTCCTATAAAAATAAAACCATGCCTCACCTGAGAACATTATAAAACATGGGTCAACAGTACCGTCAATGATATCATGTAAAATGCAGTTACAGAAATTTACTCGTTTTTCGTCGTCACGAGGTTGTAATTCATTAACTATTGTCACTCTGTAGGGTTTCAATTTTAAAAGTTTAGCAGCTCTATGAACAGAGGTTTCTGAAACACGCAACACGTCTTAACGACTTCTTTGGAGAGTGTTCTAATGGTGCACAAATCGTCAATTTTTCTCCCCATTAGAACATTTCATTGTCGCTTCTTAGGTTTAGCGATCCCGTTGTCATAAACTTTTTAACCAGACACTTTAACACTTTCTCTATCAGGTATTTCTCTTAAAATTGTCTACACACTTGTCTATATGGTTTAATTTTTACGTATGTATATTATGTAAAAAGTCTTTGTTCAAGCGTGAGGTTTTCGGTAGGCATTTCGGTGGACTAATAAGAATAATCTAATTTAATTCACACACAACACAGATGTCTTAATTAAACTTACACTTTTGAGATTCACAATGAACAAACTCTAGTCTTTACAGCTCGAACAGAAGGCAGCAAATGACACACATAAAACAGCTGATAAACGTGGCCTTGAGCAAGTCACCGCTAGAGCGGTACTGCACTGCAGTGCAAGCGAACTACGCGTATACGCGATCTATGGCCCGGCTATAAATGGAATGCATGACTTTTGTCCTTCAAAGCTACCATGCCGTACAAAATAATAATAATAATAATAATAATAATAATAATAATAAAATGACGGTTTAGAAATTTCCAGTCCTCATTTCTTGGAGTATAATATCATCTGAATATATAAGACAAAAACATACAACAATCATTAAACATCTTACAGTAATTTGTGGCGGTGAGTGGGGTGTTACACGTTGGGAGTCAATGGGATCTGATGGCGATTACAGCACTCAATAACTGTATCCTCCCTCAAATCTGAGAATCAAAAACTTCGCATGCACCCTTTCCTCAATACCCACCACCACCCCTCTAAAAAGTATATTCGCCCCAACTTTCCACACCGTGGGATTCCCTTTTAAGTACATTATACAAGCACAAAAGCTGTAAAATCTGTAATTTCTTTAACCTTTAACTGAGGAGATATGTATACTTCATAACACAAATAGGAACATGAAGTCTTTATAGCAAACTATTTAAACAGGGTATTGAGAGTAAGGTCTCATTTCAATTTTGCTTTTACAATAACTTTATTGTTAAACATTTTAGATAGTATCACTATGTAAATATTAAGTTTCTCACATTTTAATATTTACTGATAATATTTACTGTGAAAAAGCATTATAAATATTTAGGTGCACATATTTCATTACATTGATTTAATTGTATTAAAGTTATTGAAAGACGTAAAAAATAAAATATTTACATTATTACGCATATTTATGTCACTTATTTCATTTAATGCCATGGTTCCTACAATAAGCTCAGTGAAAACTAACATTGCAAAACTGGGTCATTTTTTTCGTCACTGGAGGAGAATTCCGAATCGATATATTTACTACAGATGCTTTCAGACATAAACGTTTTTTGAGATTTGCCTTGTTACCTGTATTAGAAGCTGTTTTAGAAACGTGGGGGCGTACGAGGGTAGGTCCATTAAGATTCCGAACTGGCCGCTAAGGATTATCGCCTTCACAAAATCCGTATCTAGTGTTATACCTTATCTGTTAAATAAGTAAATGCAGCTAACTTCTGCTGCTCTGTATTCAGTTGTTCAGATATAGTTGCCTAAAGAAGACTTGTGTAGAAGATTGTGACATGCTCAAAATAGAGTATCCAGCTGTTATTAAGTTCTTCACAAAAGAAGGACTTACTCCAAATAAAATTAAACATCGATTGGACGGTGTAGGTGGGGAAGCAGTCCCCTCATATTCTACCGTAAAAGAATGGGCCAAACTTTTTCCAATGGTCGAGTAAGCATTGAAGACAAAGAGCGTGCAAGTCAACCCTTGCAGGAGCTCACTCCTGAAAAGATCTCTTCTGTGGAAGGAGAAATTATGGAAGACCGAAGGCTCAAAGTTACAGAAATAGCAACAAAATTGAGCCTTTCTAAAACAACGGTCCTTCGAATTATTCCTGAACATTTAAACACGAATAAGGTTAGTGCAAGATGGCTACCAGACTTCTTTCCTCAGTCTAAAAGCAGCAGCAAGTCGTCTGTTGTCAGGTATTTTTGGAGCTCTGCCGCGGCAACGAGAGAGAAGTTCTGCACACCATTGTTACAGGGCATGAAACTATGGTCCTCTACTATGATCCCTTGCCCAAAAGAGAATCAATGGAATGGCGTAAACCTGGCGAAGCACCGCCTCTAAAGGCCAAGGTCACTCAGCCAACCAAGAAGATAACGGCCAGAATCTTTTGGGACTGTGAAGGAACACTTTTCATTGACTTCAAGGAGGCGAACACCACAGTAAATGGGGAGTACTATGCTGGCCTACTGCACAGATTATGTGTTTCCATCAAAGAGAAAAGGGGAGGAAATCTGAGTGGTGGTGTGCGCCTTCTTCACGACATCACAGCTCTTGTTACAAAGGAAGCTGTGAAGAAATATGGCTTCAAGGAAATTGTCCTTCCACCCTACAGCCCAGATCTAGCTCCAAGTAACTATTTTCTGTTCTCAAAACTCAAGAAGGACCTTCGAGGAAGGACACTTAAGTATGACGAAAAAGTGATGGAAGCTGTTTATGCCCATTGTGCTGACAAGACTTCCGACTATTTGGGGGGGGGGGTTGAAATTTTAATTCAAAGATGTGTATTGCAGTAAAAGGGGACTATATTGAAAAATAAAATATAGTGTATGTCTTTATCATACCTAGAAAATAGTTAGGCCGGAAACTTATGGACCTACCCTCGTATAAACTCCCGTCCTGACGTTTTATAAAATTCCATCTCTCCACAGCGGAATTACGGTTAAAACAAAAGAGTTTCATTTTATTGTTAGCATTTCTTAGGCAAACCATACGTCTAGCTTATGTTAAAGATCTTGGTTTTTTCCAAATCACCTGTTCTAGTAGCAATATTCTTAGAATTCAGGTGCACTTTGGATGGCATTATTACAACTTTGCTTTTACTATGTACATATGAAAGGCAAGTGGAATGAGCAATATTTCTTCTTGTTTCTTTTCTTCCTCTTTTAACAAGCATTTCTTGAGGAAGCTGCAGTTTATTTTTCCTCACTCTGCCTGCAAGTGTTAAACCTTTACTTAAGTAGTTCTTCTGTTTTTTAAATGGTATTTAACACCCGTTTTTACTACTGGGACACCACAGGTGGTGCATACTGAGATAAATGAGATAAAAAGATATATTGAGAAAGAACTTTTTTTTAAGAAAGGAAATGTTCCAGACCTAAGTTTAGGGTGCCTACCCGGAATTTGCCATTTATGAGGACTGAGGAACCCCAGACCTCCCGCTTTTTAACGACCTCGACCACACGTAGAGTTCTTCTGTAAGTGGGATACCTATATCCAGATAGCTATAGTGATATTTCTACCAGTTCTTTGAATTTCTTCAGTAAACCTCAAAACTACATACTTGCCTAAATTTGACACTTGAAAAAGGCTTGCAAGCTGCTACCAATATACGTTTCCATTTGATATATACACCATATTTTTGCATCGCATAATGTTTGTACCATCTCTATTTTTATGCCATATTTAGCATCTTGGAATGTATCCCAGAAAGGAACATTTAATAAGCTTCTCGTCTACTGCAGAGTAACTTGCAAGGTTATGTGACTTTCTGAGTTTCCGTTGGACAAGATAAACGTTTCCCTTGTTGCAGCCATTTTGTCGAATTCCTTACGTTGTATTCGACGGTGTATGAGCCAAATCTCAAACATGTCATTACGAACGAAACTTTGCCCTATGATGTGTGAAATATTTCTATGCCCAATCCTGGCGAAGAAAAGCGATCTAGTAAATTGAGGCGGAACATTCAGCTTCGATTCCCGCAGGCATAAAAAAATATAATTAGGAAGCGTATTGTAATGTACTTGCCCATTAATTATGCTATTTTATATAACTTTTCTTGGATTTTTTTATTTATGGACGCTCTTTAACATCTCAGGTCATCAGCGTCCCATTCAACTCAGGGCGTGAAACGGCCGACAAATTTTGCTCAGAGGCCTCTCTTTCAGGCTTGAGGTTCTTTTTCGTGCCGTAAATGTACGACACGGGACCCACGGCTTTACTTCCCTTCCGAAGGAAGCCATACTTAGGATTTTTACGCCCGAAAAAATCCATCGGTCCTGGCCGGGTTCGAACCCGCGATCTTAGGTTTAGGAGGTCAATATGGTAACCACTACACAACCAGGACCGATGTTTATATAACTTCACGATACTCTGATAATCCTCTAATAGTGAGAAGAGTATTGGACAGGAATACGAATATCAGAGAAATTGAATACCGCCACGGGTGGCCGAGGTCGTTAAGGCGCGGACTCGTGAGCGGGAGGTCCGGGGTTCGGTTCCCTTTTTTATCTCTTTAACATCTCAGGTCATCAGTGTCCCATTCAATTCAGGGCGTGAAACGGCCGACAAATTTTGCTTAGAGGCCTCTTCTTTCGGCTTGAGGTTGTTTATCATGCCGTCCACGGCTTTACTTCCCTTCCGAAGGAAGCCATACTTAGGATTTTTACGCCCGAGTCCCTTAGAAGGGCTGTTTTCACATCAGACTTCAGGGCAGAAACCTTTCCAAAGTGCAAGCTATCGTCACACCTCGCTAAATTCCAGCTAATCTGGCCTAGCACTTCAGACCTGTAACACGACTAGCGAGATCAATGAAAGTGGAAAATTCGTGGAAAGGAAATATCCATCAACTTCTAAGCTAGGAGTGGGGAACGTAAGTCAAACCAGAATATTGCAACACGCATTGCTTCATTTTCAAGAGAAGGACAATAATCCAAAGTCGGTCATAAACATGACATCGATATATAATATTCCTTGATTTGAGTGTTTGATTCGCCTTTGACCATGTAAAACCAAGAAATAAAAAACCAACGCCGGCCCCAAGGGATTTCAATCCGAAAACTCCCGAATGTGAGCCCAAGGTGTTATCGTCTGAGTCAACCGGCTCGGCTACCGACAATTTGATGTTCATAATAACTAATGACAGACAAAATGAATCTGTGATTTTTATGCTGCATAACTGTATAATGCACGACATTTTCTATAGTCATAGCGGCAGGGGTTTTCTCGTGCTAAATGCATGACTAGCGCTTGTGACTATTTACACAATAATTTAAATATTTATGAGGGTAGGTCCATAAGTTTTCCGCCTAACTATTTTCTACGTATGATTAAGACAAAAACTATAGTTTACTTTTCAATATAGTTACCCTTTATTGCAATATACTTCTCACATCTTTGAATTTACATTTCAATCCCCCCTCCAAAAATAGTCAGAAATCTTGTCTGCAAAATGGGCATAAACAGCATCCATCACTTCTTCGTCACACTTAAATTTCCTTCCTCGAAGATTCTTCTTGAGTTTTGAGAAGAGAAAATAAGTCACTGGGAGCTAGATCTGGGCTATAGGGTGGATAGTCGATCTCCTTGAAGTCACATTTCTTCACAGCTTCCTTTGCAACAAGAGCTTTGTCGTGAAGAAAGCGCACACAACCACTCAGCTTTCCACGCCTTTTCTCTTTGATGGAAACACGTAGTCTGTGCAGTATGCCAGCGTAGTACTCCCTATTTGCTGTGGTGTTCCTCTCCTTGAAGTCAATGAAGAGTATTCCTTCACAGTCCCAAAAGATTGTGACCATGATCTTCTGGTTGACTGAGTGACCTTGGTCTTTAGAGGTGGTGCTTCGCCAGGTTCACGCCACTCCATTGATTCTCTTTTGGACAAGGGGTCATAGTATAGGACCATAGTTTCATCTCCTGTAACAATGATTTGCAGAACTTCTCTCTCGTTGCCACGGTAGAGCTCCGGAAATGCTTGATAACAGATAACTCGTTACTGTTTTTAGACTGAGGAAAGAAGCCTGGGCACTAACCTTATTCATGTTTAAATATTCATGAATATTTCGAAGGACAGTTGTTTTAGAAAGGCCCAACCTTACTGCTATTTCTGTAACTTTGAACCGTCGGTCTTCCATAATTTCTCCATTGACAAGAGCGATATTTCCAGGAGTGAGCACCTCCACTGGGCGACCTGCACGCTCTTCGTCTTCAATGCTTTCTTGACCCATTCTTTTACGGTAGAATATGAGGGGGGTGCTTTCTCATATACACCGTTCAATTTCTGTTTAATTTTATTTGAAGTAAGTCCTTCTTTTGTGAAGAACTTAATAACAGCTGAATACTCCATTTTGAGCATGTCACAATATTCTACACATATCCTTCTTTATGAAACTATATCTGAACCACTGAATATAGCGGAGGGAAGTTACAACTGCAATTATTAACTTAACAGATAAGATAGGAGACGAAACTTATAGACCTACCCTCGTACTTTCCCCTAATTATTCACTTTCCCATTTCATATGATTCCACTGGTTCTGTTACAGGGTCGGAAATACCTGGCGCCTTTGAAAGGTTTGGCATAGACGCGCAATTTCTGGGGCTTCAACTCTTTAAAGGGGCACTATCGGCGCCGGCGTGTTCTATCTGGAAAAACGTCAAGGACCCCGTCTACGTCGTGCAGTTACTTCCGTGGAACTTGATCTCCCTCAGCTCAACTCTTACTCCCGGAGGAGCTTACGGCAAGTCGTGAGAAAGGCTGAAGTACTGAAGTTTCCTTATATTGTTAATAATAATTAATCTAAGCTACGTTAACTTATTTACGCCCTTTCCGCAAGAGCATTTGTGTAAATCCTTGAATCATATTACAGTTCTAAAATCAGAACATACAAAAGCTAAGCTCACGCTGTTTCTCTTCCGCAGATACCTACAGATCTGTTCGATATCAGGTTCTAGTTTGCGTCCTGGCTTCCGTCACGTTAGGTCGAAGATGCGAGTCCAGGGGGCGGTAAGACATTTCGTTTTAATGTTTCCACAAGTCTTGTGCAAACTGATGGTAGAGTTACAAGGAAAAAAAATGTTACCCTTTTCTCTTCTTACTTTCAAGTGCAACTAAAAATCAAGGATACATCAAATTAATAATATATCACACAGAAAATCCTCATATCCGAAATTATATTGAGCTGAATATCCATATTTCACGCTTGACTCACCGCCACGGGTGACCGATGTCATTAAGGCGCGGACTCGTAAGCGGGAGGTCTGTGGTTTGAATCCCACCAGGACCGTCCTCCCTGACTGGGTTTTTCCAGGTTTTCCTCAAACCTCATAAATGCCCGGGTGGTACCCTAAACTTAAGCCTGGAACGCTTCCTTCCTTAAAAAAAATGTCCTTTCCTAATGAATCATTTCATTGCATGTATCATCAGTGTCCACCGCCTGCGGTGCCTCAGTAGTAAAAACGGACGTTAAACACTACTAAAAAAAAAAAAAAAAAAAACGCTTGACTAACATGAGGTTTCTATAAAATATGAAATGTTGAAACTGTTCTTACGGCCCACTTCCACTAAAATATAAATATAACATATGTCCGTTACATACATAATTGTATATGTTTATAATACGGTATAACTGTAACCTGCAAATTATAAGTCAACAAAAGAGAAAGTCTTCTGGTGTTAACTGCCTACAGTAGCTTGGGAATGGAGAGGGCCATATAAAATCGTTACAATAGAGAGAACGAACCTGAGGGTGGAAAGTGACACCCTTTTTTAAAAGGACTTTTAAACTCTTTAAAGGGCTGTGACCCCGATCGTTGGTTGTACAGCTGCCTTTTAAACTGGCTAATGTCGACAAAAAAATTTAAACTTTGAAATAATAACAAATGGCACGTAAGGGAGGTGAACTTTAAGCAGCCAATGGAAAATGTATGTTTGAACTTTTAAAGAAAGGCGCGAGGCGTCTCCTAACTAACGATTTTTTATTCAAATTTAATGTATATGAGAGGATTCATTCAGCTGGGGCAAGCACTTCTAATTAAGTGCTTGCCGCGAGGCTCATTCCTCAGTTTCAAGTTCTATATGCCTCGAATGAAAGAAAGAATGAATGAATGAATGAATGAATGAATGAATGGTGTTTAACGCCCGTTTTTGCTACAGAGGCACCACAGGCGATGGACACCGATGATACACGAGATGAAATGATTTATTTTTAAAGAAAGAATCGTTCCAGGCCTAAGTTTAGGGTACCTCCCCGGCATTTTCCATTTATGAGGACTGAGGAAAACCTGGAAAAGACCTGTCAGGATGGTCCTGGCGGGATTGGAACCCCAGACCTCCCGTTCACAAGTCCGCGCCTTAACGATCTCGGCCACCCGTGGCGGTTATATATGCCTCGAGACACAGTTATAATATGTACACGCGGGAAGATACACACAGTTCGCAGTAAAGTTTGACTCTCATTTTCACGCGCCGCGGCACTCATCTGTAAGTTTCACACGCGGCAACTAAGTTTGTTTTCGATACAGTCAAGTCTATCGTATGCAAAACACCAGGGAATGCGAAAGATTTTGGACACAATAAATATATATACATATATAATATAAAAGAAAAATAGAAATAAAGTAACACTATATATAATGTTGCATAGCGTGTTTATTTAAACTACTCCTCTCCCAATACTGGTGAGTCCCAATCAAAAAAAATAGCACAATCACCCTGAGAAATTTGCATTAAAGCGTGGGCAACAATTCCTTTGTAAATGTATAGGTGAACCACAAATATGATAATCCACAGGTGAAAATCTCATTCAACATTAGATTGGAATAGCTACTTTGCATTACTTTAGCAAGATCTATTAGATTACCAACCGGCACTACAGCGTACCAGAGGAAGCGCCAGTTTACACCCTTATATTATTAAATAAAATTATCTATCCAGACATCTTCACTATGAAAGTAAATGCCGATATTGCCCAATATTATTTCCTGGTACTTTTGACACCTGCTCAAAAAAATCACTCGACGCAGTTTCCTTTGTGAAAGGTGCGCCTCTCGTTCTATTAAATTCTTCTAGAGTGTGAGACTATTTAAATATACACAGAGGGTGCCAAAAATGTAAACACATTCAAGCAAAGAAAAAACTGTGTTAACATAACGAAAATGAATTCATAAACTCGGAAAATGGTGAGCTCTAATCATCTTAGACTTTTACAGTTACAATAGTCGCTCAAAATGTCCATCGTCGGTGTCGAGTACACTTCTGAGTACGTTGAACTACTGATTGAGCAACGTTTGCGAAAGTGTCCTCAGCGATTGCAGCACATGCTGTTTCAATTTCTTCCCGAAGTGCTGCCAGTGTAACTGGTTTTCTACGGTACAACATGCTTAAGAGTTCGTCATGGGTAGAAGTCCAACGGAGTTAGATCTGGAGAACGCGATGGAAACTCAATCGGACCTCTCCGTCCTATCCAGCGCCTTGGGTCCAGTGCGCGGGGCTTGTTGCTGTGGGAGGTCTCCCAGATCTGTCCTTGTGAACATTGCATACGGTACCATGAGTCTCAAATTTGTCTTGAATGCGTGCAATTGTTATTCGCGTTGGCGGCTCTGTTCTGTACACACGTCTCCATTGCCTTTGAACTTCAACAACATTCTCGGTTTTCCAATACCACTTCAAAATTGTATTCCGCTATTCAAACGATAATCTTGGCTTAATTTTGTTGTAGCAACGCTAGCATAACGTAATGTGGGTCACATCTGTTTACAGAACATCATATGATAATCTTAGCTTTATTTGTTCATTGTTGATTTACCTGTCACGGAGCAACGCTATCATAATGTATGTGAGTCACATCTGTTTTCAGAACATCATACTACACATTACTGTTGTTTTTCGGTTCAACTTTGAAATACCATTAATTAGTGAAAGTGTGTATACATTTTTGGCACCCTCGGTGTGTGTGTGCGCGCGCGTTGTATTTTAAGGTTTTCCAAAGACAAGTATCACATTGGGTTAAATTGGAGGGGAGAATGCATTGCCAATATCCTAACACACTTATTTTGGCACCCTACTTGAAATACAAGTTGTACAGCAGCTACTACTTGTAGAGTGAGGGTGAGAAAAACTAAAGTAAATTCTAAGCCGATTAGCACCGAAATAAAAAGTCCCGTCACGCAGGATCTCCGTTAACTAAGCGAATTCCTCAACGAGTTGTGTAACGTTTAATAGAAATTAACATAAAATCCTAACTAGATCTTATTAGCTAATAAAATTAAATAAGTTAAAACATTACTGTGTGGTATTATGAAAAATTTAAATTCTTGCAACCTATAAGTATTACAAAAGAGAAACTGTATCATTATAACTATATCTTATCGGCTGTTATGCCATGGTCTGCTGAGCGAATTGTACTTGAGCGCCTTCACAGTACAAATATAGCGATAATGACGGCTAACGCATCAGACGCAGTGATATCTTTCTTCTCAAAGGAGAGTTCGTCCAAGGCATTGAAAGATTTCCGCGGCAGTTGTGGACGAAACGTCTGTAACTCATGACCACGGCATAACCGCCCGGAAGATACTTCTAGGCCTCCGTTACCTCAGAAACTACATTTTTACAATTATTATTATTATTATTATTATTATTATTTAATTACAAGTATTAGTGGTATACTATTAATTAAAGTAATTATGGCTACTGATAGACCAGTTATACTGTGTGTGTATTTTTAAACATTTTTAAATATAACCATGTTTATAAACTTACCCAATGATATCTTTACATTCACTTAAACAGAGGAAAATAACAAAGTTTCGAGTTACATTGTGTATTTATGAAGACGGTGTTCATATGTTTCAACAAAACAAAAACATGTTACTATCTAAAAACAACTGCGATGTACTAAGCAAATATACAGAATTAAAAGCAAATATACAAAATTAACAAAGAGCAATCGAAAGTATTATCGATTTTCATTGGCTTTGAAATTTAATGTAAATGTTATTGTATTAAAAACATAACGTAAACGTATTCTGAAGGTTATTACAGAGCTCTCTTATATACAAATATAATTTTTAAACACTTATTAGTTTAATATTTCACATT
The DNA here is from genome assembly GCA_030762175.1 of Metallyticus violacea. Classification (NCBI taxonomy): domain Eukaryota; kingdom Metazoa; phylum Arthropoda; class Insecta; order Mantodea; family Metallyticidae; genus Metallyticus; species Metallyticus violacea. The sequence goes on from CM060834.1 coordinate 76,435,558, forward strand.
TGCTATCTTCAAGACGATGTTTCTGTTAAATATAAAACATATGATTATGAATACAGTTTATATATTGAATTAATTTATCGTTTTATTTAAAGTATTACAGAGAAAAGTAAATATAAGAGCCCTTTTAGTAAACTCCGAAGGAATGAAACTATTGTGGTTGGCACCGTAAAAAAGCTGCTTATTTTTCGGCTATTTTATCTTTTATAGGAATTCACAAGGAATGTTAGTATTGCTGTTGTACCGATGGAAAGAGTTTTTTACTAATCTATCCAAACCTGCATGGATCGTATCTACTAGGCATTAAAAAAAAATTTAAAAATAATATGCTTGTGTGCGTGCGTTGTGTGTCCGTCCTTTCTCTCTAGCGGTCGCAATTTTTATTTTTTCTCAACGAAACTCGGCATATAACCATCAATTAACAAGTGATTTGTCCAGTTCGTGAACCAGTAAAATTGGACCACTGGGGGTGAGGGTTAACCTAACGTGAAAATTTTAAAAAAAAAAAAAAATAAAAAAATAAAAAAATAAAAATCGTTCTAGCGGCCGTAATTTTTTCTTTATCTCGACGAAACTTAGTAAAAACTTCAAAATATATTGATGAAAGTTGTTTGCGAAAATCATGGCAATCGGGCCTCTATGGAGGTTAAAGCGAAATTTAAAAATCGCTCTAATGCCTGCAATTTTAAAAATTTTTAAAGGAAGCTCCGTATATGCCATTGACATAAAGCAGGAAAAACAGTTTACGAAAATCGGTGAAATTGGACCATTAGGAGGGAGGGTTTACCTTAAACACAAAATTTAAAAATCGCTCTTGTGGCATAATATATGACTTTTTGCAACACAAATCCGTGTAAACCATTTAAATAGAATAATAAATATCGTTTCTGAGAATCAAGAAAATCGGGTCATTAAGAAGGGGGGCGGAGCTGCCTGTACTCCAAAATTTAAAAATTTAGTGGTATTAATATATATATATATTTTTTTCGCTTCGAAACTTAGTATATGCCATTTAAATAGAATAAGAAAAGTACTTTCTGAAACTCAGGAAAATCAAGCTCTTAGATGGGGGAGGGGATAGCAGAAAATCAAAAATTAAAAATCGCTCAAACGGCATCAATATGTGTTTCTTCACAACAAAATTCGATATATACCATTTAAATACATAAGAAAAATAATTTCATAAACTTAGGGAAATTGAACTATTAGGAGTAAAGGTATACATGAAAACCGAAATTTAAAAAGTGTTCTTGTGTATAATTTTCTCTGTGTTGTTTTAAAATAAAATGAGAAATTAATCCAGCATATAAATTATATTTATAACGTTGCATGTACTTTATATTTAACTAAAGTATTGTCATGAAGATAGCAAATATGAAATAAAGAACAAAAATAATTGAGTTTGTTTTACTTTACAGTTACTAACTTCTAATTAAAGTAATGAATCTTAAGACTATTTACTGATCACTGTGGAGGCCAAAACAGAAGCACCTATGTTCTTTATGTAGACATTTTATTTTTGTCATAAAAGCCCTCTTATAATTTGAAGGTGTCACTATAAGGGATCATCTAATCAACTACCAGAGACTGTTTTTGTAATAAGGAGAAACAGTTGCAAAAGCATAAAAAGATTGTCATGTCAAAAAAATGTGGAAATTTATAAAATTGCCAGCTTATTATAATTGAGAAATGCAACACTGTAAATTGCTGCAAATTCCTCTCAAAAAGTTAGATAATTTCGGAGAGAATAAAGCATCACATGAAGAATGTCTGAATGAAAATGAAATTTCCCTAACAAATGTTTATCTGTCCGAACACTACACTTTGGTAGTGAAAAGTGCAAAAATGCTTCATAAAGTTCCAGAACTGGAAATGGTTCAACCAGAATGCAGAATTTCAAAAGATGAAGAAATATGATGTATAAAATATGAAAATGAATGAAGAAATAATGTGACCTTAATTTCTATGTTAAAATATTAGCTGAACCAGTGCAGAAGAACAAATTCAAAAACGACTATTTGGAAGATAACGGGAGAATGCCAAGAATTTAAGTAACTGGTGTTAAAACTTCTACATCAATTTGGTTTTGGTACTGGCATAAATAGAGTGGCTCAATTTATTGACTCAAGCACCTTGACTTTTAGCATCTTTTATTCACTTCTATCCTTAGTCTTCCAACAGCACTTTAACTTTCGTAAATAACAAAAATTCTCTAAGCTATGTTAAGTATTTCACATTTATGCCAGAAAATATATTTGTCTATAATAGTTTAGGTAAATTATTTAGAAGAGCTACACCACTTATATAAAAAAAAATATTTTTATTCAGGAGGTTGTACCGTTCTTAATTAGACAGTCAGTGGATTTAATACTCCTATGCTCCATTGCATTATAGAGAACATGTTTCACAGGCTTTCGCCCGCATTATCAGCTGTGAGCCGACTGCAGGATCTGTTGTTAGTTAGTCTTGGTGTAGCTCTCCTGGATATTTTATGAACTTTTGATTAATTTGTCTTCTGTTCGAATCTTAAAGTTCATAACCTTTTCTTCATATTTTTTTATAAAAATTTTCCCCCATATTCCCAGCACCAAGGGTCTATCTACAAATTTCAATAGTGTTCGAAATACAACAAAGTATATATTGGCAAAACAAAGAGAAGCATTGGAATTAGGCTAAAGGAACACTGGAGAAACATTAGGTACAATCTGATAGATAAATCAGCAGTTGCATATTGCTTTTGGAGAGATAAACATGTTATAGAAATGGAAGCCACATTATTGAAATTCATAAGTAGACCCTTGGAGCTGGAAATATGGGAATTTTTTTTATAAAAAATATGAAGATAAGGTTATGAATTTCAAGATCCCAGAAGAAGACAAACTAATCAAAAGTTCCTAAAATGTCCATGAGAGCTACACCAAGACCATTCAACTAACAAGGAATCTAGCAGTTGACTAGCAGCTGATGATGTTCTGTTTAATTCAATGGTAAGTGGAGCATTGATTGATTTATTTATTTATGGACACTCTTTAACAGCTCAGGTCATCAGCGTCCCATTCAACTCAGGGCGTGAAATGGCCGACAAATTTTGCTCAGAGGCCTCTCTTTCAGGCTTGAGGTTCTTTTTCATGCTGTAAATGTACGACACGGGACCCACAGCTTTACTTCCCTTCCGAAGGAAGCCATACTTAGGATTTTTACGCCCCAAAAAAATCCATTGGTCATGGCCGGGTTCAAACCCGGGATCTTGGGTTTAGGAGGCAAGTATGTTAACCACTACACCACCAGGACTGACTAAGTGGAGCATAATTGTATTAAATCAATTCACTAGCTAATTGAGAATAAATTCATCGCCTGATGTTTATTTTTTTGCATACAGATCTCTCATATTGGTAACTCCATGGGATTATCAGTTGCTTTCAAAAATTCAGTTGTGGAGCTTGTGGAGTTGAAGTTTTTTGATAAAAATGTGTTGCAATCCCTGATTCTTGAATGATAATGAGATATTGTTCAGATAGATGAGGTGAAATCTGATCAAAGAAAATTTGAAAAAGGTTGCATTATTGGTGGGCATTGGATTTTCAGTTGATCATTAAATTTATGACACATTTTTTATTCCCATGCCTCTTATAGATGCAGTTTCTTAGATAAAGGTTTTACTAGAAAAAGTCCAGAGTAACACAGTACTCAGATTATTAGAAGCCTAACTACCAAAAGTTAAAGGGGAAGGGTTAAGGATGAGGTTGAGAGTGTTTTATTTTATTGTGGTTGTACATTTTTTAGAAGAAAAGGAAAAACCTGTTCAATTACACACTAAAGAACGTGTATGCCATGTTTGAGGAATGTTCTATTTTATTGTAATCAGATACTATATAACTTGTATGCCATGTTCATAAATACGAAAATGCAAAATATGGAAAGACAAATGATATCAGTCAGTCAAGCATGAGAAAGAATTGTTAGCACTGCTGGTTTATTGAGGGCTACAATATGAAGAATTTTAAAGGAGAGGCAAAATGCAGGGAAGCTTACAAACCCATGTAGAAAATAAAAAAAATGCATGAGGATGGTTTCGATAAAGGGACAATTTCAATACTTATTTTGGGTATATACAGCAAAGGGTACATTCCAAGCCTTGATGATATTTTAAAGTCATGTAAGGAAAATTTAGGATGTAAGATAGGTCGATGGGTTCTGTGGAAATATTGAGAAAATTGGTTTTTATTTCTGTAAAAACAATATGAATTGTCCTAAACTTAGGTATTCATCTTTTACACTAAACTCCACTTACTTACATAAAAATAAGATGCGTTTTGGGTGAATCTCTCCCATCTTCAATTGCTCACTAAACCATCATTACTCGAAATGATGGCTAGACATTCAGATGTTCCTGTGGTGGCCTCTGTTGGTTGAAGTAAGAAATTATCAGCAATTAAGATATATTACCACTTCATTGTCAAGAGCTTCATAAGTACGATATTAATATGAATTGTATTTAATAGAAAACTAAGATATTATCATAAAAGGAAATTAATCTTTACACACAATGAGACAGTAAGGCCATTTAGTTTTTTAGTAGAAATCTACAAATGACAATCATGAGGAAATGGTCAGTTAACGATTTTGATTTGGTTTAAGGAGCAATTCCCATATATTCCTCCAAATTTATATGTCATAATAGACAGTGCACGCTATCATTCTTGTGCACATTCTTAATTAAAATGCTGAATTCCAATATGAGAAAAAGTAAATGAAGGAGTGGTTAAAAGAAAAGAATATCGCATTTGATGAGCATATGGTACAACTTGCACAATACAAATTAATAAACTTAACTATAATTCTGATCATATAAAATATACACATACAGGCACATATCATTGTTTGTATATCTCCTTATCGCTGCAAATTCAACCTAATTGAGTTTATCTGGGCTCAGTTAAAAGGTTGTTTGCAAATGATATAAAAAATTTACAATGTTGCATAAGAATAAAGTTTTTAAAGAGGTAATACGTTTGATTAGTATTAAAAACTGGAAGTCTCCTGCCATGCTAGGGATACAGAAAACTTTTATTGGGATTGGATCAAATGACAGATCGAATCAGAGACAAATTTAATATCAGTCTTCATCCTAAAAGCAAGAATCAACTGGATATTGATAATGATGGTTATGACTTCAGTAGATAAATTTAGCTTTCTCAATCAATCAGGGATTATTGTTATAATTTATGCACCTGAATTGTGAGTTTTAACCCAATATTTCTCAGTTTTGATCATGTTCATCATTACTTTCAAATACAAATATAAGCCTAATAATATTCCAATCCTATTTTTGTAACTGAAGGTATCTGTTCCTTTCTCGTCCCTCTTCATATGACAAACATTTGAGATGAAGTACAGGAAGTCTCTTTTCTTGCCAAATGCACTTTAGTTGTTTATGGTTACCACCAATGTTCAGTAAAACCTACTTCAGCCATGTCCCCAATAATGAAAATATCTTCATGTTTTGAGATGGAACCATATCATCATTTGCAGTGATGGAATACATACACAGAGGTATTTTAGGAAATGAATATAAACAATTTGCAATAAATAAGAATATCCATTAATAATCTCTTCTGAGTCGGATGTTTAGAACATTCTTTATAGTTTCACTTAAATGAGATTTACTCAGGACATATGTTTCCTGGAACTATTGTCCACATCATCAACTGTTGAACAACTATTGGATCTTCGTAGGAGCTGGGTAGGTTGGTATCTGGGTGGACTCTGGTGGTCTAGTGATAAACTTAAATAAAGTGCTGTCTCATTCCGGGATGTCAAAATTCATTAGGTTCTGCTCATATTTTTTTATATAAATCTTTTTCCATATGTTTAGTTCTTTTGGTTGTTAAACAGCTTTTAATAACTTGATGCCTTTTTCTATTTCATTCCAAAAATGTGCTGCCACATCTAATTTATCTATTTGTTTTTAATGGATGTTTTTCCAGTGTTTCTTCAACCTAATGCCTATATCTCTCTTTAGCTTAACTAAAATGATTTTTTTAACAACCTTTACAATTAATTTGGTAAATACCAGATATTTTCTCTTTGGGCCTGAAATGTTTTGCTTAATTTCAATAAAATTTTTACACTGTATCAGTTTTGAGGTGCTTAATTGATACTGTACTGCTTGAACATTTTTTGACATTTTTTATTGGCTGATGAGTATAAATAAACTTTAAAGTTTTATTCCCCCAATAATCGCTCAAAGTTATTTGTTTAATTCTTTTTTGTTTCTGGAATATCTTGATTTTTTGGTTAATCATCTGTTTTTGAACCCGTTGGATTTAGCTGCTTCTATTATGTGTAGATAGTCATTCTTGTATTCTTCTTCACTCAGCGATATATTTATTAGTCTATATATATATTATGCTGTTGAATGCTGCTTCCTTACGTGATCTTGGATTGAAACCATGGGCTTTGATATAATTGTCTATATGGTGTCCTTTCTATAGATACCAAATTCAAGTTTATTATTACATTTTATTATCTTCAGATCCAAAAATGGTAGCATATTATCTCTTTTTGTTTCGACAGTAAACTTAATTGAAGGCTCTTGCAGGTTTAAAAGTTTTAGTGCACCTTCCACGTGCTTATTGTTTATAATAGGGAATACATCATCTATATATATGTGACAAACCTTAAAAGTGTGAGGAAAAGCCTTAGGGATATGCATCACAAAATAGCTCATGAATAAGTTGGCTAAGAACAGTGATAATGGACTACCCATTACAAGTCTTGCTTTCTGTTTACAGAATTTGTCCTCAAATATAAAATATGTTTGATTTGTGCACAACTTAGTGAATTTGATGTATTCTTTGATGTGTTCTTCTGTTAGGTTGGTTGATTGTAACCATTTTCTTAGAAAAACTAAAACTTACTCTGTGGTATGTTGTGAAACAGGGCTTTGACATCAAAAGAAACCAGTATTAAGTTCAGTGATAATCTTTTATTGATGAGGTCCATAGAATTTCTTAAACTTAAGCTATCAAATTTTGGTAGTGAATGGAACTGTAATGATAACCTGTTAGCTAAACAGGAGATTGGAGTATTTATGTTGTTAGTATGGCCTCATATTTCTCCCAGATTTGTGGATCTTCAGAAGGCCATATATCCTGGCTAAGGATGAGTTGTGGATCTTAATTTTGTAAGGATCGGTTTTTGGAATCAGGGTACTATTTTCCAAAGCTTCTTTCACAGATTTAATGCATTTGTTCAATGGGTCTATTTTTACTTTGACAAATTCATTACTACTTAAATAACCTAGCATCCTTTGTTTGTAGTTTTCTTTATCTAAAATAACGATTTTATTATCCTTATCAGCCTATGTGTATGTCACACCTTTATTATTAATTAATGGCAATAGTTCCACAAAACATGTGTCCTGAGTAAATCTCATTTAAATGAAACCATAAAGAGTGTTCTACACATTCGACTCAGAAGAGATTATTAATGGGGTGTTTCACTGTGTTTGATTTCAAATTGAATTATTATTAAAATAATATCCCTCATTATAGTACAAATTTCTTTTAATAATACTTTGTACAGCACCATATAACATTTTGCTATATATTTTACATGCTTTATAATTCCACTATTTATTTTTTCATAAATTGTTGACATATTTAAATTTTATTTTTCACATCAAAAATTTGCGTAAGTCATGAACTTTTGAAACATTTTTGAACAAACCACATTTAAGACACTTGTGCAAAATAAATTTCAGTCATTAGTGTACTACCTTTTAATGAATAATCAATCTTGTAAGAACTGAAAACAAACTGGAAATTGTTTGATGTGTGCTTTGTAAATATAATAGTTAAATTTATCATGCGAGCAATATTATTTTTATTACATTTGTTAGAAGCTAAGGCATTCCTTCTGCTTGATATTTAGGTGATGATCGGTGAACACATAAGAGATAGCCTTTGCTTGACAGCACTCCTCGGCATTTAACATGTACTTGGAACCTCAGTGCCCAGTACAAATCAACAGAGTTGATACCGTCATCTGCATCAAGCCCAAACACTTCATTAAGAGCTGCTCGTGGCAAAATTTCTGTAACACAAAGACAGCAAAATGGGTTTTAAGACTGTGGAACTGCTATTAATATCAACTACACATTCTTGAGAGCTCATTTGTTTTTTTTTTTTTTTTTTCACAATTGAAGACAAACAGAAAGCATAAATGATCATGTCACAACACCCAGAGCTGATTTTTCCATTGGCTAGATATACAATTGTGGTTATATTATTTGGCAGCAATGAAAAATGATGAAAAAACAAAAAAACAACTAATTTTATCTCACTTGCATCAACCGCCATCATACTGGCACGAGCGACAGAGGGCATTAAGATGCGAACTTATGAGCAGGCGATCTAGGGTTCGATTCCCACCACGACCGTCCTCCCTGACTTAGTTTTTTTTTTAAGTTTTCCTCAGTCCTCATAAATGGCAAATGTTGGGTAAATTTCCTAAACTTAGGATTGGAATGCTCTTCTTTCCTTATAAAAAAAAAAAAAAAAAATTCCCCAGTTTATCATATCATTTCATTTCATGTATCATCAGTGTCCACTGACTGTGGTGCCTCAATAGCTAAATCAGGTGTTAAAACACTATTCAAAATAATTTTTCACAAAAAAAATCAACTCCCTCCTCTAATTTTCCCCATCTCTCTTTCTCTATTATAATATAGAAAATTTGACTTCATATCCTAAAATATATTAATATGTTATAGCAAAGTAACACAGTTTATGATCAAATAAAAATGTGCCATATGTTACAAGGGTGACTCAAAAAAATAAAGTTTTCCCATTTTATTACTCCAAAGCTTGTTGCAACTTTTATATCTGCTAAAGTGTAGTTCCACACAATGGTGGTGTACAGCAACACTGGCTTGTGTAAAGAAACACATACACAGCTACTGTATGAATAAGTGGTAAAGAGAGGAAGTGCATGATTTATTCAATTTCTGTGGACTGAAAATATGACACCTGTAAACATTCACCAATGTATTATGTAATACATTGGTGTTTAGGGAAAATCTACTACTAACTAGGGATGTTCTAAAAGACCTCAGCCTGACTTACAGATGTCGTGAAGATGGCCAAATTACTATGATAGTAGTTAATTACGACTATTTAGATGGTTAACTGTAAAGTTTCAGATGAATAAGTTTAGTCACTAGTTTGTGATGATGTGTAAGAAACTAGTCTTAAAATGGATATAACTGAAATACGGGCTGCGATAAAGTACTTCGTTTTGAGCGGTTTAACCCCAAAAGAAATACAAAGGGAGTTAGATTCCTTTGTTTCCCATGGTTAAAATGTGGACTGCTGAATTTAAGCTTGGTCATACATCCATTTAAAATGATGAGCACTCAAGGTGTCCCAAAATGGCTATGGACAATAAGATTATGACAAAAATGCACATTGCTGTATGCATTGATTGCTGATTGAAGGTAAGTGAGTTGGCTGACATTGCAAAGACTTCAATATGCCATGGTCACTAATTTTACATGAAGTTTTGCATATGAGAAAGCTTTCCGCTCGATGGGGCCACACTTGTTAACAATGAACCAAAAACGTATTCGAATGAACATTTTGTCAGTGCATTTAGACTTGCTTAAGAGCAATTGCAGTGAGCTTATCCATTTCGTAACAGTAGATGAAACATGGATTCATCACAAATGCCAAAAACAAAGGAGCAGTCCAAACAGTGGCTGGTAAAAGGTTAAAATTGCACCAAAGAAAGCAAAAACAGTTGCATTTGCACGAAAAGTCATAGCTAAGGTTTTGAGGGATTCTCATTATGTGGTATATGTATACTACCTCCAGAAGAGCAGAACCATCACCGGAGAGTATTAAGCTTCACTAATGGACCAAATGAAGGATGCTATTTATTCAAGCTAAATACACACCTTGTGAAAAAAAAAGTTCTCTTTCATCACATGTTTAATTGTCACAGTTGAAATTTTATTTTACTCAAAGTATTAAAAAATTAGGAAGTCACTGAATCAAATATATTGATTTACAAGTTGACAAGTTGAAAAATAAAAAAAAAAAAAAATTCTCTTAAATCTACTGTTTTCTTGATAAGGCTGAGAACTTTTAGAACTCTCTTCATGTGAAGAAGAAGAAGAAGAAGAAGAAGAAGAAGAAGAAGGAGAAGAAGAAGAAGAAGAAGAAGAAGGAGGAGGAGGAGGAGGAGGAGGAGCAGGAGCAGGAGCAGGAGGAGCAGGAGGAGCAGGAGGAGGAGGAGGAGGAGGAGGCGGAGGAGGCGGAGGAGATGAAGAAGAAGTTATTCTGAAATAAACACTACTCTTTATCTTAACCTTCATTTATAAAAAGTTACAGAAGTTTACTTATTTAATTATTCTCATACATGTATATTTTCAAACTATAATTCACATAACTGATGTAAGTCCTGGTGGTATAGTGGTAACCATACTTGCCTCCTAAACCCAAGATCGCGGGTTCCATCCCGGCCACGACGATGGATTTTTTCAGGCGTAAAAATTATAAGTATGGATTCCTTTGGAAGGGAAGTAAAGCTGTGGGTCCTATGCCGTACATTTACGGCAAAACAACGAACCTCAAGCCTGAGAAAAGAGGCCTCTGAGCGAAATTTGTCTGTTTCATGCCCTGAATTGAATGGGATGCTCATGACCTGAGATGTTAATGAGCATCCATAAATAAACCAAATCAAAAAACATAACTGATCCCAAGGTATGCTCTAGAACAGTGATAATAGGTAATGTACGAGTATGACATGAATCCTACTTATAGAAACAATGTACTGCAAGGTAAAAAAAAAATTGAGAGCCACAGAGTAATTACATTTAATCTAAAACAGAAATATTAATAATTTAGTACAGCATGTTACTTACCTCTCTCTTCCCCATAGTTTCCTAATTGCAGCAATAAAAAGCAATTAATACATTAAGTCATTTGCAAACCACCTTGCCCTCATTCCGCTATGCAATCTAAATTTGTATACACTAGTAGAAACTACTTGACCTTTAGTAGATGTGCATTTTCTAGTTAAATTGAAGATAAATTTCTGCTGATGTAGATAAATAAACTTGCTCAGTTATGTTTATTATGCCAACTACCTCAGTTGCATGTTAGACTTTTTACTTTGTATTTGTGTATTATGGAGTATGCCAAGAGTGAAATATACATGCTACAGCAAAAAATATTTATTTATGATTGCTATGTGCAAAAAAACCATACGAGAAAATTTTGTGCCAAATTTCCAGGAGTAACATCTTGATTCAGAAGTGCAAATTTTCAGATTGGTGAACAAAGTTCGATTCAAAGCATTTTCATTGACAAAACGCCAAAAAAGCTCCCCCCCCAAAAAAGGTTTCAACAGAAAAAGGCTATCAATTAGAAATCTTTCCTTAAAAGTCTTTAAAATCATTAACGTGGTAGGTCAGCATATCTGTCCACAGCATATAAAAGCATTCAGCTGTTGCAACTTTAATTTAATGCTGTATCAGAAATAAAAACCTAGGAGGAGGCGCTGAAACAAAATATCTGGGAAAAATGTACATTCAGGAAGATAATTTGCTGCAAGGTCTCAAAATCTTTTCAAAAGAATTTAGACATGTCTCACAACAGAGGACACTTTGACCTACAGAATTTCTTACACGTGTCAACATCTGTGTTATGGGGACCTTCTGCATAGAACCATAGTATCTAATTAAATTCTATACTTTTTTTTTTTGAAATAATACTTATTTTATATAGGTTTTCTACAAGAAGACTTTTATTCACTGAGAAACCATCCTGAACTGTTGCATTATAATTTGAAAATATTAGAATAAATTTAGTGTGCCACAGCTTCCTAAATGCCAAGAACAATTGAAGAAAAAAAAAGTCATTGAGCCACTGAGATGTGTCTGGAACCTTTTCCAAGAACTCTTAACTTTTTCCAAATGCTATGTGCTTCAAACCACAATGAAAGAATAGTGAGCCTCTGCTTTCTATGCAATATTTGTTGTAACCCTATTATCATCATCTTAGACAATACCTAATAAAATTTTAAATCTTACATTTCCCCTTATCTGGCTATTTGAAAATAATAATTGAGTTTGAGTAGGGAAACTTGAAAACTGCTTTATATTTTAAGGGATATCGGTCAAGTATCTTATGTGTCACTCTTCTTAAAATATGCTAGCAATCTATCTGAATTTAAGGATTTCAACTTCAGATTCACCACCTCTCTAAGAAGTTTCTTTGTTCAAAATCCAATATCAACATTTAATTTTCTTACTTTTTTTTTTTTCATTGGTTGGTTGGTTGTTGGGGATGTTGATGATATTTATCATTTTTTCCCTAGCTCCCAATAAAGAGCTTCCAAATTATTTTTCCTTTGTTTGTTGCTATCTAGTTGGCTGCATTTCAGTAATGTTCTTTATTTAAGACAGTATTCACGTCCTTACACAGTGGGCAGTGGCTGTCCTTGATTAATTTCATCCTGAAGAACTGTTCTGACAGGCAATCATGCCCAACAATTAAGTGGAATTGGGCAACTCCAATTTTTCTTGCTTTATGTTTGAAATTATTTAGATCTTCATATGGTTTTACTATAAGTTTTTGTTTGATATTTTGTTATTCTTGTTCAGATATTAATCTTTTTATGAGTTTCAATTTAAAGTGAAGTTCTAGTTTGAAAGATGGTTTTAATTTCATGGTGGCTGCTTTTTTTGCTAAAGTGGTGGCAATCTCATTCCTCTTCAATGCCACATGGCTCGGGACACATTGTAAAACTCTTTCTGTATTTCTGATCTGGATTGTATGATAGTTTTCTTATTCCATTTATAGTGTATGTGAGTGGGTAACTGTAATCCATTAAACTTTGTAGTATAGAAAATTATGAAATAATGGCCATTAGAGCATCTTTACAAAATCTACTGTAAATTTGATCATTAAAAAAAAAAAAAAAAAAGAGAGAGAGAGAGAGAGAGAGAGAGAGAGAGAGAGAGAGAGAGAGAGAGAGCTCAACTGATGGTTATTATATTTGACTTGACAAATTACTCTTAATAGATTCTTGATCAGGTTCGCAAACCCAAGAACAAATAAGCAGCAAGTGGACTTGAGGTTTGGTATTTCACCAAAAATGGCTCCCATTTAGATGATGGTGTTATATAGAAGGAAAGTTTACACTTCATGAATTTGTCCTTAGTCTGGTCACCAACATTATGGAATGACTTGGAATTTACTGGTTTTGATTGTTCAACAAATTTCTTTACATCAACATAAAGTAAAGCTCTTTCCAAACCTGGGATATTTTACAACCATCTGGTAATACAATACCTGTGAGGAAAATCTTTTCATCCAGTCACTGAAATAAAATCTGCACAATGAGCAGGTGAAAGATGTAACAGACCACAAACACTGTTCACAAGAATTTGGCCCATTCTCTTTTACTTTATCATCCAATTTCTTTGAAAAGCTCAGATTCACATTATGTTTATCCATTGAAACACTCAATATGACTTTTGTGGTAGCAGCTGAATACCAAACAATAAAGCTACCTACAAGTAGTTTTTCAGCTGTACTATGTTCCAAAAAAACACTGTTAAAATAACATGTGAAGATCCTGTTTGTATTGCTATCAAAAAACCTTATATACAAGTCCATCTGTACTCTCTGAACAATAGTTTCCAAAGATTCATCAAAGTACACAGTATTATTATCACAAACACTTAAATGATATTTTAAAATATTATCAAAATATGGTGCAAGTCTATAATTAATACTGTAAGAACATTTTGTTCCAGTCATTTTAAATTTTGAGGCAATAGCACTATCTGAAAATATTAATCAAAATGTTTTTCCTAAATCTGCATATGACTGTAATAACATATTGGTGTTATTTAATATCTTTGATGCCCAATGTCATCTTTTAACCAGAAAGATTCAACTGAATATTTAGGAACTGATCCTGTACTGATGTCATATTTTGAAGACCCAGGTTGACTTGCATCTGAAATATTTACTACTTTATTTTCTTCACTTGTAACTGATCATTATGAGATGGAAACTGGAATCATCAACATTGAAAAGATTTTAATGATAACTGTGAGTCAAATATTTTTATTGGCTATTTGTATTTTATCTCTTTTGCACATGAAATTAAGAGCCTGGCAGCCCATATTAACAAGTCCAAAATTACCAAATTTAATATAGTTGAGTCAAATTTGTGACATTACATCACTTATAATTTAAGGAGGAAAACAAGTTTCAAGAGCTAATTGCTCCCATCCTTTAGTTCCAGGTCCAATGCCGGCTTTATTCATGTTGGTTTTTTGGTTTGTCTCTGATGGTGGTTGGATGAACTTCTGTATTAGGATGTCACTTAGCGGGATTTCAAAGTTAAAAATGTGGTTTTTGTTCTTCCAGACATAAATGTTTATCCAGATTGTAAGTTCTGTTTTTCCTGTTATATTTTTAAGTAATTTAGGATTCCTGTTAATACTATGCTGTTCCTTCCAAAAATGCCAAGCCACTGCTGATTTTTCTTCCTGTTTTTGATTTATGTTCCTAATGTGTTCTTTTGCTCATGTTTTTATGTTTCTTTTGGTTTTTCCAATGTAAATTTTTTCACAATTGTTGCAATCTATCTGATATACTTCTGGTTTTTTCTCTTGTGGATTACCATCTTTTAGTTTAGAATTTAGTATCTTTTTTATGGAATAACTGTTTTAGGGGGTAAAATGATATTGTGTTTTTTGAAGATCCTTTGGAATTTACAAAAGATTGATGGATGGTATGTGAATTTTTTTGTACCTTCTATTTTCTTCCTTGTTAGGGATAAGAAAAATTCACTATGGAGAGAGAATGTAATGAACAACTACTCTTCCTAGATCTTAAAATAATCAAGAAAGAAATGCATTTAACATTTGGCATATATAGAAAACCATAGCAACAGCTACATAAAATACAATAGTTATAACCCAGTCTCTCATAAACATGCAGTACTAAATTGTCTTATCACAGGCTGGTAAATGTCCAAATTAAAAAATAACAGTATGACGAAGAACTGGACAATATAATAAATACAGCCACAGAAAATGGATTGAAAAATGAAATTGTATGAGAGTAAAAAGAGCAAAGAACAAAAAGAGAATCAAAGACATCAGTACACTTATTCCTAACAAGGAAGAAAATAGAATACCTATGATCGTCTTTACCATTTCTGTTGTTATATCTATGAATCTCATTATTTTTTATAAAATTCTTTGATTCACTGCATAATATAGACTTATACACATAGAGTGAGTAGACAGCATTCCATGCTTTACAAATGCATCCTTACACAACTGTCTATATTCCAATTTAGAAATTAGCCTAATACACTTTTTCTGTAATATAAATAATCTATCCATATGCACTTTTGCTGCAGCCCCCCAAACCTCAATACCATAGAGTAGATGAGGGTATATTATACCATAATAGATAATTTTTAACTCATTTGAGCCAAAAACATCTTTAAAAAATCTCAATAGATAGGTTGATTTACTTACTTTGCTACATATTACATCCATATGCTTTGCCCATGTTAATTTATTATCAATCCACATACCTAAGAACTTATATGTGTCTACCCTCTCACAGATTTTATCTTCAATCATACATATATCCTCTAGAGCATTACTTTTAAATAGATCAAATTTCATAAATTTTGTTTTATCCACAGTGCATATAAGATTATTGTTTTTGAAGTATTTTATAATTTGCTCTGAACTCAGAGAGATGGTGCCCATTACAGACCTATTACACTCACCCCAAGAATTTACTGTGGTATCATCTGCATAAGAAGTAATAATAGAACTGCGCGGCTGTACAATATCATTCACATATATTAGAAACATTAATGGGCCCAAGACGGAACCTTGTGGGACTCCATATCTTACTATTCCATATTGAGACCTTACTTTAGACAGGTGATCATCTTTTTTAGTATTAATTTCAGTTTTTTGTTTTCTATGCATAAGGTAGGATTTGCATATTTCTTGAGAAATTCCTCTGATCCCGTAAGATTCCAACTTGCATAACAAAAGATAGTGTCCGAGATTATAAAATGCTTTTGATAAATCAAAATATACCATGTCAACCTTTTTATTCCGTTCTAATAAAGTCAACACTTGATGAACATAGTCACTAACTGCAGTTATGGTTGAGAAACCCTTTCTAAATCCATGTTGAAAATTACAGAGAACCTTTCTACTATTAAAAAGTTTTATAAACCTAGATAGAAGAATTATTTCATAAATTTTACCAATCTCGGATGTTAATGTGATTGGCCTATAGTTATTTATATTAAATTTGTCACCCTTCTTAAATATAGGTCTTACAATACTTATCTTTAAACAGTCTGGAAATATTCCTTTTTCAATTTAGAAGTTTATGAGATGTTCCAAGGGTTTTGCTATTTCATTTTTACAGTATTTTAAAAGTCTAAGACTAATTTTATCCCAACCGGATGAGCTTTTATATGGTAGGCTAGTTATTATTTTAATAATTTCCTCCATATTTGTGGGTTTTACACACATAGTTGTATTTACGGTATCCTTAACAAAATAATTCTGACTGTCTGGTTGGTGAGGTATAGTATTCAGATAATGGTTGTTAATGTATTCACAGATTTTAATTGGATCTTTTTCAAATTCCCCATCAATGTTTATTTGTAAGTCTTCTGGTTCGGTTATACTACCCCTTTTTTGATTTACAATTTTCCACAAGGATTTAGATGCAGTTTTAGAGTAATAGATTTTTTGTATGAATGCTGTTCATGTTCTTCGCTCTTTTAAGTGTTCTTGATATTCTTTCCTAATTTGTTTATATTTAGTTTTATAATATTCCATTCCAATAGATTTATATAATTCATAATAATCCTTTGCTTTTTCTTTTAGTTGGATGATACAGTTTGGGAGAATTATTTTAGAACTGTTTTAATTATTCTTTTTTTGTTATAGGACATGCAGTATTATAGTACATTTTAAATAGCTTATAATATACATTTCATTTATCCTCAACTTTATCGGTATTATAAACCTCCTCCCAATCCTCATTTCCTAGTACATGTGCTAATTTTATTACATTAATATCTTTTAGTTTTCTAAATGTTTTAGTAACACCCTTGTTAATTTTTTTACGCATACTACTTATATCTAGATACTGTGCATAATGATCTGATAAACAAGACTTTATTACCCCAGTGACTACTATTTTATCTATCATATTAGTAGCTATGTGATCAATAGTTATGGCTGTAAAGGGAGTAACTCTCGTTGGTTCATAAACTGTCTCAACTAAGTTATAGCTATCAAGTAAATTTTTTAGTTTTTATATACATTTTCATCCATTAGATTAACATTTAAATCACCTGCAAGGATGACTTTTGTAATTCGTGTAACATATGCATTTAACAATCTATCTAGATAATTAAGAAAGTTATCTACTAAAGATTTTGGTGATCTGTATACCCCAAAGATTAGAATATCCCCCTCAAGAGTATTTACTTTAATGCCTGATACTTCAAAATCTTTTTACATACAATAATTGTTTAAACTCAAGGCAATGACATATAATTCATTTCTAGCAAATACAATTACACCACCATCCTTGCAAGTAGATCTGCGGTAGGGGGCCACAATATTATAATTTTTAACTGTGTACAGCATTATTTGATCATCTTTTAAACCATGCTCAGTTATAATTGCAATCTACGGCCTTAACTCATTTATAAAACATTCAAAAGCTCATATTTTATTATTAATATATTGAATGTTTAGGTGAACTACTTTAAATATTTCACTCAAATTTTCATCATTAGATTTTTTAACTGATAAAGTTTTACATGCACCCTTTTTGTTAATAGCTGTCAACAACAAAGAATCATCCACCAAGTTATTTACATGTTTCCCTGAAAAGATTCTATAACATTAAATAGCAATTTCCCAAATTTGTAAGCACCCTTATAATTTTAATGTATTCCATCCCTTGCTAAGTCCCGTCTATCCACCCAACAGTTGGCATCTAGCATTAAGCAGCCCCTTCTGGCAGACATCCAATCTAACTCGCTGTTTATCCTACCAATTTTTCTCATAGTGACATCAATATCTCCTAAGAATGCCACTTATCATTATTTTAGAATTCGGAGCTTTACATTTTATACTTGCTACTAAGTCCATTGTCTCCCCCATTATTTCTTCTGCCATAACCCCTTTAACATCATTTGTACCTACATGTAGCTCTACCATTTCAGGATTTTCCTTTAATAAATCAGTTTGTTCCACCTTTTGTTTCAGTTCATTAATTTTAATACCCATGTAACATCTCACATATCCCCGTTTTCTTAATTTTTCACCAGAAAATTTCAGTAAAGAGTCACCAAGTACTACAGGCCTTCTTTCTCTTAAAGTCTTATCACTTTTTTGAGACTTCTCACTCATACAATCACTATTTTTTTCATTACAGGATGCCAATACACCAAACCTGTTCTCACTGCACAGATTTACCGAATAATTGTCCTTTTTCTTGCTTACAGTAATAGCACTGCCGATGAGGTTACATCTTCTCCCCTTTGCCCCTACTTGCAGCCAATCACCATCATTGCTACTTTGGCTTTTGAGCAATGCATTCTCATTTTTTAGTGTGTCTATTTGTGCTCTTGATTCCTGAAGTTCCTTGTTTAGGATTTTAATTATTTTGTGAAGCAATGCTATTGTTTTGTCCGTTCCTGATTCTCGCGATGAAACATCACCACGTGGTGAGGTCTCCTCTTACATAGTTTTTTTGCGCATACTGTATTTTTTACGCATTCTTTATTTATATTAATATTAGAAGTAGCATTTAACATTACTATCATAGATTTTTCACTATTTGTGGTGTCAATTTGATTATTCTTATCATCTTTCATTACTTCACTATAGCACAAACACCTAGTCCCGGCCGCCATATTGTATTCAAGGTCTGTGGGAACCCTCTTCTACTAATGGTCAGTACAATATTAATACTATTGACTACCAATAAATAATGAAAAAAAACAAAAAAATGTGTGCTAGGAGTTCCATCACAAAGTACAATTTCCCTCTGCAAGTAAGCAGAAAGGCTGTTATGCAATAATTTCCTACTGAAAATCAATTTTTTGTTGCTTAGTGGAATGAGGATTCTGTATGAGACTATAAAATATATATTTATTACATAAAATTTAATGATATTTTTATTTTATGCTTACCAAAAGGATCACTATGTGTTAACAGCTGAACATCATTCTCTTTAGTAAAAGCCTGCAAAGCAGGTGGAACAACACAACAACTGGCTAGATTAATTTGGATGATACTTGGTTTTACCTGTAAATACAAAAATGAAGTTTATAGATTTAATATATATTCATTTTGACTATTTATTAAGTTCATCTATCATTTTCTCTTTATTTATAAAAAGCAAAAAAGACAAATTTTGACACTATAGGTGAAAAGCTTAGTAAAATATGTACTATTAAAAATACACTTCTAAAAATAAAATAAATGTGCCAACAAAGGCATACCACATTTGTTTAGTTTTGAAGCTGTTTACAGTGAAGATATTATATATTAATTTATATAATGTGGGTACATTTCTTAAACATTTCGCTTACTGTATTTAAGTTAACACATGGTACCCATCCTCAGCTGTTGACCCACTGTTTCTTGGTACTTGTATTGGTCCCGTGGAAGCTATTCTGTTGTGTGTGTGACCTCTGGTGGATATGAAATGAATTTGGAAGGGTAATCCCATGGAAGAAGGTCAAAATTCATTGTGGTTAATTGGGTATTTTAGAATGAAGATATTCTCTAGAGCAGCCAATTCATATGGGTTGTTCAATTCTTTAAGAATGTTTATCTCTGGGTCTATTTCATGGTTTTGGCTCCAATAATGGTGAGCTATAGCAGATTTTTCTGTTTGTTTTAATTTTATATTTCTAAAATGTTCTTTCTTCAGAATTGTCAAATTTCTTTAAATTTTTCTTATGTATTTCAATTCACAGTCTAAGCACTCTATAGCATAACTAGAACCACATAAATATGCAGTAATCAATAGTTTGCCTTTTAGATTAGTCAACAGTCCCCTCAGTGCCATAGAATACAATAGAGAGTATGAACACATCATGAACACAGCCATAAACAATGGTTTTAACACCTCTACTAATAAAAAGGATCAATAAGTATAAAATCAAAAAATCAATAAAATAGACTTCGACCCTCAAAGTAATCAAAGACACACAAAGATGTTGCAAATTCACTTATAACCCATAATTACATTACAAATTCAAAATAATTTTAAAAAGTTCAATATAAAGTTAGTCCCGATCAACAGATACAACATCAAACTCCTGGGATCAAAATTAAAAGACCAAATATCCGCAGAAAAGAAATGAGGGATATATGCCATGGAATACTTAGACTGTGAATTGAAATACAAAGGAAAAACTAAAAGAAATTTGAAAATTCAGAAGAAAGAACATTTTAGAAATATCAAATTAAAAAAGATAGAAAAATCTGCAGTGGCACACCATTATTGGAGCCAAAACCATGAAATAGACCCAGATATATAACTTCTTAAAGAATTAAACAACCCATATGAATAGGCCGCCCAGGAGAATATCTTCATTCTACCACAATGAATTTCGACCTTCTTCCATGGGATTACCTTTCCTAATTCATTTCATATCCACCAGAGGTCACCACATACAACACAATAGCTTCCATGGGACCAACACGAGCACCAAGAAGCAGTGTGTCAACAGCTGAGGATGGGAACCATGGTTCCAGAAACAGTGTTAACTTAAATACAGTAAGTGAAGTGTGTAAGAAGTTTACCTACATTATATAAATTAAAGGCATACCAGTTTACCTCAGTATAACAGGACACTGAGCATCTCTGTATAACTTTCTTGCTCTAATTAAAACAGAAAAATATATAGAGTTTATAAATAATATTCTTGGGATAGGATAGTTGGAATAGCTTGGCTTGTATGACTTAGCTTAAGTTACTGTATTTAATTTCATTTTTAAATTGTTTAAATGTTTCTAGCAGTTTTATCATCAATAGCTATGAAAAATACTTGTGACATCTGTAACAAAGCAATGAAGCTGACATTATCAGTTGAACTCCAAAAGAGAGTGTGTGTGCTTTGCAGAGCTGTTGTAATGGAGTGGGATGTGACAGTATTAGTGCCTCTAAAAGTGGGAAAATTAACATATAAGATTTTCCGAACTTCAAGAAGCTGAAAATTGTAGAATGTTGTCTTTCAGACAATTAATAGACTGGGACCATTGCTAACTGCCCAAGACAGGGTCACTCACACTGTATGATCGAAGAAACTGATGGATAAAGTGGAGGCTCTTACTGAGTGAAATCCTGTCAGAAAACAGTCTGTGATAGCTCATGAGTTTGGCATTTAAAAAATGATAATATTCCATGTGCTAGAATTGAGATCTTACTGGTGTTGTACAGGTTCTTCCTCACTCCACATAGATTTAAAAATCAAACACCTTCTTCAATTTTATGTAAGCAATGGACAAAGGAGAACTCATTTACCATTAAAATAAATTCACATTTTAAGAATCACTCGACCTCAAAAGCTCCAGACAAAGTTCCAAGAGTTCTCGGGCGTCATCAAACTGCTTCCACCGTATATGGTGGGTCACATCTTACTATAATATCACTGAGCCACATTTCTGTGACAAAGGAAACCTCTGCAAGTGTATTGAGAAGTTGTTGCAGCCTGTTAAGCCATTGAACAACACCTTTCTATAATTAACACTGGAGCTTTCAACAGGATTCAACACCAGTCACAAGGCAAAGAGCACCCAAGGGTGGCTTTGGACAAATGTAGTGGAATTCATTTCACCTGCTGATTGGCCTTCGAGCAGTCAGAATTTGGACCCACTGGATACTCAGTAAAATACACTTTTAGATTAAAAGATAGAACATATCCAAATATACCACCACTGAGCTTTGCACACCATAATATCCTCGGCAAGTGATGCATCACTCACATGACAGGTTGTTTCGGGTACTACTAAGCCCAGGTCCAGGGGTACAACACAGAGGTCTGTGCTACCCAGTGGTTTTTTGCATTAGGACGACACCTAGAGTCTAAACCGACCCACCTTTCGGCTGCAGACGATTGCGTCGCCCAGGCGCGCTAAGTTCCCTTAGCTTCCAGATTCTCACTGGTGGATAGGTCATGCTAGCTTAGACCTATTAGTATTTAAGAGGTGAGTCACCCCAGCATTAAGGTAGCCACCACTTGCCCTACAAACAACGGCGATTCCGGCGCACCGGCCCCCAGGGTACACGCCATAGGCACTCCCCTAGGACACGCCGCGCCATCATAGGTCCTCAATTGCCCGTGAGTGACAGGCCCACTGCCACGCCGAGTCCGGACAACTCCCTTCCGTGAGGGTTGGTTGTACTCGGGTGCAAATTCAGTTCTTTATACACTTACATATTGAAATTTAGTACAAGTAAATTAATAATGCAGATACAGAAAACCCTTAAAACAATTATAGTAAATACACATGTGCATAACAATAAGCTATGTACCATATGATAAGAAAAAATTCAAAAATTTGGTAAAAGTTACGCATACAAATCAGATTAGCAAAATGATTATTTCTAGTTTACAGGTATTTAATATGTGTTTAATGAGACATCTACTGGAATTATAATAGATATAATTGTTTTTGTCTTGTATGCTTTGCAATGGCAAGGAAAAAACTCCTTTAAATGCCGAATAAGTTAAAGAAGAAAGCATAATTCTGAAAACGACATAAGAACCAAAACAATAATATAATCTTATACCAAGAAAGCTTATTCAATCAACAAAAATTTATTTTTCCATTGAACACTTTTACGGAACATATGTTTACTCCTTCTGGAATTTGTCGGTCCTGGTGGTGTAGTAATAACCATACTTGCCTCTTAAACCCAAGATCACAGGTTCAATCCTGGTCAGGATCAATGGATTTTTTGGGCATAAAAGTCCTAAGTATGACTTCCTTCGGAAGGGAAGTAAAGCCATGGGACCCGTGTTATACATTTACAGCACGATAAAGAACCTCAAGTCTGAAAAAAAAAGGCCTCTGAGCAAAATTTGTCGGCCGTTAGAATGGCTGAATAGAATGGGATGCTGATGACCTGAGATATTAAGGAGTGTTCCATAATAAACCAAATCAAAAAAAAAATTCTTCTGGAATTTGGAATAATATATATGCTAAAACAAAAACATTCTAGAAAATATATATGTATTTTAACCCTAGATAAAAGTGAATGCATCCCTTTGTGAAGATGGCTCAACAAGGAAGGAAATCCAGCACCATCCACATAACTGCTCAACAAGAAACTGAAAGTACATTACCAACCACCATACTACAAATACATGTGGCAAGTGATAGGCTGTTAAGGCACGGCCTTGTGAACAGAAGGTCATGATTTTAGCCAGTATTGTCCTCTCTGGATAATTATTTTTTAAATGCCTGGAATTAAGAAAATTCCTTAACCCAAAGAAACCCTTTCCCAATTTATCTTTTCATCTCATGTACCACCAATTGTTATGCTCAGTAGTAAAAATGAGCTTAATTATTAAATTAAAAAAAACCTACTTCTTCACACCGTCAGGTCATCCATATGCCATTGTCAGTCAGCTCTATCAGCATTTCACTGTCACAACAGACCTGTGGCTCAATGCCAAACAATTGCCACTAATGGCATGGGGCCTCTATGGCATATTTTCACAGCTTCTGATATAGGGTATGTATACCCTATATGTATAGTCTGT
Source organism: Metallyticus violacea (assembly GCA_030762175.1). Lineage (NCBI taxonomy): Eukaryota > Metazoa > Arthropoda > Insecta > Mantodea > Metallyticidae > Metallyticus > Metallyticus violacea. Next base: position 76,459,435 of record CM060834.1, read on the forward strand.
CTACTGTGTGGTTTGTATCCAGTCAGACTGAAGGCCAGCACTGTTTATCAGCTGCTTTTACTGGGCTGCTGCTGTCAGAGCCATACATTCTCTGAAACTCAGCACCTGAATACAAATCGTGCCCTGCCACCTGTGCTGCATTTATGGCCAAGCAGATGAGTTCTTTCAGGAGGACTGGTGCCAGGATACTATCTGATTTCAAGCAGCATGATCGAGCCTGCCACCTGCAGAAACAGCAGTTACTGATTACTGGATCAGGCCTCCTGACTCTCTAGAGCTTGTCATTGCATCATAGCCAACAGCACACAGATGCAGCAGATGTTGCCTCTTTAATCTTGCCCACCATATACAGTTTCAGGCCTACCCAACCTAATAGCATGGTCAAACACTCCAGCAAAACTCTGAACTATACACAATGTCCATTTGAAATGCTGACCCCAAGGAACTGGCTGAATAATGTAGAAGTCACTATCACACTCATTAGCATAATCAATCATAATCGACTCCTCAAGCTGCCATCACCAATCACTTCAACAAGCAATAGAACTAAATACCAGCCTCTCCAAAATGAAATAGCTATGAATAGGAATAAACATTTCAATGGATATCATTAACTGGGGCCTGAATCTTTTCTTCAAGGTGACAGGACAACTGCAGACTAAAGTTCCTTTCTGGGCTTGAATGGTCTCATTCTTCAAAATCAGAAAAATATGTTATGAATAAAACATTTGTAATCCTTATCTCCTGACCCCAAAATTCTAACTTCTGAGTTCTCTGTGTGGCAAGGTATGCCTCAGTAAAGCCTTGTTTACTAGGAAAATCCTGTCCACTCATTGACACATGTACAATAGCCAAACTTATTCTGACAGTGAAATGCAGCCCACAGGCAATGTTTTTAATACATTTTCAAGATGGTTCATTAATTCAAATAATAATTGCAATCAAAGCCATAAACATAATCAACAATATCGTAATGCCATACTTTATATTTGCAAGTTTTTTTTCAATGAAAAAAAGTAGCAGTAAAAATTTCTAGTAGATAAAATATTTTAAAATGCTAAAAAAATTTCTGTGGCTTCACTTCTAATGAACAAGTAAGCACTCTGAGTTCAAAACATTTAAAATATTGATAATAGTGATAAAACACTCTTTTAACGTTTCACTCTCAAAATTAAAAAATTCACGACATGTTTCATGAGACCTTTGCTCACAATGTTAACTGTTAAACGATTGGTGCATGGTGGATCATGTTAGGTTGAAAGGTAGGCGATTATGGTGAATCTGTTGGTCTGTTGATGAACTTATACAAAATGTTGTCTGCTTCCGAAATGTTGAAATTCATGAGTTTAGGTTCATATTTCTTTATGAAAATCTTTTCCTATATGTCAAGTTCCTTGGATTGTTGAACAGTTTTTAACAAAGAGATGCCTTTTTCTATTTCATGATTATCATTCCAGAAATGTGCTACTACAGCTGATTTTTCCATCTGTTTGTAACAGATATTTCTCCAGTGTTCCTTCAGTCTGACGCCTATATTTCTCTTGGTCTTGCCTATGTATAGTTTTTCACAGTCTTTACAATTGATCTGGTATATACCTGATTTTTCTTCTTTGGGTTTGGAATCTACTTTATCTCAGAACAGATAACATTGTTGGCAAATTATTGAAGTTAAATAATCTGCGTTATCTCAGAACAGATAACAGTGATGGCAAATTACTGAAGTTAAATAAAGCAAATTCCACCGAAAGATGGAAAAATCAGGTGTATACATATCAATTGTAGCATTTTAAAATATTTTATCTACTGGAGATTTAATACTTGTTTCCAATGTGTGATTCCTGAATATTTTCAAATTGAAAAGAAAAAAAAAAGCAGTATTTGAAGAGATAATCTAAATTAATTTGCCTTCTAGTTATCTGTACTACTCAAATGAAGAAAGTGATTCCATTATTCAAATAAATTTTTCTTAAAAATAAGATGTTAATTGTTAGCACACAATTTACCATTGTTCTTCACAGTATACGAGGTCTCTTCAAAAAGTATCGCGAATTTTGAATTTCCGCGGACTACGTATATTCGATTTTCGATTGTTTTGTGGCGTTATGTTGGTACTCATGTCCCTCACTTATGTTGACAAGCTCGGCCATTTTGAATGTTCAGTTAATTGTTGACAGCTATTTTGCTTGGACGTTTTTGGCTCGTCTTTCATTTTTGCCTATTCCAAAAAATGGAACAAAGAATCTGTATCAAATTTTGTGTGAAAAACAAAATTAAGTGCGCGGATGCATTCCGAATGTTGACTGTGGCATATCGTGAAGCTACCTTGGACCAAAGCAACGTTTATCGGTGGTACAAAATGTTCTCAGAGGGTCGAGAAGATGTGAACGACGAAGAGCGTCCCGGATGCCCGAGCTCGTCAACAACAGACGAAAACATTGAAGAAGTGAAGAAAATAGTATTGGCCCATCGTCGAATCACCGTTAGAGAAATTGCTGAGGACCTAAACATATCGATTGGCTCGTGTCATTCGATTTTTACCAATGATTTGGGCATGAGACGGGTCGCCGCAAAATTCGTACCAAAGTTGCTCAATTCGACCAAAAACACCATCCCATCACATTAACGTTGCCAAGGAGCTGTTGGACTCTGTCCGCGACGACCCAAATTTGCTCCAGAGGGTCATAACTGGTGACGAATCATGGGTTTATGGTTATGACGTGGAAACTAAAGCTCAATCATCCCAATGGATGCTGCCACACGAGCCAAGACCGAAAAAGCGCGCCAAGTTCGGTCGAATGTGAAGGTTTTGCTTACAGTTTTCTTCGATTGCAGGGGTGTGGTGCATCATGAGTTCTTGCCACAGGGTAGAGCGGTCAATAAGGAACATTACCAGCAAGTTACGCGCAATTTGCCGGAAGCAATCCGCCAGAAACGCCCGGATTTGTGGAAGAACAAAAATTGGCTTTTGCACCATGATAACGCCCCTGCTCCACACATCATTGCTAGTGCGCGAATTTTTGGGCAAAAACAACACATTTATGATGCCGCAGCCACCGTACTCCCCAGACCTGACCCTCTGTGACCCTTTTTTGTTCCCAAAACTGCACAGGCCCATGAAAGGTCGACGCTAAGCCACGATTGAGGAGATAAAGACGGCATCGAAGGAGCTGAACAAATCACAAAAAGCGATTTTTTAAAGTGCTTTGAGAATTGGAAAAAACGTTGGCACAAGTATATAATATCTGGTTGGGATTACTTTGAAGCGGACAAAATAGATATTCATGAATTAATAAGTACTTTTTGAAAAAACACAAAATTCGCGATACTTTTTGAACAGACCTTGTATACAGGTGCGGGATGGACAATTTTAACAATACAGTACAATACAAAAATAAGTGTTGATGATAAAAGCAGCAGACTCCAATTACAAGTTGCCTTAAGAGGTGCATTTCCAAAACATTTTTAAAATCATGAAATATCTATGTATTGATTTTTTGCTTTTTATAAATCAGAAAAATTATTGTGAAAATGAATACATGTAAACTTCTTATAAACATATGATGTAACGATGGAGAGCAAGAGCCTACCATTATTTCATTGTTCACATCTTGACCTGCAAGGCATGACATGATTACTTTGCACATTTGAATCTATGAGTCTGTACAGAATTATGTTCAGTTCAGCTGTAAATCACTGAATTTTTAGCACAGAAGAAAGTATTTACAATAAAAGAAAATGTCAAACCAATTAATAAATTGGGGGAAAACATAATTTTTTTTGACTTATATGTGAAATAAATTAAAAAACAGTAATAGTGTAACAAATGACTTCATCTTGTATAATTTGCAGTGTTACCCAGTAATTGATAAAATCTGAAAATATGAGCCAAAGTGATTTGAAATACAGTAATATTATTTACAAGGAAAATTGTGCAACAATTACATACAACCTCAGTAATTCACCTTAAATTGATAATTTAAATTAGTTTGCTTATAGACATGTTTCACTTTTCTTAATTTATATTTTTAGGAAACTTGCAACATATGAAAAAAATTAAAGTTTGTCTTTTCTTTTAATCATTTTGTTTTGTTATTTTGTTGTATATTTTTTTTAAGCTACAGGTTTCATATGCCTTAAGATAAAATAAAATGTTTATTGTTGGATAATGAATAAAGGAACAAAACAAAAAATTCACTGCCTACTGCTTTAAATAAATAAAAACTTATGCAAATTTTTATTATATATTATTTTTATGTTTAATTATCGCTCTTTTTCTGTTTACAGTGTACACTCACTATCCTTCATTAGCCTGAATTATTGAGGGTCTTGTTGCATCTAAACAAATTTTAATAATTTATCACATGTGTGACTGTACTAAATATGCTTGTAATATTTTATATTCTTTTGCAATCATAAGCAAAGAGCAGTATGCATGTAATGAGCTCTTTCAATTTTTCTGTTAACTAGCAACACAAATAAAGATAAAAACCAATATTCACTTTTGCTTTCACTAACTGCAATGAGAAATTTTAAATACAGTTCCAGAAATAATAGTTATTCCCAAATTATCATTTTAGTACCTATGGATGTTTAGCAGAAAAAATGTTGTAATAAAAAGGCAAACTTCTTAATTAAGCTGCTTGGAACAACAACACAATTTGGTTTAATACAAACTAAGAAATTTCTAAGGACTTACAAAAGAAATTCTCTTTTTGTACTTTATCTTTCCTTCTCCTTTCTTTCGTCTTCTTTCCATTCATACAGGCACAATGTAAGACAACTGATTTTAGTACAGATAAAGCAACAAACAAAAAATATGACAGAATAATGCAATAGACTATTCCTGCATCTGTTACACAGAATAGCAGTGAGTTTCAAACTGACAGAACACTATTCTCAAACCAAAGATTCACACCAAAATATCCTATTGTGAATTATATATTTTTCCTATGAAAAAACCCAATTATTTTCTAACTAGAAGGATAATATGAACAACTACCTTTGCCCAGCCATGTAAAGCTATGAAGACATCAGTATCAACGTCACTGACTCCTATGCTGATAAGTTTCTGGCACTCCACATATTCTTCCAAAACTTGCCACAAGTCCTTTAGGCCTGGTAAAAGAAGACTAGGCTCTGTTTTGCATGGATAAGCAAGCACCAGCGAATCAATGCATAAAGTATGTAGAGCATCAAACACTGTAAGATAAATTTGACATTAGCATAACTAACCTAAGTTATTACTATGATTCTATTATTGCTTGTGAGGAATAAAAAAAAGGGGTGATCAGTTGACAAAGTTTTCTTTAAAAATTCCTTTGGGATTGCAAAGTTGTTTAACATCTAGAAAACTTTGCCATATAACATTTTAGCAGATTTAACTGCAGTAACTACCTAAAAAAAAAAAAAAATCAGTTTTTATACCAAGCAATATTTTTTACACTCTCATTACACCTAATAAGTATTTATTAGCTTAATTTTAACCCTTAATCAATGCCAATATGCTTGTTTGAATATGCTCATACTCAATTTATTTTCTTTTTGTATGTGTATCCTGCTAACTGCTGTGGGTTTTTATAGATAATAAATAAAATAATAGCTCAAATAAGATTAGTTTACTGGCACCTAATTTACCTAGTATTTATCTTTACAAGATAGAGGAAAATGCTTCAAAAGTTGACATGCAGACATGTAGTGATTCAGTCGCAGAAGTAAACACATGCCCACCATTATTTTCTTAATTGTTTTCTTCATTGCTTTGAAATTACATGAGAGGAGATGGTATGAATAACAAAAATAGATGGAAGAAAATTTTACTATGGTACAGAGAAGGGGGGGAAGAATAATGCAGTTTTAGAGCACAAACTTAGTAATAATTAGTGGTAGAGAAGGGTAAGCAAAAGAATGAAATGAGTAGAATGTAAGTTAAACATACAGAAAATCAAGGAACATAGAAAACAATAAACATTTTAGAATAGGAGAGGGAATTTTTTTCTTTCATTTTTTAAAAGTAAAAAATTGATATGTTAATATTTTTTTCCTTGCTAACTCAAATACAGAATGTAACTAAAAGGTATATTAAAATTTTGGGAAACATTCCTGGCAAACAGAGGGTGCAACATGTTATATGAACATGGGTCCAGAAATGTTTTATTTCCTTTACTTTAGCCCTGTGTCTACCACTCAGTTTTCACAATATAATATTTAAGCTAGAATGCCAGCATTGTGTCTTGTGGCAATACCCCACAACGAACAGTTGCTTAATACGTACAGCAGATAAACATTCACTTTTACCTCTGATTAAATAGAGTGAGGAAGCTGCAACTACTCTTAGTTCCTATGTTCACTGTTGCTGTGGTTGTTCTGTACCATGTAATCTACTTGTTATGCTATCCACTTCATTGCTTGATGTAATACAGAACATAGTGTCAGCTCTATATATTTACAGACCTTGTCCCAGGGTATTCAAATGTGGAATTGACAGATGGATCTATGGATTAGCTAAAACTGTAGAGAGTCTTTGTGCTTATATTCTGCAAGGCTGCCAGACAATATGAGATATTCCAGGGGTACATCAGTACTTCAGGGAGTCCATGCATGGCAGGTTGATGGATGTATCTATGCTAACAGAGGACATTTTAAACATTTCATATGATTTTCTGTATCCCACAGTTCTTTTTTTCATATTCTGCAATGTGTTACAGGTGTAGAAAAAGGGCACTAACAAGGGAATAAAGCAATTCTGGACCTATGTTCATATTATATTTTTTTTTCCTGTATATATGATGAACGTTTCCCCAAAGTTTTGATACACCTTTTTGTTACACCTCTATTGAGGTTTTTTTTTTTTTGAGTAGTGTTTAACGCCCGTTTTTACTACTGAGGCACCACAGGCGATGGACACTGATGATACATGAAATGAAATGATAAATTGGGAAAGGATATTTTTTTAAGGAAGGAAGCGTTCCAGGCCTAAGTTTAGGTACCTCCCCGGCATTTGCCAGTTATGAAGACTGAGGAAAACCTGGAAAAAACCCCAGTCAGGGAGGACGGTCCTGGCGGGATTCGAACCGCAGACCTCCCGCTCACGAGTCCGTGCCTTAACGACCTCGGCCACCCGTGGCGGTTCTCTATTGAGGGTAATGGAATAAGCAACAAGTAGGTGAGTGGGTAGGTGAGCAAGTGAACTTTTTTCTATTTTGCTATGCTGAATTAACACGTTATTTAAGGTTAGTTTCCTTAAGTAATGGGTTCTGATCAAGGCATAACAGACGGTCATCAAGAGCTTGACATCAGGAATTCTAATGTTTTAATATTACTTGCAAGGGAAGTTTTATTGAAAAATATGAAAGAGGTAGTTCTTACCTTAAAAATGTAAATATAAAATTGATCTGGTATTAAATTAACATATAATATAGCAAATTAAATAAATGTGAAACGTTAACTAATTCAAACAGGATGAACATTGCTATTGCTGACCAGATGGGAAGCAGAAGCATTGCTTAGAAAAATGTTAATGCCTTGGTGTTGTGCATTAAAAGTCTAAATATAATCAAATTTCATAAGAAATGTATTTAGAATATCCACTATGGACACAAGGTAACCTTAGTTGTTAACTGTGCAAGAAGAGCACGTTAGACAGTGTTGTAGTTTTTAAAAACATTCAGTTTTCACACATGTATAGTATTTGCATTGAAATAGAGATGCTGTGCTTGCTGCTAGTTTGCTAAGTAATTGTTCATGAGATATATATGCCTTCCTCTTATTACTCTTTTCTTTCTTTTGCTTATGAATTGAAATATGTTATTGGAGTGAAATGAATTGAATTGAATTTATTTCCACTTAATAAAACAAACTTGTACAGCACTCTTTCAAAATCGCTCAATCATACAAGAAAATAGAATATAATCACTCTAATGAATCTTCCAGAGTTGCTGTGTAACCAAGTGGCTCAAATAGTTTCAACCTTGTAGTTACTGTGCCATCAGGCAACTTACATCTACAAAATTAACTCAATCAAAAACCAACTTAAATTATGTTTCTACACAAATTGATTCTTCACTTTTTTACTTATTTTCTTCAACCATTTTCTTTTAACCTTACCAAAGAAATTCCCAAACTCCAAGATTTTCTGCCTTGTTTTCATATTCACCAACTTATTTCCCCTTATCTCAATTGGTAGGTTAGCCGACTTCTCGATCCTAAGTTTTGCTCTCATTTCATTGGTTTCTCTACATTCCACAATTGCATGCCACACATTTTGCATTCCACACATCGGACATTCCTCTATATTTAAATATCCTCTTATTCCTTTCAAATTCACTACCCCTATCTGGGCCCATGCAATTCCCCCCCTCGTCCACCTATCAGCTTCATCTACATAATTCTCTCTGCCCCATACTTCACTTATTACTGGAGCGAATCATTCCATGAGAAACCAACACACCCAAGACACAAATTTTGCCTTTACCATTTAGATTCTCTTACATATTTCTGCCCATTATTAGGTTAATGCCACCTCAACTAATGTAGCTTTCTCATTTTTAGTACGTACCATACAGGATATGAAAGTTTAACATTCTGTGTACAAAATATTTGCATACTGATGACATTCTTTTTTAAATATTTATATTTGTACTGGAGATACAGGATTTGAAACCACATAACATGCTAAAATGACCTTTGTTTTTAATTGCATTTATTTACAGACACTCTTTAATATCTCAGGTCATCAGGGTCCCATTCCATTCAGCTGACAAATTTTGCTCACAGGCCCCTTCTTTCAGGTTTGAGGTTCTTTATTGTGCCGTAAATGTATGACATGGGAACCATGGCTCTACTTTCCTTTTGAAGAAAGCCATACTTAGGATTTTTATGGCCGAAAAAATCCACTGGTCTTGGCCAGAATATTTGTGCTCAATGGATAAACTCTTCCAAGTTCCCACTTCAGATAATAATTAAATGTTACGTTCATCAGCTCTCACTAATTTTATAGTTTAGATGTGAGATATTATTCTCAGACTTCTTTAGAAGTAACCAGAAATTGTAAACCAATACATTCTGTAAACAGAGATCACCGCCATTTAATATCTGTTCTGTTGGTATCAGAAATCAGGAATTTATATAATTAAATGCAGAGATTGTGAGCAGGGCTGCATAGGCAAAACAAAAAGAAATTTGGAAGAAAGAACACTTTAGGAATATTCGGATTAAGCAGGTACATAAATCAGCAGTAGCAGCTCACTTTTGGACCAAAAACCATGAAATAAAACCAGAAATTAAACTGCTGGTACATCTTCATAACCCAATGGAGTTATCCACTTGGGAAAACATTTTCATATTAAAAAATAAAGAAAACCTAATGAACTCCAAGTTTCCTCCTATGGATGAACTCAGTTATTTCTTACTTTAGCCAACAGATGCCAACACAGGAACATTCAGGTGTCTAGCCACCGTTTCAAGTAAGGCGGTTCAGTGAGCAACTGAATATGGCAGAGATTCTCCCATAACGCCTCTTATTTTAGGTAAGTAAATGGAGTTTAGTGTTAAATATGAATACCTAAGTTTTGGATATATTACCACTCTCAACAGCTTTCTAAGTACAATATTTATTTCTAAGTGTAACAAGATCTCATTGTTTGCTAAATTCCTGAAAAGATATCCAGTTACTTAGTTTTTTCATTAAATTTTCAGTGTATTTATCCCATCTTAGATCATTTTCCATTATAATTCTAAGGAATTTAATACTTGCAGTTTCAATGTAGTATTTTTAAAAGTTACGCTGGTTTTGCTTAAGGTGAAAATGCACTGCAAGTGTCTTTGAAAATAAAACAGTAACCATTTATAAAATAAAATAAAATTCCAAGTATCACATTATAAATTATGAGCATAAAATTATCAGTTGTGCTGAAAGCACAACATTTTTGGAAATACCTATATTTGGATATGCATTTAAAGTGGACAGTTCATATAAAGACACTAACATGAAAATTTAGTAAAATATGCTTTGCAACTGGTAAGGAAAGTGTTCTTTACTGGAATCTACTTGTGTCCTACATTATGCATATTTTCATTCCCTACTATCATATGGCGTACTATTTTGGAAAAATGCACCAAAATCTAATCTTATTTTCAAACTGCAGAAAAGAGCAATTAGAAAAATGATGAAAGCTAGTAGGGACTACCAGTTGTAAATAGCTCTTTTAATAACAAATTATTATTGAGGAAATCACTCGAATTTCACTAATTTAGTTCCACTTACTTGGACATGTTTCAAAGGCGATTGCCTTCATCGTCAGCATGATCCCAATGTCCGCTTCCCCGCATGGTATTCAGATGTTGCTCCGTAGATTTTATGAACTTTGTGATAAGGTTGCTATTGTTTGGAAGATCAAAATTAACCAAATTTTCTTTGTTTTTATTTATGAATATATTTTCCCACACTGTCAATTCTATTGGTTTTTGAAGCGCTTTTAAGAGTTTTGGTACCTTTTGGAATTCGTGGTTTTTTTTGCCAGAAATGGTCTGCCACTGCTGATTTTTCCATGTGTTTATATTTTACATGCCTCATGTGTTCCTTAAACCGTATGGAGATATTTCTTTTTGTTTTGCCTATATATTTCATATTGCAATCTTTGCAAGCAATTTCATAAATGCCTGATTGTTTTTCTGGAGGAATTTTGTCTTTTGTGTTCGTTTTTAGGAGGTTTATTAAACTACATTTGTTTACTGGAGCCAAAATGATGTTTGCCTGTTTAAAAATTTTTTGGAATTTTTGGTGTGCCCATGGGTGGAATGTGAATTTTTTATATATCTGATCCCCTTTGTAGCCTTTTAGTGCGGTGATATCTTTTATTCGTTTTTTCTTTTTGAATTTTTCTATTTTCTTGTTGACCAGATCTGTTGCGTAACCATTTTTTGTGCTATCTCTATGATTTTTTGGTACTCCAATTTGTATTCTGTCTTGCTTATTGGAAGGTTTGTTAATCTGAATGTGAGGCTATTGATTATGGCATGTTTATGTTGTATTGGGTTGAGGCTGTTGTTTTTTATGTAACTAAATTAGTGAAATTCGAGTGATTTCCTCAATAATAATTTGTTATGTTATACTATATTTCACTGTGAAAATTCCCGCAATTCAAAAACTAGCTCTTTTAATATTTGCATTTTTACCATTACCATGTATATTTATGAAACCTTAACATAATTAAGGAAACAACTTATTTTCATTAAATGTAAGTGTACACTCACTCAAGAAATAAAGCTGATATTTTTATTTCTCCCATTAACATAACATTAAGAACATGTTCACCTATATTGGTCTTCAAATGTATAATAGTTTACCTTCTTATCTTAAAGAGATATCTATATTACAAAGGTTAAAAAACTAGCTATATACCATCTTAAAAAAACATAATTTCTATAGCATTTATGAACTTAATGAGAAATGTAGAGCCTCATTGCTGTAACTTATACTATATTTTACTATACCACATACTGTTACTGTTAATCCTAAATCAATCACATTTCTATCTACATCCTATAGACTGAGTAAGAAAACCGTATGTATTTCTAAAGCTTTTAAATGTATTAATCCTTTGGATTTGTATTATTATTAATATTAATTTTCACTGACATGTTCCATATTTGTATGATTAGAAAGACACAATAAATGAAATAAACTTCTAGGGGCAGCATGCTGCCACACCAAAACACATTGTAGCATGTGTTTTCAGAGTGCTTTCTGGCATTCTTTTATATTCCCATTATTGCCATGTTTTGTCTTATATAGTTTTTGTTATCACAGCTGTTATAGTAGTGGTCGTGTGATACTGCAGGGAGAATATAAAGTTTATAAAACTATGTTAATAGTTTTAGTGTATAACGACATTATATCCTGGAGTTGACCCAAATGGGCATATAATAAAATATAATACATAAAATAAGCAGCTAAAGGACAATACCATATGCATGGATGTACACAATGCAGTAGTTTTAAAACTGTTGAACAACATAACATCCCAAGTGTCACAGGTTGATAACAAAATAAGGAAGATCTGTAATAAAATCTCCTGATAAATGACAAATATTAGTGGCAAGCATGGATGGACTCTTGAACTCTTTTCTTGCAGCAAAGCATTGCTTAGTAAATGCTGGGTAAATGCTGAACAAAGTTTAGTTAAGGGATGGATTGACCCTTCAAGGTCAAGTTCCTAAAATGGTTTGCTCTTTGCAAAATTATTTTGAACAGGAGAGAAAAAACTGTGGACCTTCAGTAGATGTTAACTGAATATTTCCAGATATGCCATGATAACACAAAAAATAAACAAATAAATAATAATAATAAGCAAATAAATTAAAATAAATAAAAAAATGTATGAATTTCAACTTGGTAATTAATTTTATTCACAAAAATGAAATATAACGACCTGAAAATTACTGTTAGTTTTTAATTTCCTGTAACTGAAAAATAATTAAAACTACACTAAACTACATTCTGAAAGCTCATGATTTTTATGTATTTCATATGTTGCATATCTAGATGTATGTATGTTTTTTTTTTTATTAGTGTTAACGCCCATTTTTACTACTGAGGCACCACAGGCGGTGGACACAGATGATACACGAGATGAAATGATAAATTGGGAAAGGATTTTTAAAGGAAGGAAAAGTTCTAGGCCTAAGTTTAGGGTACCTTCCTGGCATTTACCATTTATGACTGAGGAAAACCTGGAAAAAACCTCAGTCAGGGAGGATGGTTATGGTGGGATTCAAACCCCAGACCTCCCGCTCATGAGTCCTCACAACTTCAGCCACCCGTGGCGGTATGTATGTTGTATAATATAATAATGGCAGAGATACAAATATGTTTTACAGTAAATTCTACACTCCATATTTTCAATCTACAAATCTGAAAAAGTATTAGAGAAAAAATGGAAATATTTTACAATCTTAAACTTTTTTATACTGAATGTAATTAAAATTTAGTCAATGATCCTAGCTGTTATTGTTATGGAGCTATTATGTGTTAAATCTATGCAAGTGCTTAATTCAATGCACAGATAAACAGCTGACAATTGCTGTTATATGTGGCAATGCAGCCCTCCTACTTCCTTTCTCTAAGTGAACTGTCAGAAGTCACTTGTTTTAATTCCACTAAACTATATATCATTATTTTATAATGTAACGAAGATATACAGGAACTACTGAAGCAATGCTTCAATCTTATTTACTCTTAATCTTATTTTGATTTAAAGTAAAACACTAAAAATCATGTCGTCACATTAAAACTTTCTTTAAGCTTCACAAACACACTTATAAAAGTAATTTTGGTACATGTTTCGTGAGGTACATTCCCCACATTGTCAACCAAAACGATGACTGAGGAGTCAATTTCAGCATAGTAACATACATACTTTGCTGAAATTGGCTCCTCAGTCGTCGTTTTGGTTGACAATGTGGGGAATGTACCTCACGAAACATGTACCAAAATTACTTTTATAAGTGTGTTTGTGAAGCTTAAAGAGAGTTTTAATGTGACGACATGATTTTTAGTGTTTTACTTTAAATCAAAATAAGATTAACAAAAGTTTCACTGTGTGGATTCCGAAATTCCGTAAACTTATTTACTCTTGTTCATTTCCAATTCCAGGAGCAATAGGCACACAGCATCAAGGGAATGCATATTAGTGAAATGTTTGCAAAAGTACTGTCAATCAGGCTGTGGAAAAGTACCTTTAGATGAGTGAATAAAATAACTATTCCAAGATGGAATGAAGAGGTCCAGAGATATAATATTGCACAGTTTCTGCAATAAGTGAGTTGCATGAGAATCTTTAGATGACATTAAAAAACATATTGCAAGTCAAGACCATATGGGTGCAACAAATACATGCAAGTGTAAAAGAACAATGTTTGAGGCTATTAAATATAAGAAAGTTTTAAAGGTATGTTATTTCACTACATGATCTGTTTGAATCTTTGTTGTTATAAGAATAAGGGGATTATTGTGTTTGTGTTAAGCATTTATTGCTAAAAAAATATTTAATAAGACTGTACACAGTGCATCGGATTTAAGCTATTATTAGATTCCTTTATGTTGCAATGTAGTAAGGATGTATCATGCTCAAAACATTCTGGAAAGCTCTTGCTTTCTGCGAGTCAAAAGTTCCTGCAGCACATATAGCAACAGAACACACAATGATGTGTTTTACATCCCTTCCAGTTTGGTTGCTTTAAAGCCAAAAAATATGTATAATATGTGCATTTTTATGTATAAATGCAGGAAAGTTTATATATGCCTTCTTTTATGGCTTTATTAGGCTGCCAAAATTAGATCACCTCAACAGTGGAGATGATTTCCACCAATATTCTATTGAAGGCAGATCATGGAACTTTCAAGCACTGTATCAAAAAAAATTTTTTTGGTTGTAAAGAACTACTTGTGAGCAATGTTCTCCAGAAAGAATATTTGCCTCTCAGCAAAATCCAGGAGTGTTATAAGACAAGAAAGTTGCTGCTATGTCTGATGAGACTGCAGACAAGATGTGCACAGTATTATATTAACTCAGTTGTAGCATTTGTCAGTGATTTTGCAATATACATGATTTCTTGTTTTGCAGGGACATTCAGTCCTTCCAGATGATCCTATCCACATCCAATGCTGATATATAAAGTTAATCTTGTTGTTGTTATCTTGAAGGATGGTTTGCTTACACTAAATGAGTTTATAGCCACTGTGAAGCAAAGGATTCTTCATGCCAAGAGAAATGAATGCCTTCCTACAATTGCTGCAGGAGAGAGCTTCCAAGGCTGGAATATACCCCATTCCTGTCTCCATATGGTGGAATTTCTGGTCTGAAGCAATTGAGTGGCTGGCTAACAAATGGGCCATACTTTTCCAGTTTCTTCATTTCAATCCTGGTAAGGAGCCATTCAGCAGTGATCCTCTTGCCTCCACAATATTGAAGAAGATATTTGCAGAAACTTCATGTAGTGGCTCTCTTTGTGAAGTCTTTGGTATCACTGATAAAACCATCGTTAGTGATGCTAGAAACAAATTCCCGGAGAGGTGTACTCAACGCTACAGTATCTGAAGTGGTTGTAAGCAATTGCAGAAAGAACCTTTAACAAGGTGGAGGAGGAGCTGGATGCCTTGAAAGGCAGCCTTAGGGGCAGAACAATGGAGAAAATAGAGAAGATGGCAAATCACAGGCATACAAATCTAGACAAGTTTATTATGGGGGATCCATGTTTCTGGAGCCTGTGGCTAATCTTTCCTATAGGCAGAATGTATTGCCATGGGCAACAACAGGCAACAAGCTAAAGCCTCTCTTTAGCAAAATACTTTCATTTAAGAGAGTGATTTTCATAATGAAGGTGTACATGCTTATTGGGAACTTTAAAAGCTTATGAGGAACAATGCAGGAATCTCAGTGTACGTTACTCTTATGCACTGCATGAAGATCATCAATTCATAGTTGATGGTGCACTGAGATCACTGTTTTTTCTTGTGTGGAAAATGAAAAAAATTTACTTGCACGTTAACTGACCAGAGCAAAAATTTCAGTATGAAAACTGGAGCTATTTTCAGTATATTATTATGTATGCAAACAGTGAGGTTTTTATAACTAAAAGTTTCTTCTGGGCTTGGAAGCCGTAGTCTGTTGGTTCACACAAACCATCACCTATCAGAGCTGAGATGCCCTGCCCTCCATGTACACACGCCCTGCTTCAGCCGAGCCAATCCCCTACGAGCAGCCTGTATACAAATACAACACCTCCAGCTGGCAATTCAGTCGTGCCTGAACCTTCTCCTAGAAGACTCAGAATGCGCCACTGAAGATGTCCTCCGCAGGTGGGGATGAAACGTTTCCACACCTTAGCTCCAAAAGACCGGCTTCAAAGCCTGGAAGAAACTTTTTGTTACAAGTCTGACTCCGGCCGTGAAAGCTTCTGATTACTCATCAGTGAGGTTTTTGATTACGTTAAGATTTGTAAATATTTTTACCATTTTTTGTAATAGAATCATGAATGGGTTAACTGTACATTTCGTTTTCATTTATTACTTTTATTATTTTGCAATTACTGAACTCATATGCAACTCTTTTTAGGTCTAAATGACTCATAGTATCCAAGAATTTTTCTTTCACACCCAAGAACTATTTTTTGACTCAAGAAATTTTACCTTATTTACTCAAGAAATTTAAAACATATTCAAGACGTTTGAGGAGTCCTAATAATTGTATAGCATTGTAAACTTTGCTTATTTTTTATACCAGAATTATAAAATAAATATAAAATTATCAAAATAATATTAATGTCAATTCTCTAATGAATTACTTTGAAGTCAATGCCTTCTTTATTATACTGATATTGCTGTATCGATGAAGACTATTTAGTACATTTGTCTGTTATTGTTAGCAAAGATGGATTACTCACCTCTTAAATATGAGTAGGTCTATGCTAGATGTGACCTATCCACCAATGAGATACTGGAAGCTAAGTTCGCTTAGCGATGAAATTGCCTGCAGCCAAAAGGCGGGTCGATTTAGACTCTAGGTGCCGTCCTAAATGCAAAAAACCACTGGGTAACACAGACTTCTGTGTTTTCCCCTGGTCACGAGAAAGATCTCAACCACATGTCCCTATCTACTGGGGCGAGTCCCCTCACAGTGAAATTGGTTTTTGGTGTGCACTAGTGTTTTGGAATCGCCCTTCTGTAGCGGACTGCAGCCTTAGTTTCGTCCTTTTCAGGATGCTGGCTCACATCACCCGTGAGAATCACTGTTAAGGTAGCTCCCACGTCCTCGTTGTTTGCCCCAGGCAACGCTTGACTTTATTGTCAAGCGGCTAAGAGGAGCAAAAAGAAAATAAAAAGGAACTGACAGAGGCAGCAAGGTTCCCTTGCAGCCATAAGCAACTCAGGGGGTCTCCCCCTGGCGGTTGCATCAGATCCAGAATTATTCCAAATCAGACACACCAAGGATTCGAAGGATGTAACTTCCTAAGGATGGACCAGGCGAGGCAGGAACACGATCATGAGATCATGGGATCCAGCACACCGAAGATCCCGAGGAAGTAAAAAATGCACATCAGTGCACGCCGGAACAACAAGAAATATTAGAAAAGGCTCAATTGTCATTAAGATTCAGAAAAATCTTATGATTTCACATTCATAATATGCCATTTTCGCATGCACAGTTCAATACAGTCCATTTTTACCACTGAGTACCACAGGCGGTGGACATTTATGATACATGAGATGAAATGATAAATTGAGAAAGGATTTTTAAGGAAGGAAATGTTCCAGGCCTAAGTTTAATGTACCTCTCTGGCATTTGCCACTTATGACTAAGGAAAATCTGGAAAAAATCTCAGTAAGGGAGAACAGTCCAGGCAGGATTCGAACCCCAGTCCTCCTGCTTATGAGTCTGCACCTTAACAACCTCAGCCACCGTGGGGGCACATTTCTTGTTGTATATAATTGTTCACTTTCTCCATGTTTTGTCATTTTGTAAGTTGTATTCCATCTTCTATGGATTTTTTATACAAGCCGTTGTAATGTAATTTTTTTTTTGTCAGCTTCATTTTGTTAGACATTGTAAAGCTTAGTTCAGCCACAATTGCAACTTAAATATTTTGGTATGGTATGGTATGGTATGGTATGGTATGGTAAGGTATTGTACAGATATGTAGACGATATATTTGCCATTGTTAACAAAAAACTCATTGACAATGCCTTAAAACTTCTAAATATACAAGATATAAACATATCATTTACATACGAAATAGAAACAGATAATATGCAGCCAGTCTTGGATATTAAAATAATGAAATGCCAAGAAAATCTTAAATTTGGAATATACAGAAAGAATATATACACAGATAATCACATCAAAGCAGACAGTTTTAACCCCACAGTGCACAAACATGCAGTAATTAACAGTTTAACACACCTGCTAGTTAAACTACAAATTAGCAAAAAGAAGAATATTTTAATGAATACAAACAAATAGAAGAAACAGCAGTTAAAAATGGTTTTAAAAAAGAACTACTGCATAAAAAGGTGCAGAAATTCAAGACACAAAAACATGTCAAAGAAACCACAACACTTTCAGCAAGAAAAGATAAACAAATTTTTAAAAAATTCACATATCATTCATGGGCCACAAAAAAATTTCAGAATATTCTTAAAGATTTTAAAATCAGGTTGGCACCTATTAATAGATTTAATGTTAAAAATTTACTGATAGATAATGTTAATGACAATATTCCACAAGAAGAAAAATCAGGTATTTACAAAATAAACTGTGCAGAGTGTGAAAAAATCTACATTGGAAAAACAAAGAGAAACATACGCACAGGGTTAAAGGAACATTTCAGGAACATAAAGTACAAGCAAATAGAGAAATCAGCATTAGCATATCATTTTTGGACACAAAATCACGACATAATAAATAAAACAAAATTATTAAAATCAGTACAAGGACCTACGGAATTAGCAACCTGGGAGAAAATCTACATCTACAAATACAAAGACAGCATAATGAACTTCGACATTGCCAGGGATGAAAACATAAACTACAAGTTTATCACACCGCCACCAGAGCAGAATGTACATTCCCACAGCTCAACGAATGATCCGACAGTTGAACTTTAGCCTGGCTGAAGATGGGAACTAAATGTTCTCGAAACTGGTTCCATACATTTATGAAAAGTAAGTGAAGCTTTAAGATTGTGTAGTTGAACTGAATCATACAATGATATCAATTAATATGATTAGCTTGACTGTGCAAGTTCCAATTTACATTTAAGTAGTATGCAGGTGTGTTGATACTGTGAATGATGGGTCGCATACCATTACCAGTCTTGTGAATTTTAGGTAAACAATTTATTTTTGCTATTATCTACAATATTTTGAATATTTCAAAATGTTATAAATTATTTTCATATCAAATAGGTACCTATAAATAGCTTTAATGTTAAAAATCTCCTGAATGACAATATTAATGACAGTATTTCACAGGAAAAAAAAGAAGATATTTACCAAATAAGTTGTGCAGAATGCGAAAAAGTCTATATTGGAAAAACAAATAGAAACATAGGCTCGCATTAAAGAATATTTAAGGAACATAAAATACAAACAAATGAAGAATCAATAGTAGCATTTCATTTCTGAAAAGAAAACAACATAATGAATAAAACAAAATTATTCAAAACCAGTACAAGGACTTGCAGAGTTAGCAACATGAGAGAAAAACTACATTTATAAACATAGAGACAGATTAATGAACTTTGGCACTTTTGATGATGAAAATATAACGTTTAAGTTAATCACCTCTACCAGAGCAGAATATACATCCCCAAAACATAGTGAATTATCCAGCAGTGGATGGTTAGCTGATGGCGCGGACATTTACTAAATTTAAATATGAGGAGTCAATTAGCCAGCAGTCAATGGTTAGCTGATGGTGCAGACATGTACTAAATTTAAATACGAGGGGCCAATTAGAGTTGCAGTTCAATTCAATCATAAAATGATCTTCACTATAAAAAAGAATATTTGAGGTGAAAATATATCATTAAAATTAATGAGTTATTTTGTGCAAAATGAATCTAGTCTGGACATTGGTGCTGCAGAAGGAACATTAGAATTCCATTGTGCGTAACCCCACAACAGCTACACATTAACAGAATGTATAAGAACCCTTATGAGGAAATTTTTCCCTGATTCTGAAATTGCAAGGAAAATTTCAAGAGCTGCACTAAGTCAGAGGCAATTGTTAACTTGATGTTATTTCCTCATTGTGAAAATAGTGTTGGAATCCACGAATAACATTTTATTTGTGATGTTACTAGTCTACCAAAAGTATATAAATAAAGCCTTGCTTGCTTATAAATATTTGCTTTTTTCTCTTGTGGAATACTGTCATAAAGATAGTCTATCAGGAGATTTTTTACATTAAATCTATTCACCAGGGCTAACCTGATATCAAAATCTTTAACAATATTCTGCAACTTTTTTGTAGCCCATGGATAATATGCGAGTTTTTTAAAAATTAGAAATATGTCAAAGGTAAGAAAAAATTGGTGCAGGGACAAGGCTAATTAAAACAAGAATAGAAAAGATTAAGTCCCACAGAGTGTGGGAAATAGTAAGAAAATATTCAAAATTTCAATAGGGTGATGTAAATATTAAAGCAGTAGAGTGATCTAATTTCTTCGGAAGTTTGTTCAAAATCTAAGAAGAGCTGGAGAGAATATCATCCTTTGGAGGGGAATGTAATTATATTGAAGAATTAGATAGGCCATTTTCACATGCTGAAATATTTAGAATTATGTAAAGAGGAGTAAATTACTTGGTTAAAATGATGGCTTTATGTAATTATAATACATTGTTTGTATAAGAAATTGTAATGGGTAACACCTAAGAGTTGGCCAGGGCCAGAAACATGTGGTTGTCTTTTTGTATTCTTGCTTAGCTCATCAATAAATTGATCATCAAAATAAGCATCAAGAAGCAAGTAGCATTAATGTTAGTCATAAGTACCAATATATGAGTGTGCATGTATATGTCTTATTTGTTAAGTACGTACATAGTTTGTTCCACATATTAACATACTCCTTTTTATGCACCTAGTAAGTTTTGCCCTCCAATGTTCTCCTACAATAATTAAATAACCTAACAATAAATGAGAATATATTTTTAAATAACAAAATTTTATAATTTCTATATGGGCGAATGCATACAGTAATTATTATACTATATTCATATCTTCGCACAAAAGTCTTGTCAGTCAATTATAGGCCTGCTTTATAATGAATGCACTTAACATTTATTATACAATGAGCATTACACTTAATTAAATCTTTTAAATTAAAAATAAAATAATATATTACACTCTTAAAATTAAGCTTGAGAATGGTACCTTACCACTGTTAAGTGCTTCTATTAAGGCCTCCTTCTTCAAAGAAGAAATGAAAACTTTAACGCTAACTTTCAGCCCTTTCCTTTCCTCGGGATGCAACTTAGTACCAACACCATCTTCTCCCCGATAAACCTGCACAATTTAGAAACAATTTAATCAATCAAATAACTTTATTTCTTAAAAGTTAATCTAATTTTGATTAGATAGCATAGCATGTTTTATAATAAATTGTATTGTACTTATGAAGCTGTTGACAATTGAGTGGATAGTAAGCAATTGATTACATAAGTGTAGTAGTTTTATAATATCTTTAAATGGCTTTTTCGGAACTATTTTGGTTTTTAAGCACATTATTAGACTGTGTGTGAAATAACAAAGTGAACATTACAACCTTGCAGTAGGGCATATTAATTAATTATTACAACATACTATAAGTACAAAATGTTACTGTTCTAAATAGCCCAAGCAAGATTTTATAATCAGAAGAATAAACATAACAGAAATTTATTACAGAAATACCACATAAAAATATTAGGGTTGGGGCATAAATCATGGCAACTATTTTCTTCTCTAAAAGATTAATAATATTACTATATTAAAATGTTAATTGGAACTTGCACAATAATATCAATATTACCATAGTTTAATCACACATCCCAAAGAGCCTGTCTTATAAATAGTATGTGATGATGTTACTAAGTGACAGTGTAATTTCTAGTTAAATATGGCGGACATTTGTAAGTCGATCTGGAACTGAAGATGGGAGCAATTAGCTCCAGAAACTTAGTTTTCCTTTTTTAAACTATTAGTGATGTAAGTGTTACAAATTCAACTCAATTATTCAAAAACTTAGTGTAATTTCTGGTTATTGCATTGAGAGCATGGGAACGCCAGTGATAAGTCAATCATGCAGAATGGAAGTCATTTGGTGTGAACAGAACTCTTGTGTGAAATTAGTCATTTTCCAAGAGCAAACTACCAGAGAATGCCACAGGGAGCTGATAAAAGCTGTGGAGAATATACCCTTCCATAATGCATGCACTCAATGAAGTTCAACAGTGGACATGGTATGCAACATGCTGCGACCATCTCACTGTAAGGCTGCACGTATCCAGAACAATACATCTTTATTAAATATTAAGTGTATGATATTTATAACATTTAAGTACTGTATGTCTCATGTATATAATAATTTTTGTTAAGACTGCCCTCAAGGTAATATAGAAACTCTGCATCTCTTGTGCTATGTGTTATAAATACAAAATTAATAGCTAACCCTATTTCTTACCAACCAACAATTAATGTGACTGATACATAGACTTAAAATGCAAGCAGTTATTTCATCAAATAGCCAAAGAAGAATGAATGCATGGTATATTTTAGCAAACTGGCACTACGGCTCATGCAGCTCAAACTGCATTGAATGAGACTACTACAACTTTTAATAAAATATGCATATAAAAGAACATTTTTAAGTTTACCATCAACAAAATGAGCAAAATGTGCTAGCATTCCAATGAATAAATTTGCCCTGTATGAAATAAAACTGCGCATTTTCCATATCTAATGCTCAAAGGATCCCTGGTGGGAAAAGAAAAATTAAATAGTGAGAAATAGAATATAGCTACTAATGATCAGATGATACTGCTGATACTTTAGCAAAAAAAAAGGAGTCACCATAAAATTAAAACCATCTTTTGAACTAGAACTTCCCTCTATACTGAAACTCATAAAAAGATTATTTTTTCTGAACAAGAACAACAAAATATCAAACAATAACTTAAAGGAAAGCCATATGAAGATCTAAATACTTTCAAAAATCTTTTATTGAAACCAAGAAAAATTGCGAGTTGTCCAATTCCACTTAATTGTTGGGCATGATTGCCTGTCAGAGCATCTCTTCAGGATGTAATTAATCAAGGACAGCCACTGCCCACTGTGTAAGGACGTGAATACTATCTTAAACAAAGAACATCTACTGAAATGCAGTCAACTGGATGCAAAAAACAAATGAAAAAATAATTTGGAAACTCTTTATTGGGAAGCTAGGGAAAAAAATGATAAATATCAGCATCCCCAATGGCTACTACCAATCAGACAATATGCCATACATTCCTTTGATAGCACTGGCAGAAATTATTATTTTTTTTCTCTCCCTCTTTTTTTCTTTAATTCAAGGAATTACAATTAGCTGAATCTCGTTTAAAGACAGAACAAACTACCTGAAAATATAACATTGAAAATAAAAAAGCAAAACATTTGATATCCATATATATTTATTAAAGAAGCAAATGCCAAGAAAATAGTAAGGAATTTCAGATCACTCACTCACCACACATACATGTCTAACACAAACTAATTTGTATACAATTTTAAAGGAAACAAAAAAGTGATAAATTGTCCCTTCAAAAATAAAAACAATGCATCAGAGTGGGGAATGTTAACCATGGAGTGCCTCAAGGATCTGTTCTGGGTCCTCTTCTTTTTCTGATATACATAAATGATCTCTCCTTCTCTATCCAAGATGTAGGAAATACAGTTCTATTTGCAGATGACACAAGCATATTGATAAATGGAAAGAACCTTAATGATTGTGCCATTAAATTAAATCTGGTTCTGAGTTCATTGTGTGTATGGTTCAAAGCAAACAAATTGTCTCTAAATCTATATAAAACAAATGTTATGAAATTTATTACTCACAGATCCATAATTACAGATAGGATATTATAACAGTGTACTTTCACAAACCAAATGTATTAAATTCCTTGGTTTAATAACTGATAACCATCTGAATTGGAAAGATCACATTGATCTTATCATACCTAAACTTAGCAGTGCATGCTATGCAATATGTGCATTAGTAATGTTGGAGTCAATTAACACTTTAAAACTACAGGCTGAAGATGGGAGGGATCACTCCCGAAACATATGTCCAGATTTTTGTGTAAGTGAATGTAGTGTGAAAAAAAGTGTATTACAGTTGAACCTTAGCATGGCTGAAGATGGGAACAAAATGTTCTCGAAACCGGTTCCATACATTTATAAAAAGTAAGTGAAGCTTTAAGAGTGTGTAGTTCAACTAATCATACAATGATATTCACTGTATTACATTGTTTACTTTAAAACTAGTTTATTATGCTTATTTCAACTCAATAATGAAATATGGTGTAATATTTTGGAGAAATTCAGTTAAAGGCGAATGATTCTTCCTATTACAGAAAAAGCCATACAAATAATCGCTGGTAAACGTAATAGCAGACATTAATGCAGAAACCTCTTTAGGAAATTTGAAATTTCAACTCTTCCTTGAGAATATATTTTATCCCTCATGAACTTTTATATAAGAAATAAACAAAAATTTGTTCAAAATTAAAACATACATGAAAACAATACTAGACAAAAAGCAAATTTACATTGCCCAACTTCAACACTTTCATGCCTTCAAAAAGGTGTTTATTGTGAATGCATTTTAGTACACAATGCTCTTCCCTCTAGCCTAAAAGCCTTAAATTACAATTCCTTTAAATCTGCTCTTAGAAAATACCCATGTAAAAAGACCTATTATTCTGTAAAGGAATATATGAGTGACAATATTATACTGCACAATATATCAATGTATATGTAAACATGTATATGGTACAGTTTGTCTGTTTTTGTTGTTTGGTCGAGTTGTTTCAGGTGTTCTTTTTTTATTTTTATTGTAATTATTTATATAGATGTATACCAATTTTTGCAAATATAGATTGAAAGCTACTGTGGTAATTGTATATGACAAGTTCTATGTTCGTAGGTCTCTGTGACTGCTCCACCAACTCACTGAATGCTCCAGGAACTAAACTACACTTTATGAATTGAATTTGAACTCGGTAAAATCCCTATTCACACGCTGATTTTCAATCCATATTGAAAACTCTTACAGATAGCTACATACGTTTTCATGTTGGCTTACCTGATTTACTTTATTTTTTATGTTGAATAATCTATTTATCAATGAATGAATTATTGATTCAAGTTAAAAGATTTGGAAAGAGGGAACAGTTACAGAAAATTAAATGGAATAAAACAATAGGTATGTTTATTTTGTGGGTAAAATAAAATGACAACCAATTTTGTGTAATAAAAATTACTGTATTAGTGCACATGACCATACTCAACTCAATCTAAGTACAATCCCGGTTTGTATGCACCTCAATTTGAATTGAATTCATCCCATTCCCAGTTTTTAGCAGATCAAATTTGGTTCTTGTGTTCCCATTTACATGCATATTTTCAATCCAGACAGTGTATTCAAATTGATTTGAGTTCGACATATAAACATGGTATATGATTGGCAAGGAACTCAAAGGACTATTGCTGCTCACCTGTACTGTGTCTAAAACACCATCAGTATCTGTAGGCTGCCATCCTGCTAATGTTATCCGCAAGCTTTCAACAAGCTGTAAACGAAACAAAAAACATAATATGCTTCATGTCAAAATTTCTAATTTACAATTGAGCATTTTTGTACAAATTGCTGTGTGCACAGAATTTAACCATGTGCGCCATTACAACCCATGTGATCACTCATTTACCTATCTCTTAGTAAATGAAATTCTGCAAATTTATGTGAATTTTATGAAAAAATTCATATTGGTGGTAAGGATATATAAAAATATTCCTACTTTGCTGTTAATGTTAGACGATTTCTTAATTTTAAAACAATGCTGCCGCATGTTTGTAATGTGCATTTAACCTGATCGCCTTAACCGTATTTAGACATGATTCTGAAGAAGCCTTGTAATACGATTTGAAGCATTTAAATGTGCTGTAATAACACTTCGCAGCATAAACAAAGACGAGCAAAAATCGCTTATCAAAAATTAAAGAACATTTCTTACCTCATCCGTAGGATTTTGTCCTGCTTTTTTCTTTACTTCATTAAGACTTAAGATATTTCCTGTATTGACGCAAATTTTATTCACCTTTGGCGAAAGATTTCTTAGCATTCCTGACTTCTTTATCGCCAAAGTATATAATATTCACTTTCGGAATTTGTAATGGATATGCGCAAAGCAACCAAAGAATAAAAGTCACCTGTCAAATGCTGAAATTTTCTAACACTTTTCGTGCATACTAATACTGGTATTTTTGAACGACTGTACAATGACAATTGTTAAGTTAGATACTCTCTTCGCAAAACTACTGAAGTGACACAAAAACTGTTCACCTTTCTTTCCTATTGTATAGCTATGCATGTATGCGGCACCTGATAAGTTTGCTACAACTTTTTGTTCTTATATAACTCGCGCTACTTAATCTTGTTTCACATACTCCGATATCTCGACAACCATGTTCTAATCGACTGTGTGCTTGTGAATGTGCAGTGTGGGCAGTAGAATTCAAATTCTCTCTCTCTTTATATACTGCCACAAAATATATTTTGCGGAAAAACCATGCCGATCGATTTCATTAGCTTTGCTTATGCAGCAGCCGTTGCAGCTGGTGGTATCGTGGGTTATGCAAAAGCTGGTGAGTGTTAAAAAGGTGATTTAGCACTTAACAGTACTTCATAAGATATTGCAATGTGTACAGTAATCATAAGATGAAAAAGCAATTTTTCAAATGAGCGTTGTCATTTCCCTTTTGACTATATTTCGCCATAAAATTTTTGTATACTATTCTGGACCCTATACCAAATGTTTTTCTTTCGATTTTTTTTCCCGCAGGAAGTATACCATCACTTGGGGCCGGTCTCGTTTTCGGTGGCATCTTAGGTTACGGAGCTTTCCAGACATCGCAGAATCCAAACAATTATTACCTGCTACTCGGCACAAGCACTGTGCTGGGCGGTCTCATGGGAATGCGGTATTATAACTCGGGAAAGTTCATGCCAGCAGGTCTCGTCACACTTTTAAGGTTGGCATTTGTTGATTTTCTTGCAATCATTAATTCATTACATTATAACGTATGTACTAATAAAATGTTAATTAATGAAATAATAACATTTTAATATATGAAGTATGGCTTACTCACATTAACGCGCAAAAATAGAATATTACCAATGAAGGAGTAAGAACCTTGCTGTATACTTCAGTTATTTACGCTAATTTAGCATTAGTCTCAGCTGAAGTGAAGTCTTTCCATTACCATGGTGAGGATGCAAAGTATTTCACGACTCTTCCAACTTTATAGCACCGAATATGAGAAAAGGCAAGAAATAAATGAAAAGACAGAAAATAAATAAAAATGACCTCATGAGTTTAGGATCCCACATTTTTTCATAAACTATTAACAGGAGCATGAAAACATTGCTGAATAGTTTGAAAATCATTATATGATACCCAGGAAAAATTCTCCATATCACCCAATACTGTAATAATTTTATTATTTTACCTTTACAATCCACCCTGTTAGATAAGACATTAAAAGGTGGGCTCTTAGTAAATCTCACCAGTCTAAATAGCATAGAGCTGTTCACATAGAGCAGTGGTAGGTCAGACCATGTCCTAAAGTCTTTTAATATAAAAGAGCAAACATTAAGCACTGCCCTTAATTGAATTGAATTTATTGAAAGCATACAATCAAAGGCTTATTGTGCAACCCCATAAGAAGAGACAATTTCACTGTTTCCCAAAATCTGTTCCTTGAACAAGTTGCAGTATTTTGGTCCCATATCAGCTTCCATTCTCAACATAGATTATGCATCTTTCTTAGCAATTAATATGTACGAGGCAGTCTCACCATCCTGTTTGCACAATCTGCAAATGAGTTCAACTTTGGAGAATTCCACTTTATATAGATGTTTCCTGAAGTGACCATGTTCAGTAATTAATGCAACAACTTTGTTATACCTTTTGAGATGATGAAAAAGTGTTGCTTGAACCTAGGACGAATTTCCTAGCTTGTTTTTGCCGAGGATAGGTTTATCACTTAAGTTGGTGTTTTTGCCAAATCTATGTTTTTACCATGGTCTTAGCAGTACATGTACTGATTCCAACCATGGGGTTCAGGGGCCAACAAAGGGTGTATCAGTAAACTTATTTACCACCTGATCTGCTTTTTCATTTCCATAAATGCCCAGATGCCCAGGCACTCACCTCATTTCAAACCTTAATTACGAGATGCTAGGGCATATAGTCATTCCCATATCAGTTTAGATTTTATGTGGTCAGAAAGAAGTGCTTTTAAGGCACTTTGTTATCTGTGAGGATGAGAATTCATTTACTAATGTAACCTTTCTCAAGTCCTCTAAAAGCACAGTTCAGGATAGCTAACACTTTTGACTGAAAACTTTTTTTTTAATTGATTTATTTATGGACGCTCTTTAACATCTCAGGTCATCAGCATCCCATTCAACTCGGGGCGTGAAACGGCCTACAAATTTTGCTCAGAGGCCTCTCTTTCAGGCTTGAGGTTCTTTTTCGTGCCGTAAATGTAGGACACGGGACTCACGGCTTTACTTCCCTTCTGAAGGAAGCCATACTTAGGATTTTTAAGCCCGAAAAAAATCCATCGGTCCAGACCAGGTTCAAACCCGCGATCTTGGATATAGGAGGCAAGCATGGTACTACACCACCAGGACCGACCCTGAAAAACTGTGCAATATTTCCCAAGCCTTATATTGATATGCAGTCTTCTCACAACCCAAGAGTTAGCTTAAAAGGAGAACAATATTGAGTACTCATTTGGTTGGGCCTCATGCTCAGTACTGAAATATCTTGGAAATTTACAATGGAGGTATGTCCAGTTGTTGCAAATGCTTCTCCAATTTCCTATGCACCAAGCGGTATGTCTCTGCTTGTAAGTGAATGAAGCCTAGCCTCTGTTTATAAGTAAATGTCCATGGGAGGGAAACCCAACAGTCCCGAATGCAATGGTTGAAGTACTTCTGAAAGCATCTGTAACAATAGACATGCTAATCTCTGTGGCTTGGTAAACTTGCCTGCTATAGTAATTTGTAATGTTTTTGTCACTAGACAATGGAAAGATAACTACAGTTTTGCCAGGATTAACAGATTAACCATTCTGCATGCACTAGCTGTGAATTTTTCTCAGGTCATAGTTAGTCATTTCTGAGATGGTATTGGGAAATTTCCCGAAAATAAAGTGTGTTATGTCATACGCATAGCCTTGTATGTAATATTCCTCCTGGGTCATATCTTTAAGCTGACCATTTACCACAAGACTACAGAGCAATGAACAACCCTCATGGCGACTATTCCTTTTGGTTCCCCAAGAAGGCTAGCAGTAATGTTTCTGCTCCTGAGGAAGGGAGTTTATCCAACTGCAAAGAGTGTCATTTACTCAATGGCTCTGTGCACCCAGAACCACACATTTATAAGAGGTGTTACCAAAATCATCCTCTATGTCTAGGGTTATTTCCTTCCTAGCCACCAAGTCCTTCAGTCTGCTAACTAGACAGTGTAGCCCTATTATGCAGGACTTAGATGATAGGCATGTTGATTTCGATGGAGGGAGTGTCTTAACAATATCCTTCTTTGAATAGATCTTTCAATCGGTCTTTCCAAAGCCTTTAAAAGGAACAATACTGGAGTAATCAGTTGATAAGCCTTAGCTTTGGTATAATTTTTATAACTGTTCTTAGGAATAAATATTACTCTAGTAGCTCTCCAGGTCTGGGAAATATAGCTAAAGGCTATACTGGCTTGAAGGAGATTGCAGAGGAGAATACGGAGCAAGTCATGTCTTTCTGCAACAATGCAAGAAAGATAGTCTCCACCTGGCAACTTATATGGGTTAAATTTACTAACTGCTTATTTTAACCTTTTAAGTTATGACAACTTGACATGCAAGCCCTTCCATGATACTCTTGGTCTAGAGTTTTCATAGTGGTCTGTGGATTTGTAATCTTGTCATTATATATATTCAGGGAAGTGTATCTCAAAAAGAACTTTTAAGTGTTCCTTCAGCTGAGCACGTAAAGCCACCTGTAGGCTTACATATTGTTTCTACAGGATTTGTTGGTACTTGGGCCAATGCTCTCTGTAACCAGGCTCCCTCTGGGGCTAGATATTTCCTAGCAGAAGGCTTATCAAAAAGATCCTTTGGTCTTAAGTATGCTTTTATTGTCCGTGATGGCTATAATATTTCCCCAGTCTCCATTCTTTTTGTTCATGTTAAAGAAATGTCTTACTCTGCAGCTCTTATAATCAAGGTCTTTATTTCACCATGACTTTTTCTTGGATTTTTTGCATGATCGCATGTGGCAATTATTGTGATAACTGTCAAGTACAGCCTCTTGGATAGAATAGGCAACCTTGTCAATATCACCAAAAGATCTAATCTTATCAATGTGCTCAATCTTACTTGAGAGATCTTGCACATAAGAGTTCCCACCAGGTTCTCCTGTAGAGATTAGCTCTTTTAACTACGTTAACATTAAATAATATACAGTTATGAACCAAAAGTGATAGTTCATATAACACTCTCCATTTGGTAAACTGTGTAGTAATATACTGCTTGCAAAAAGTATTGTCAATAACTTCCTGCCTTATGCAATTGGCAAAGGTAGGCTTGTTACCGACATATTATATATAGATTGCTAGAGAGCAGAAAGTCTAAAAGGTACTCGCCCCTTTTGTTCATATCTTTGCTGCCTCAGCATTTATGGTGATAATTGGCATCACACCCAAAGATGATCTGTTCCCCTCTCTGAGTGCAATATGCTACCAATTTTTCTAGTTCCCTGATTGGTGAATTTCTACCATCATAGAGTAGACACAGCTGAACAGCAGGTCCTTCTTTCCTTCCCCCTGTATCACAGTTGATTTTCACCACGGTGATATCACTAGAGCAAAACTCTAGAGAGGTAGGCATTGAATTCCATCGCAAATAAGAATACAACTCCTAAGTCAATTGCCCTTGCTACAATATATCACCTTACCTTGATATTCTCTTAGTCCTGTGATTCGCCCCCTCCTAATCCAGGGTTCTTGAATCAGGACTAAGTCTGTTCCTTCTACATTGAAAGTTTTACAGAAGGCAGCCTCACTCTACCAAGGTCCAAAGGCTCTTTTGCCCAGATCTCCTGAGAAGAGTTAGTACCCAGTTCCATGTCCAAGTTTTGCTCAAAAAGAACTTCCTCGTCAAAGGAGGTGGTTGCTGTTGTTGAGGGCTCACTAGTGTTGTCCTCAGAAGTAGATTTTTGGTTTTTAAAGTGATTTCCATAAGTCCTATGAGAAGTTGGGATTTATAAGGTTCACCTAGGCAAAGTCCCAAATATGTGGTTAACAGATTTAATGTTACAAATTTGAATAGTTTGGGATTTTCACAGTGAAATATAGTATCATATAACAAATTGTTTATGAGGAAGTCACTCATAAATAACACTGGGCAACAATGAAAATGTTTCCGGCTTAAAAATAGTGAATTTACACGTATTTCCATCTGCTGAATTCAAAAATCACCATAAAAATGATAGATTAGCTCTTGTTTTGAAAATAAAGTGACATTTCATTTTTAGAGTGAAGATTTTAAATTTGGGGAATTATTTTTTTGGGAGCTGGCACACCTGTCAAATAACAAAACACAAATGCTCTTCAGCTGTTTGTAAGTCATAAACATAGATACTGTTGCTGTGATTGTGAATTACATGTAGTTTCTACTCAAATTAATGCAAAATTTCTGGTTCGGGAGTGCTTTTTTAGTGTAAAATTTGTAAAAATGCCACGAAAATGTGTAAATATGGTGAATAACTTTTGTTATATTTGTGGTGAAATAGCATTTTCCTCACAGAAACGCAATCTGACGCCTCTTGTAAAGACTGCCAAGCCTCTTGTGAACCCAAAAGACGTTCTTCTTTCACCCCTGCATATCAAGCTGGGTTTGATGAAAAACTTTGTCAAAGCTATGAGCCGAGAAGGACAGGCCTTTAAGTACATCAGAGAGAAATTTTCGAAATTAAGTGATGCAAAAGTTAAGGAAGGCATTTTTGTCGGACCACAAATAAGAGAACTTGTAAAGGATCCTGCATTTGACCAAGTTTTGGAGGGGAAAGAAAAGGAAGCTTGGGAAGTCTTCAAGGGTGTTGTTCATGGATTTTTAGCCAACAAAAGAGATGACAACTACAAGCATTTGGGACAGTGCTCCTGCAAAAATACCGTAACCTTGGATGCAACATGTCCCTTAAGATCCATTTTCTCTACTCCCACCTAGACTTTTTCCCTCCTAGTTGTGGAGCTGTTAGTGATGAACATGGGGAGAGATTCCATCAGGACATTTCTGTTATGGAACAAAGATATCAGGGCCGTTGAAATGAAGTAATGCTTGCGGATTACTGTTGGTCTTTGTATAGGGATTCTGTGGAACTCCATCACAAGAGGCAAGCTAAAAGACGACGAAGTCAATAGGCCACCACATGATTCTCTTCAGACACGACTATCTGCGAAGTATTTTTCCAGCAATTTAGAACTCTTAGCATGTAATTACCAGTTAAAAAAATCAAATGCACTTTCATTGTAGTTAGCATGTATGTAATTAAAATGTATTCTTTTCTCTCAATCCGTTAATATGTAATACTTCCACCTTGTGTATATCATAGAAACTAGAGCTAATAAAAATTTTTCATTGTCATATTTGTTTTTCTCAACCCAAAATTAGTAGGAATTGCCTCATGAAGTGCTCGAAACATTCAAAAATTATTTTTTTGTTGCCCAGTGTAATTTGTTAATGTTACAATGTAATGGATTTGCACTGTGTTGCAAACCTACTGATAGACAATGCTAATGACAGTATTCCCCAAGAGAAAAAAGCAGGTATTTACAAAAAAAAAATGTGGAGAATGTGAAAAAATCTACATTGTAAAAACAAAGAGAAACATAAGCACATGGTTAAAGGAACATTTCAGGAACATAAAGTACAAGCAAATAGAGAAATCAGCATATCATTTTTGTACA
The DNA here is from genome assembly GCA_030762175.1 of Metallyticus violacea. Classification (NCBI taxonomy): domain Eukaryota; kingdom Metazoa; phylum Arthropoda; class Insecta; order Mantodea; family Metallyticidae; genus Metallyticus; species Metallyticus violacea. The sequence continues at coordinate 76,492,259 of CM060834.1, forward strand.
GAAAACCACGACATAGTGAATAAAACAAAATTATTAAAATCAGCACAAGGACCTACAGAACTAGCAACTTGGGAGAAAATCTACATCTACAAATACAATTACAGTCTAATGAATTTCAACACTGTCAGGGATGAAAACATAAACTACAAGTTTATCACACCGCCACGAAACCAGAATGATCATTCCCACAGCTTTAACAAATTATCTGACAGTTGAATTTTAGCCTGGATGATGATAACAAAATGTTCTGGAAACAGGTTCTATATATTATGACAAGCGAAGCATTAAGAGTGTGTAGTTAAGCTAAATCATACAATAATATCAATTATGTGGGTAAGACTAGCCTAGTTTCCAGAGGCCCCATTTAAGACACATTTGCTTTGTCCATACATTCCTTCAGCATGGGTAACACTTTTCTGTAGGGTTGGGAATGTTCCTGTAGCCTCCCTGGCATGAGTAGCTCTTTTGGTGATTGCCACCTCCTGTACGGCAACAGGATCAAAGATACATGGAAAGCCCCCCCCCCCATCTGCTTCAAGGTTATGTGGTGTCTAGGAAAGATGCTAATGTTTAGGAAGAGTGAAGTGCAAATGAAAATGGTGAATAAACCCACTAATTTTGCAAAATTGGAAAACTCTATTTCCATAGCAACTACAGCTACATAAATAGAGAATTCTCTATTAGTGTATCAGAAGTTCACTTGCTGAGTAATGATGATACTGTATGTTTCAAAGTAGCTGGATTATTCAGTGTTGCATCAGCTTGTTAAAACAAAAACTTTTAAAACATTTATTCTGTTATTTTACTAAATTCCAATCATCAGGTAACAAAACAGTAAATAACTTATCAAAATATGGAAGTTATAAATATATATTGCATTTACAATGCACTGGTGTACAGTCTGGACCTAGTTGGGGAACTAAAGTTGGTGGAGATTGAACAAGGAAGACATTTTCAATACACTTTGTGTGTAACACAAAATATGTTATATATTTTTTAAGAAGAATACAGAACTATTTATCTTATAGAGAAGTGCATAATTATTTCTAGGCAAAGGAATTACTTCTTTGTAATTGTAATACTGTTAATTTTTCAAGTCGTCTTTTTTTTTTTTTTTTTTTTTTTTTTTTTGCCTAACAAATTATCCGTGAAAAAACTAAATGTAACAAATTTTAATGCTTTTAAAAAGTGTTAAGCAAATGTTTAACTAAAATACCATTTTATAATTTAATTTAATTATTTTTAAACATTTTATTGACAAATCATCAGTACTATGTATGGCAAAAAGCAATTAAGTATCTAAGGGATTAAAACCACTGAGATAAGCATGATTTTGCACTCTTTAGGTATCTTTCCATTTGTGATGGCTTTTTTAATTGAGTGGAAGTTGGGAAGTTGGATTTTAGATGATTATCTAATCAACCCCTTGAGGTGTCGATTTAGTAGCACTTATGGTTAGTTACAAGCAGCCACAAGCTGGAAAACTGTTTTGGAGCAGATTAAAAATGGTGAGTAGGGGGATGTGGAAGTCTGGACAGTGCATTGGATTAACCAAGAATTTGGTTAATTTTTATGGGGTGATGTGTGGACTATCTCCACCCACTCAGGGCTCCTATGATGGTGTCTTGACGTTAGGATTTCCTTGCAGCTCCAGCAAATATTGTGCTGGTATTTTGGAAACAAATTTCTTGTCTCGAAGGAAAAGGAGATGGAAAGGTGGCTGTGGATAGAATACACATGTTGTGACGATAACAGCATTGACTTATTCAATTGCTCTGGGTGTTTCAGTGTTCACAATATGGAAATGTTTTATTGAGGAAATCTTAAGAAGTCCTTACAGGCGCCGGCACTAAGTTCACATGAACTTTTGTCTCTTACCACTCCAACAGTTTTTATAAGGAAAGTTCTCCCAGATTTTCGTCCTTTCTATTAATAATGATTACCGAAGGACATTACCTAATAATTAGGCAATACTTTTTAGCTAAAGTAAGTATTAGCCATGAACAACATAAGAAATACTTCATATTTTATGTAATCTCTTCTCTTTTCAGTGTTGGAATGGTGCTACGGTTGGCAGCAAGGAGTTCAAGCATCATGAACACAAAGACATCACAGTGAAATTGATATAACTTTTTAGAAATTCTTTGAAATATTTAAGATGTCAATATGCATATTATTAAATTAAAATAAAACATTTATTTGTGCTAATTCTTTATGCTATTTTATTTTTTCTAAAATAGAATGTAATGAGGGCAATAAAGGAAAGAGAGTGAAAATGGGTTTATACAGTGGAACCTCCATCTATCGTTTTTGGAACAATCTTTTTCCTGAATGTGTCGTTCAATTTATACAGCCCCAAACGTTTTACCTCATATCTTATGCAAATAAAACCCGCATTCATTGTTCCTCTAAGTATCATTTTTCCATATTATTCGTTCAAAAAGTTCAGTTTCAAAGAAATATTACCCTCGAACATTCGTTTTCAAACTGAAATAGTGAAGCACTGATTGTTGCATGTACAGGGTTTGCATCACGCTTGATCCGAGAAAGCATGACTCGAACTCTCCATAGTTGCTGATACTTCGGAACCGTAATATAACAGATGTGAAGAATGGCCAGAGTGACTGTTGCCATCAGTTTTGGCACCTATGAGGCAAGGGATGAGGACGTCATATGTGGCATTTAAAGTATTGAACTATGAAGTGTGCCACAAGTGGTTTAGAGGTTTTTATTAAAAAGAAGAAACATGCCTGGAGCCAGTACATGGAACCCGGCCTTACAGGCTAAAGTTACATGTTGGTTACACATTCTCTGATTGGTAATGGAAAATTTCTTGGGCTTATACAATGCCTATGCGAGGCCCTTCGTATGGGCCTGGAGAACAACGTTGAAAAGTTAATGTCTTTGTTCTGGGGAACAGTTTTCACATGTTCTTATAAGGTTGCAATGATGCATCATTATGCAAAGCTTTTTTTAAACACAAAACACTCAGCTATACACACTATTTACAACCGCTACCTTGTTACCATGCTGGATGAAATACCGGTGCTTACTGTAGATGGGCTCTCTCCTCCCAATACCAGCAATGAAGGGATTTGTATGGTGGCTGATTCTACTCCCAGTATGCCTGGCCCGACTCTCTATTGACAATGCAACAGAAGGGCACCAACTCCTCATGTAATGAAATGTTGCTGGTGAGTAGCATACTCCCAATGCCTTCCATAAAGAAAGGTTTTCTATTGTCTGTAAGCAGTGAAGAACCAACTTTGACACATGAGCCCAGGCCACACAGGTGTACATCATCACTGATAAAATAAAAGAGTTATATAATATCAGTTTGCTTTTAAGCTTCAGGGCTTTGCTGTGAAGAATGTGCATGCATAACTTTAACTGCTGCCTCCCTTGTAGGCCACATTCAAGTGACTGCTCCAGAGAAATTTGCAATCCATCGTAACCCCTAAGTAGTTAATTTGCTGACGACTGGGAAAAATTTCTGGTAGGTGCTGTTTGGAAAAACTGGTAAATTGGCATTTATTAGCATTAATATTAATCTTACAGAGATGAAGCCAAGACATGAATGTTTCAATGCAGCGCTGAATTTCTCATGTGCCAAACTTCAAATTTTTGCTGCTATAAAAAATTGCAGTATCATCAGCATATATTGCAACCTTGAATTAGGAGCATTCTACCTGCACATAGAATTGCCTGTTTTCCAAGAAGCTGTGTAGTATGTAAAGATAATTTTGAAGGCTGGGAAAACTAAGGTGCAGTTTGTAAATGCCATCATACCAACACCTGTCAAATGCAGCTTCTACGTCTAGGAATATGGTGAGGGTTGAAGCCTCGTTGTTAAATTGTTCCATGATGTCATCAGCTAAGCATAACAGCTGCAATTCCGTAGAGTGTTCTTTCTAAAAACCAAACTGGGATTTGGAAAGTTCATCTATGTTTGAAACTTGGTTTTTGAGGCGAAAAAGGATGAGTTTTTCGAACAATTTACCAATGATGGACAATAGAATAATGGGACGATAGTTAAAAGGATTGCCGGGTGCTCTTACCTTGTTTGGCAGTCATAATCATTTTGGCTTCTTTCCATTTCATAGGAAAGTAATTGTGCCTGAGATAGGCATTGAAAAGCTTCGTTAATTGCACCAAGGTTTTCCTTGATAGACGTTTTAAGTCCTCATTGGTCATCCTGCCCGGGTCGGCAGCTATACGATTTTTAAGTAATCGTATATTCTTGAGGCGTTATCAATCGAAATGGTTGCTCACGCTTCCGTGCCGCCCAATCTCGAACCCAGGGCCGAAATCTGTTGCTGACCATGTGTATTGTTTTCCTGAAAAGGTTCAGAGATCGTGTTGGCGAATGCCTCGGTTTTCTCCGCCGAGGAGAAGATAAGGCCAGCTGGAGTCTGGAGCGCAAAGTTGCCAGTGTGGATGCTAGAGGACGCCTTAAAGGATCGAACTAAATTCCAAAGGGAGCTATCTGAATGCGTGGTATTCAACAACTTGTTTTTCCACTGGTCTGCCTATTCACGGCAATTTGGTGTCGAATGATCTTGCGCAGTCACTGTGCTGCGCTTGGTAAATAGGAAGGCCTGTGCTCCTTCATAGCCGCGTTAGGCGCCGTCTCCTGGCAATCAGTCGCTCCAATTCCGGGTACGTAACATAACTGGGCGATGAAAGTGTTAGTAATGGATTCATTTTGGCCGTTGTTAGCGAAGCAGCAAAGTTTTCAATAGCAGTGTCTATTTCTGTTTCGTTGTTACATGACAGTCCGGGTAGCGCCATCGCATGCATGTGCATCTTATATTTGCTCCAATCTGTGATGGCGCGTCGAACTAGGTTTAAGTTTCTGGCAGTCATGGCATCATAGAGCATACCGCCACGGGTGGCCGAGGTCGTTAAGGCACGGACTTGTGAGCGGGAGGTCTGGAGTTCGAATCCTGCCAGGACCGCCCTCGCTGACAGGTTTTCCTAAGTCATAAATGGCAAATGTCGGTGAGGTACCCTAAACTAGGCCTGGAACACTTCCTTCCTTAAAAAAATATCCTTTCCCAATTTATCATTTCATCTCATGTATCATCAGTGTCCACCCCCTGTGGTGCCTCTGTAGTAAAAACAGGCGTTAAACACTAATCAACAATCACAGAGCACAGGCAAGTGATCGGAAACCAGGCTGTGGTAGACTGTAAAATTTGCTGACAGAGCTGCATTTTTGGTAACAGCGAAGTCCAAAATTTCCGAATCGTGAAGCCCCGAGCGGTGTCAAAAAGTGGGACCCAGAGGGGGTGTGTACCTCCGTCTAGTCATTTACCAAGATGTAATCTACGAGGAGATTTCCAGCCGCGTTTGCAAGGCGTGAGTGCCACCAAGCAAGCCGAGCATTGAAATCTCCCGCTAGCATTACATTCTCCTCTAAATCGAAGATTTTTTGAGGTCCCTCAGAAAGTACGTGGGAGTGGTGGCCTGTAGCGCTTCTAATGGAGGAAATGTTACGGTAGCGTGAGCAATTGCATTTTTTTTAAAGTATATCGGTTCCTCCCCCCCTTACCTGCCAGTGCGGTCTTTCCAAAAGATTTGATACCCCTGGAGCTTAAAGTTATACTCTGGCTTCATTTTTGTTTTGCCTCAGGTACCCTTGAAGTTCATGCTGACTACCACAAATACCATCTGCATTCCACAGTAACGAACCGGTTAAAGTTATGCGCCTCTGACCTAGCGCTATTTAAGGGGGGAAAGAATCTAATAACGTAAAAATGGCATCCATTTTTGCTGCAATGTCCCAGGCATTGCGGAATTGGACCAACATTCTTTGATAGTGTGTTAATACCTCAGCCTAAATAAATAGCAGGCTGGGTTATTAACCAGCCTGTGTATATATGCTGTGTTCCTACCATGTGTGGGCTTAACCGCAGTGTGGGATGTATGTGGTAGAGGGATGTGAATTAAGCAAATAGTACTCAATTAACTTCTGATGCAATGGGAGTATGGATTTTGCTAATGTAAGGCATGTCCTAAAAACTGTTATTTGGTTTTTAGCATGACTATACTGCTTCTGAATTTCTGTTCTGAATTATTGTTGCCTAAAGAACAGATAAGAGCACTTTTGTGATATGGTAATTTGCCGTAAAATTTCATGGCCAGGAGCCTCATTTCCTCCTTTATATATAGAAGGGAGGAGATTTCATGAAGTAGTCTGGTCGAGAAGCTGCAGTATACAGAGTAAATTGCATGAAGCCCTTGCCATAAATTTGTCCATAGAGAAGGCTCTTTGTCACAAAAAAACGAAAAAAGACATTGCATTCATCTTGAAAAATCTGATACAATGTATGCCAATAAGATTACACTTGCTTTGCTTGCCAAACCTGATACAACGGACATTAGCCCCACCTCAAATTAAGAAATATCTTGCTTATACAGTTTGGTATGCATGCAAAACTTATACTTTAAAAGTGCATGCCTTTTCCCATTAAATTACCATTTCCTTTACTGTTATATTCCTACTTTACAGTTCCTCATTTCCTTTTGTGTAATGAACTATGAATGTGCTTTCTACTCAGCTACTTTTGGGGTAAGTTTGCTTGTTTACAACACACTGTTAGAAACTACAAGTAAAACAAATTAATTAAATAGTGAGATAATCCTGCCAAGTACTCATAGACATGATTTATTATGCTGTCCATCTATTATATGACATTGCACCAGAAAGTTCATTTTTAACCACTGACAGTAACTTGTCTTCTTAACCTAATTCTAAGCACATTTAGGAAGGATGTATGAAGTAAAATGTATTGCTATTTTTTGTTCACAGCCTGTGCATAACCCAAAACTGTAAACCGTCTTTGTATCTAATGAAGAGTTTAAAAATGTAAGTAAATAAACCTCTCAATGACAATGTACTATGTACAACAAATAACAATACATGTCATTTTATTTAAAACACACAGAGATACCAATATAAAGTGTTATATTGAAGGTTATAGAGTACAAAAATAACATTCCATCCACCAGATAACATTTACATAGTAAAGACCTAAGATGTCTATAGTTTTAAAAGAGATGCACTTTAAAGGCAGCTATATAATAAATTACATCTAATGCTCACACACTAATTCAGGAATTATAAATTGCTTCACACATGACACATACAAATGCACTGTAATACTTTGACATGGATGTGGGGAATTAAGTTCACAACTTATCTGAACACTGTTACTATACTGCTAAAAGTACTGGGTCTACTTGTAAGATTAATTTAACTACAGTATACTTATGTTTATATCATCAGAGCTCTTTTTGAAACATTCTTTTATTTTTTAAGATTTATACAGCAATTTCTTATTACGTGTACAAGATATAATTTATGACTAACCAATGGCTCCACAATTAATGTTAGAGCATTGGTCCTAGTGAGCTGCAAGAGTGACGTCACAGAATTGAATTCTGCCTAGTCAAGTTGCATGAAAGTAATGATGAGCTTACATTACTTTAAATCATTCTATTCACCATCTTGTCCATATAATTAGTACTTGGCATGGGATAAGTGCAGTAAATATAAAGGTCTACTTCTTAAAGATTCAGAATGTTGTACATTATATGTAAGCAAAAGGAAATATAAAACAAATTGTAAAAATGCTCTGCAACAACAGTTAACATAAATTTTGGCATTAAACCTTAACTAAACAATAAATTATGTCAATCATATATGAGCTGTATAACATGATCCTGAAAATTCAATTACTCTTTAGATTCTCAAACGTAAGCCTTAATTATCTGTTCATAACTCTGCTGCTTAATAGGATCTTTCAGCTTACACGCAGGGTAAAGCACTTGAAAATTACATGCTACTTGGCATCTCAACCCCTACATGTTTAGCTAGGAAAGTTTTCTGAATAGATTACTATAAAACAGCATAGTTCAAGTTTAATGATAAATTTCACATTCATATTGCTGAATGGTAATTATTGCAAAATATTTCTTAAGCTGTACCAGGATGGCAAATAGAAGCAGAAATCTACCTAATTTACATGGAAGTTTCTAATGATGACAAATCTTCAGCAGCTAAGCAAAAATCACACTTTACTTTGTTGATTCAATTGGCCATGGTCTAATGCAATAAATAACTTTGCCACAAAGGAAATAGCACAGCTGTGAGGTTGTATTGCTTGCTCAAATTGGGTAGGGCCTGCAGCTTATTATTCCAAAATAAACTGCAAAAGCAGAGGATACAGATTCTAATCATGCCTTGGCCAGTTTCTGTAAGTCAAATGGCAATTAGCTTAATAGCCTTAATTCCACCATTCATTACATTCAGTTAAATATATAACACTACAGCAATTGGCAATGAATGTTTAAATTTTACCCAAAGGTGACTAGGTATTTCCGCAGTATGTACATATTGTGGCAATGAATGTTTAAAATTTTACCCAAAGGTGACTGGGTATTTCCGTAGCATGTATATATTGATGTGTTATTTTTATATTTTCATATATATATCATATATACAACCATTTATGGTCTCCCACATTGCACATACTGCCATAAGCTGCACACGAGACATTATTGCAAAAATTCTGACAAATCCCTTGCTTTATTGTATTACTGAGAAAAAAAATTAAAAATTCCAGTTAATGAATGTTTAAATTTTACCCAAAGGTGACTAGGTATTTCCGCAGTATGTATATATTGTGGCAATGAATGTTTAAAATTTTACCCAAAGGTGATTGGGTATTTCCGTAGCATGTATATATTGATGTGTTATTTTTATATTTTCATATATATATCATATATACAACCATTTATGGTCTCCCACATTGCACATACTGCCATAAGCTGCACACGAGACATTATTGCAAAAATTCTGACAAATCCCTTGCTTTATTGTATTACTGAGAAAAAAAATTAAAAAGTAAATTCCAGTTAATGTTATACACTGAGATCTTAATTAATGCAAAGTATTGCATATTGCAACAAGTAAAATCATGCAAAAGTACTTGTGAAAATGGATGTTTGCATCTGTATGCTACAATAAATACTATCTCTAGCATTGAAAAATAATTTTACTTTTTCAATCTTGTAATACACAATATTATCTTAAAAAAATATATATAGTGATTACAAGTGTGACTTTCTCTTAGTGTTTTATCCTTTTCTACTTTTATAATTACTGTTAATTTATGTGTATATATATAAATTTGTATAAATAAGGTGGTTTTGTAGCAATAATATTGTATTACGCTTACAGCTACTCTTGTGAGCTCCTTTAAGAGCTATTATTATTGTATTGTTCATTCATTATGTACCTGTGCAACATACTTAATAATTACTGTTGAAATTCTGACAAGCTGTGGAAGCTGGAACAACAAATGCACTATTAAATATTACTGAAGTGAATGAATCTTAATATGTGTGGGAGTCACTACAAGATTTTGCAGATATGGAATATTGAACAATAAGAAGTTGCCATAATAGTGGAGGATTTCACATATGCTACAAGTTCTATATACCGCACCTCTACTTCTGGAAGTAGTATGTCACTCATTCTTTGACATAGCAGATACATCTTTTTCTGGGATGGAAAATCAGTGTCTATGTAGGAGAGATTTCACATTTTATTAATGGAAGAAATTGCATGTAAATGTCATCTGCTTTGCTCAATAGCCTAGAAAGAAAAAAAAGCATAAGTTGTATAAGTTGTTTTTGCATATTCATTAATTTGATGTCAATTTACAACTTTTTACTTTATTAGAGCAAGATTTGTTTTTTAAATATTTGTCATTGTGTAAAATGATATGGACAGATTGCATATTTCATGTCTACATTTATCACATGTACTACACATTCAGTAATAAAGTTTTTTCAGAATTTTAAATTATCAAGACTACTTCTAACCTCAAAATACACTTAAAATTAATGTAATTTAAGTGCTTTTCTGCATGCTTACAGAATTCTACTTTGTATCCGATCCAAATGTAATAACCAAGTATTAATTAAATTTAAAAATCAACCAATGATATGTTGCTCTTCCAGTTGCAAGAGCTCGCACTAGAGCGAGTATAATAAATTCTAATCACTTAATAATTCATTTATTCACTCATGTCACACAAGGAGGTGCTGGAGTTGCCTACCTTCATTTTCCACATACATCTAGCATGTGCTTATGAAATTATCCCTTCCCTTGTTAGTTCTCTTTGAAAAAATAAATAGATCTCTTGACAATTTATCTTTATCCTTTAATTTATCAACATGAGTGGATAATGAATGAATAGCATTGCGTAACTGAACTTTCATGTGAGAATTTCTCCTTAAAAAATCTTCTGACAGAATGAGCAGACATAGATTGTTTCCAGGACTGATTTAGTGCCCTGAGACACAAGGCCAATGCGGTAGTTTGAGAAGCACTGCCCTTCCACCCCAAGTCATGTAGTCTGACATTAATTGATGACTTATTGGGCGATGCAGTTCTCTGCCGCCACATCCTTATCAGGTAACTGGATATTATTTCTGGCATTAAATCAGTTTCTGACATATAATTATAATAACTATATAAGCATTAATTAAAAAACCCACCCAATTTAGATTATTTTCTGCCCTTTAGAAGTCACAGTCCTTGAAAGTAATAATCCATAACTGAATTGATTTTTTTGTAACACAGCACATGTCAGAAAAACATGGTTTTGAGATACAGAAAAATATCCATGACATGCACTTTCTCCATCAAACAACATTCAGTGGGTATAGCTTGACATGTCAGAAATACATACACATGTGTACTTTTGTCTGAAATGACAACTCCGCACTTAATATGCAGGTTCTGGACCATAACTCCATTTTGCAAAAAAGTGATATGCAGTTTCAGAAAAAAAAAAAAACAATTCAATTATTTATTACATAATTGATGCACTATAATTAAAATAAATTTTCACTAACACTTATGACATCATATATCTTTCATACCTTTTATGTTCTCTGGCACTTGACTATCATTGTCACATGTTACAATTTTCAGAGTCTCTGAAGAGGAGTCATCCTCATACAGATAGTGATTTTCACTTTTATTATTTCCAACTGGTGAAGTAACATTTTTATCTTCATTGAAGTCCATGCTTTAAAAGTTAATTAAGATTTATGTAAACTGACCTGAAAAAAAAAACATAAGCAAAATTTTTTTTAGATTTTTTGATTTTCTCTGAAGGTATTAATGAAATATTCCTTTAATTACAAATTTTTATTTCTGATTTATAATCTCCACTCCCTCCCTCCCTCGCTATTATTGTTTAATTTGTCCCTGTGTCCACAAAAGTTTCAATGGTTAACTTTAAAATAATTGTAACCCAAATATGCATAAACCTGAGATGCACTTAACCCTTAAATAAGTAGTGAAAGCTTGTCTCAACTGGAAGGTCTGGGCTAACTTTCTCCATGACATAACAACCTCACAATGTTACAAACCCTTAGTCACTTGAGTTATGTGCAACCTGCAACGCAAATTGTTTTACCTTTCGCTGAAAAATATTATGCACATTCATATAATGATGCCTTATTTTAACTTTGTACATTAACAGCATTTAATAGGATTATGCATAGATAGGAAACTAAGGAGCTAACAATGAAATACAACTCCTTATATAGCATACTTGTGCACTACTATTGAGCTTTTTCCTATTTCTTCAGTAAATTTCTCTACAATTCTGTGATATTTCTCAAGGTGGCATATAAAAAAATAAAAAGGGTACAAAAAGTATGTATTAGACACATTTCTGCAATGTTTGTGTGGTTCCATATAAACCATTCCAGAACAGGGCTCTGATTTTAAAAACAGGATATGGTGCATTTACAAATTGAATGTAAAACATGGAGTGAAAGATCAACTGCATTGATCCTAAAACAAAATGCATTTGATAAATGCAAAATGAAAGTTTTAGAATGAGTCTACCTCTTCATTTATGTTATAACATTTATTTTTTAAACATTTAACTTGACTTTGCATACATACGGTTAAAAATTGCTAATAATCTTACTTCTTTAGTACGCACTAGCTGGTTTGAACAGTGAATGGTTCAGAATAAAGCTCCTCTGTTATAAAATATGATCCAATGTACAAGTTCTGTTAAAAGTTTCCAAGGTTACTTTAAAATGCTTGCGTATTACTGTGAAATATATATTATTCAAAGATATTTTCATTTAAGTTACAGAAATAGAAGTTTTCTTTAGTAAAAACCTATCAATGTCATATCTGTTTATTTCCACTATGTACATAATTTGAAAGTTGATGAAATATGCCGAAATCTGTTTTGATATTCTTCACAATGCTTGTATGCATGTTAGACGTTTTAATTAATATTTCATTCAAATTAAACTTCTCATTCACTGTAAAGATCATGTTGCATTTGAACAAACTAAAAAAAATGCCTTGTAACATACTGTTTGTACACATATTCAGTCTCATTTAAAATTGCGATTCTAATCTCAAAAAAAACTTATCTTGACAATTATTTACACTTAAGATTAAAAATTTGCATTTAATAATTAAAGAATGGTAACACGGATATTTTGACATTTCCAAACTGACATATAAGTTCTGAGCACTGTGCATTTATTACAATAAATGATCAATGAAAACAGCTGCTTCTTAACATCACATTAAGTAAACAAAAAAATGCTTTATCACGATCGTATTTATTTCTCAAATGAAAGCTCTAAAATACCTATGATACATTTGTGAATTGCTAACAAAATGACTTAAATGACATTACCTTACATTCGTGTGAATTTAAAGTCATTAGCACTAGCAGCAAGAGATTCCAACAGCAGCTGATTCTACTAGCAGCAAGAGATTCCATGAATCCACTAGCATTCACACGACGTTTTAATTAATATCTCATTCAAATTAAACTTCTCAGTTATTGTACGGATCATGTAGCGTTTGAACAAACTAAATGGAAGCCTTGCAATATCATACTAACTTGTTCAAGTAAACAGTCTCATTTAAAATCGCCATTCTAACCTCATACACCTTAACTTGTGCCAGCCGGTCGGAGACTAGCAGCAAGAGCGACCTCCAGCGGCTCTTTCACTCCTGCTAGAGATTGCAGCACTCGCATTCGATTCAGCTTGTAACGCGGAGTACTATAATGTCTACTAGAGCTACACTAGAAAGAGATCCAATAATGAAACAAAACGGCAACTGTTTCGCAATTGACAATCCAGGTAAAGGCATGAAACAGTTCTGAGAGAAATAAATATTTCAATGATAAGTATTGAACAAGAGTACAAAAACTAGAATAACGACTGCTTTACTGTAGTTATTTCGACATGAACTTGATTTTTAAATTTAATACTTTGACCGTCAAGTTCACAGGAACAAATAAATAGTTGCAATACATCGGTCGGAAAGAAAAATGAACGCAGGTTACACTATCATAAACTTTCATGAACTTATCAGAGATTTCAACATTATTTTGTGTCTAATAGATAAATTCAGTCTAGCTAAATACTTTTTTTTTTTTTTTTTTTTTTTTTTTTTTTTTTTTTTTCCCCAGAGTTCACGATAAAACCTTTCATCAGAAGAAACTAGAAACATATAACATTTATACCCGTTTAAATTGCAACAAAGTATGTGTTGCGAAAACAAAAAGAAGCATGCGTATCAAACTCAAGAAACATTGAAGGATCATTAAATAGAGACAGAAAAATCGTCAGTAGCCAATCACTTAAATGGTAAACACGCTACTGAAATCCATGGATAGACCAATGGGGCTGGGAATATGGGGAAAAATTGATGTAAAGAAATGTGAGAAGGTTATGAATTTCGAGATCCAGGTGCAGATTCAGAAGCAAGTGGAGGGGGCCAGGAGGCCCGGGCCCCCCTTGTCAAATCATACGACAAATATAAAGTTCAGTTGTCCCGTCCTTACGTACTTCTTGCACTTGTTATTTTCCATTGTTGAGAGCAATTATGTTGCTTTTTTATATTTTTATTTTTTGTTACTTTTTTCCATTATCGCGTCAGTCTGTTTTTATTTTGTTTTGTTTTTGTTTTAATATAACCAGTTGCAAGAAAGTACATTTTCTATTGTTAAGATCAAGTTGAACCTATTGAAATAAAAAGTTTTCGCCATAAAATTGACCTGGCCAGGAATCGAACCCGGGTTTACTCCATAAGAGGCAACGACGTTATTGTATTCTTATAATATTTTAATATGCTATGTTTTATATATATTATAATACAATGAAATACAAATGAACGTAATCATATTATAATTATGTTTGTTTAGTCCATCAAATGATTTTAATAATCCAAAGTTAAATATAGGTATAGAGAAAACGATTTGCAGATAGCGAACGCTGCTTTCAATAATGGAAAAGCGGCAAGGAAAAAACAAATCTTGTGTTATTTAAGTATCCATTTGAAACAGGCCTTTTCATTAATTTGAATCTCAAGGCTTAAACTGTGATCTCTTAACTTGTTGATTCAAAAACATATTCCAGTTACAAGAACTTCTCTCAGTAGTGCTCAATGGAGTGAAAAGTGCAATTCCAAATTCGAACCCTGGTGGTCCGTGTTAAAAATAGTGCCGAATAGTGCTTGTGTTATAAACTTGAATGCAGTACCAGTAATGGCAACCGGATACATCATTAGGAAGAGGAACTGCATCTAATGTTGCGATGAACTTGACATAGAACTTTTGTAAACCAAGATTTTCGCAATGACGATACTAATTATAGAGCCCTGACTAGTTCGTGGGTTCCATAAAAAAGTTACGATTTTCCGGTCACTTTAGAAGCCGGACATTGCAGGCGTTTCAGAATTCCTGGTTAGACAGTTTTTCATGGCATTCTGTCGGGCGTGTATTCTATTTGGTCCTAAGCAGGGGGGGGGGTCGTAGTAGGGTTCAGTTACAATCTCCAGTTTTTAAGCCTCTAAATAAATATAAGAAGGCACTTCAAATATTAAGGAAACATTCAGAGAACAGTTATCATAAAATGGCCCTCGTTAAAAGTGAGCATTTTAAGAGAGTGTATGAAGGAGAAAGACAAAATATTGAAGTTCAATTGAACAGTGAAATGAAAAAAAAAGAGTAAATGAAAATTGTATGAAATTGGTTTCCATTGTGTAGACCAATATTCTGTGTGGTCACCAGAATTTTCCTTCAAGGGCACAAGGATGACAGTGTCTTTGATTTGAAGGTGAAAATAGGGGAATTTTTAAGGAACTTCTTAAATTTTGAGTTGACGCAGGGAATGAAATTCTCAGAGGCCATCTTGCAAAGGCACCTAAAATTCTGCTCTAACAAGTAAACCAATACAAAATCTTTTGATAAACTGTTGTGCTGTCATTATTGAGAACAAAATTATAGATAATGTTGAGAGATAGAAACATTTTTTATAATCTACTTGATGAACCTACGGATATCAGTGCAAATGAACAATTAACATTTTGCATGCGCTTTGTTGACCTAGAAAAGTGTTGTGTGAGGGAGGAATTTTCAAGATTTATTGTAACGTACGATTTAAGTGGTGAAGGATTGTGTAAGTTAATACTGAATGAACTGCGAGGCTTGCGATTAGACACTTCGAACCTACGTGAACAAGGATACGTTGGTGGTGCAAAATTTTCAGGACAGTTTCGTGGCGTACAAGCCCGGATTTTGGTAGTTCAACCTCTTACGTTCTATATGCATCGTACATTGCCTGAATCTGTCGGTTTCTAAAGCATGTTCTATCACTTCCTTTTGACAAGCTTTTGACACAATCGGCGAAATTGTGTATTTCGTTAGGGAGTCTATTAAGCTGTCATCGCTCATGAAAGACAAAATCAGTCAATTGTGCTCTAGCATAAAAAAACAAACAAACAAACTAAACTGATTAAAAATGCACATGTTTTACTCAACTCTATCCTAAAGTTCGAGTATATGGTAGCTCTAGCTACCATAGCTGAAATATCCGGAATAACTGTAAGCCTTTCCAGATAACTATGAAATCCGAGCATTGATCTACGGAATGATTGAAAGAGTTATAGATACCTTAAAGTATATCGAGAAAACCAAACTTTTCATTTTTTTTTTTTTTTGAAAACCCTATTACATTAGCAAAAGATGTTGATATAGAAATTGAGGTGTCTCGAATAACACTCAGACAACTTATCGAAACAATATTCTTACTACAACTTCCCCAGAAGACCATTATCTCATTAATATTTTCCTTCCAATCTTGGAGTACGTTTCAATAAATTGTCCACTAGATTCTCGCGTGATAAACACAACCATATCCACCGCCACGGGTGGCCGAGGTCGTTAAGGCACGGACTCGTGAGCGGGAGGTCTGCGGTTCGAATTCCGCCAGGACCGTCCTCCCTGACTGGGGTTTTTTCCAGGTTTTCCTCAGTCTTCATAACTGGCAAATGCCGGGGAGGTACTTAAACTTAGGCCTGGAACGCTTCCTTCCTTAAAAAAAATATCCTTTCCCAATTTATCATTTCATCTCATGTACCATCAGTGTCCACCGCCTGTGGTGCCTCAGTAGTGAAAACGGGCGTTAAACACTACTCAAAAAAAAAATATCCAAGCTTCAGTCCTTGATTCCAACTTTTTGGAACGAGCTGAATTCCGATATTGACGATTTAGTAAAAGGTGCAAGCATTTACGAACAATTACAGAGTTTCCAGAAGAATTAAAACTATGGTTTGGGAAACTCAACAAAGTAAACCGAAAACGGCCTCTGAAGCTCTTCTCCTTCTTCACACCAAAAGCAAGTTCTATTCAAACATGAGGGAAATTCTAATCGTCATCCAGTAACAACATGCATGGCCGAAAGGTCATTTTTCAACATTAACAATTGTTAAAATCTATCTAATATGCAATAGGATATACTGAATGGTTTGGTCCTACTAACATCCGCCGCTACATTGAGGTGATTCCAGAGCAAGTAGTTAATCTTTTCGCAAGAAAACATCATAGGAGATTACAGTTTCAATGACATGTAAGTTAAAACGTTATTGTTACCGTACAATTTTTATGGCTGCAATTAATTTTATTTTCATATTGTATTCGTGGAACTAACACAACAAAGTTACAATTTTGGAACGTAAACTGAATGTGTGTCTTTTAAAAAGATTAGACCTTTTCCATGGACCTGTGGTTCATTATTTACAAATAGAATCTGCATCACAACTAATAATTGAAATATTATTTTATTTACTTAAATATTTCTACATCCATACCTGTCGAGATCCCAGCAGAGAATAAATTGATTCAAAAGTTTAGTGTCCAAGCTACATGAAAGAGGCCCAGTCATCAAGAAAGCAGCCGATATGCAGCTGATGATGTGGGAAAAGTCTTGTGAAACATGTTCTGAGTAGTTCAATGGTAAAGTTAAGCACAAGAGTACAATATTGAATTATTAGCCTAAACTAGAATGTATGATTTCATCTCTGTAATTGTTCTAATACAAAGTTGATTTTTGGAGTAGTGGTGATGGTGGTAGCAATAGTAGTTTTTTTCTTCCTCTTTTGCAGGGGAAAAGTCTTATAAAGACGCCATGCTCTGAGGCGAGATGGATTCCCACCAACTAAAAAACCCCTTCTAGGAACCACCGGTCGGTATTACTTCATGAAGAAGATGATTCAAAGATGGTTAACAAAAATAAGTCATACCGTCATTTTAGATTATCTTGTAATTCTTTTCTCTTGATGGACAAAAGATCAATCACCAGGGTACTCGCTGTCAACCAATTGTCCTTTGAAACAAGCATTTTGTAAAAAGTTATCGGGAGTCAGAATTTCCAGTTTGTCCTCAGTCTTATGTCTCCGCATACTCCAGCGAACACAATCAAACAAAGTATGTTCAACCATATCAGTTTTGCCGCAATAGAGACATTCAACAGTGGCACTTCATTGAAAACTGTACAACTAAGCCTTAAAACATCCATGACCGGTTAAAACTTATGTTAAATAATAACTAACTTTATCCCATTTCCGTGTAATCCAGGGTCTATATCTGGTATCAAGTTCCTGGTCCAGCGTGCTACATCTTCATCTTTCTTCCACAGTGCCTGCATTTCTCCAGAAAAAAAATTCTTCACTGTATTCATTACGCTCTACCACCAATCTCTCTTCAACCAAGGGAGTAATGGGTGGAGTTCTGGCAAGTACTAGTAACGCTTTAGTAGAAGTAGTTCTATATGCACTAGTTATTCTTAAAGCAACTTGCCTCTGGACTCTGAGAAGCATATTTCTATAAAGTTTCTTTTTCAAAGCTACTCTCCATACCTCTGCGCCATATAGCATGGTAGATTTAACAGCCGAAAAAAGAATACGTCTGTTATTATCTCTTGGTCCGCCAATATTTGGCATCAAACGATTAAGATTGCCAATAGCCTTCCCTGCTTTTTCAACGATTCGTCTGATGTGGTGCCCCATTGCCATATTTCTATCGAAACATATTCCAAGGTATTTAATAGCTTCTTTACTCTGTATAGTTAAGCCATCTATGATTATTGTGATTGTTTTTGCCTTCCGGGCTCCCACTAGTAACACCACTTCTGTCTTCTATGGTGCCAAACTAAGATTTTACTGTCTAGCCAGGATATAAGCGCGTCTAAGGCCTGGTTTGCAACACTTTCTAAGGTATCTACGTCAGATGCTGTCACGAGCATTCCTAAGTCATCAGCAAATTCTATCAACTTCACATCCCGGGGCACTGGTAACTGCAAAACATCATTATAATAAATATTTCCCAGAACACGACCCAAAACGGAACCGTGTGACACACCACATGTCACTTCCATTGTACTATTATTGCCAATAAATAAGGTCCGTTCTTCCAGATAGCTAGCAAGTACATTGTAAAGATATGGGGCTATGCGCCTATCACTTAGCTCCTGAAGAATATCACCCCATATAGCAGAGGTGAAGGCGATTTGAGTATCAACAGTTATGAGTAAGCACAGGCGTCTTTTACCTCCTTGAGCGCATTTGGCCGCAGCCGCAATCTCTTGGACCCGTTTCAGGGCAGTAATAGTAGAACGTCCTTCTCGAAAGTCATACTACTCTGTAGCAAGACCATCACTCTGATCCAGCTCATTCTTCAATCTTCCCAATATAAGGTGTTCCAACAACTTGCTTAATACATTCAAGAGGCATATTGGTGGTAGTGGTGGTGGTGGTTTATTGATCCAGTTGATTGCTTTAGTATATAGTTGCACAATCGACGTTGAGCACAAAATAAAATATTGAATTAAATACAAGAATATCAAAAGTAAAAGTAAAAAAATATAATACAATTAAGTATATACAATAATATCATAGCAAGCACATAGATGAAGTACATAGTCATTCTAACACTACCACCACAGTTGGCCGAGGTGGTTAAGGCGTGGACTCGTGAGCGGAGGGTCTGGGGTTCGAATCCCGCCAGGACCTTCCTCCCGTTGAGGTTTTATCCAGGTTTTCCTCAGTCCTCATAAATAGTAAATGCCTGGGAGCTACCCTAAACTTAGGCCTGGAACGATTCTTTCCTTAAAAAAATAAATCCTTTCCCAATATATAATTTCATCTTATGTATCATCAGTGTCCATCGCCTGTGGTGCCTGAGTAGTAAAAACGGGCATTAAACACTATTGATTCATTCTAACACTACTAGGACATAGTGCCATTATTATTTATTTATCATTATTTACAAGTAAATCTTAAATGGAGTAGAAGCAGTGGTTAATTAGATGTGCTTTTAGGGATAGTTTGAAAAGTTTATTTTATCGTATTTTCTTTACGTAGTTCTGAAGGTTGTCGTATATCTTTATGCCAGAGTGCAATATGCTCCTGTGGTATAAGGAAGTATTATGCTTATATATATATATATATATATATATAAAAGAAAAAAAAATAAAGTAACACTATTAACAATGTAACAAATTAACAGTAATTATAATAGTAGAAAAGTATAAAACACTAAGAAAAAGTCACACTTAAGATCGCTATACTTTGAACTCTTGGAGTCCTTCTATGGCAAGAAGACAAGTATATATATATATATGGAGATTTTAGTTTTGTCTTGTATTGTATTGATGGACTGCTTCATACATAATGAAGGGTAAGCCTGTATTATTGATGGTTTTAGGATAAACATAATTATTTCAAATATGTAGATACAAGGAAGGGGAAGAATGCCTGATTTTTTAAAAAATGGTTTGAATGTTGTTCTTGGACTTGCCCCTATCATGGCTCAAATTATTTTCATTTGCATTATGAAGCAACCTTATTTGCTCTTGATTCCTTCCAGAATATTATGCCATTCCTGAACAAGGAGTGCACATATGTGAAGTAAGCCATTCTAACAGTCTCCGCCCTTGTACATCCTGCTAGTATCCTTATCATATAACATATATTACTGAGTTTTTTGTTTATGTGATTTTTGTGAGTATCCCATTGAATCCATAGGCCAAGAAATTTGGTGTATTCTACTTTCCCAAATGTCTGGTTTAGGAGTTTTATTTGTGGAGCTACATATTGTTTATTTTATTTTGTATGAATGTCCATTGCTACTGTCTTATTCACATTTATTATGAGATTGTTTTCCACAAAATAGTTAGCAATTTGTGGGTTATGTGGCAAATTGACTTTAAGTAGTTTTCTTTGTTTGCTGCCCTTACTAGGACATTTGTGTCAAGCAAAGAGAAGGGACTTTGCAAAATCATCAGCTATAATGAAATCATTAATGAATAGCAAGAAAAGGATAGTATTTATTATAGAGCCTTGAGGTACTCCATAATTTGCTACTAGTATACTTGATCGGTATTTCTTTACTTCTTTAATTTCTCTGTTTTTAATTTCAATATTTTAAAAGAAACACGCCACAAGGATTTGAACCCATTACCTTCAGACTTACAGTAAGTTGCTCAAACCACTGAGCTAACTTAATGTTTTTAAATTTTTTATAAAGTCAAAACCATACTGACTGAACTAAATGCAAAGTGAATGATTGCCTTTCTGATTAGCTTTCAAAGGCAAAACTGCAGTATATTATTATGCATACTCTTACTCAAATCAAATTTTTGCTAAAACAGAAAATTTCTAATAACTGCTGGGAACATAGTTTTCCCGACTAAGGGAGTTGAAATGAAAATTTTGGATGATAAATCAGAAACATACTTTGCTTTAATTCCAACTTATTACTACTAACATCCAATGTCATAATTTCCAAATATCTTCAAACTTTGGCCCAAACAATATAAGCTCTCTATAAAAAAAATTAATAATAAGAACTAGAGAAACAGAAATAAATTATACAATGAACAGTCACGCAAATAGCACAATATTTTGAACAACTTAAGTTCTTCAAAAACAGAAGATAAGTTAAGTTAAGGGGTCTGGGTAGTTAGATGGATGGAAAAAATTCATTTTTTGTTTCTTGTCTTAAAAAGAAGTAGAAAGTTTCAGCTTTTCTACCGTACATACATTATTTTGTCAAATTTGGTGTCAAAGAACTTTAAATTTCTTATTTAAAAATGGTACAACAAGCATGCCACAGTGACTATTGCAATTTGAATGTTGTTGGGTTAATTCTCTTTGGAATATGAGTGGTAATTTTTATTTAAAGTGTTTTGAAAGGAAATGTGTATGCCATTAATATTATGATAAATAAATTAGAATGTGTAGGCCATATAAAGAAGAGGATGGGGTGCCAGGTTGAAGAAATCACTGGCAGGAAAATTATTGTCAGATGGAAACCCAATTTCTGATTGAGGTAGACTCACAGATCCAGAAATTTGTCTTTTCCAGCTCTACTATGAACTGGCAATAAGAAGAATTCCAAAGACTATGGTCAGATAAAGGAAGAAGGTTATCTGGTTAGTATACTTTCATATGTCCATTGACTCTTCCCACATCATTATTTATGTCCTAAAGGTGCAGCTATGGACCTGCAGATGTCCTCAGAGGTGAGCCCTATAACCACACATGTTCTCTCCCCGAAGCTATGTTACTTACAATAAATCCAGTCTTTAGGGATGTCTGTAAAGAGGAATTTTTAGAGAAGTGTCTGCATGAGTGATCTGAAAACCCAAATGAAAATTTTCATAATATAATATGGGAACACATCCCCAAAACTCTCATGTGTGTGCTACCACTTAAGATCCTGTGTCCTGGATCTGTGATCACTTTTAATGATGAATCTAATAGCAGAATTAAAGTGTTGAATCATCTTGGAATAAAAGCTGGTTGTAACATGAAGACAATTCTTCAAGAAATCTACAAACAACATGTAATGTAAGCTGAAAAACAAGCCAGAGTGAAAAGAAGACTACTGAGACAAAGTTGGGAGAGCAAAGAGAAGTCCGGTGATAAGGATTATGGGGCTAGAACGTTTTGAATTTGTCTCTTATGTTTATACCTGTTCAACTTTAACACCAATTTCCCTTAGGTTGATTTTTTAATACCTCAATTCCACTTTTGTCAGAAACTATCTGAGATATCTTAATGAAAGTTTTATTTACATTTTTAATGATAAGTAATAAAATTTCCAGCAACAATTATCATACAGTCAGTGTTTTTGGTTTTTTATTTTAACATTATTTTATTGCAAAAAGTGAACATTTTCTGAACACAACATTATAACATTTTTTTTTAAATAATATATGACATACTGACTAAATGTTTACAACATATAAAATTTGATAGCTGTAGGTCAAACAGTTTCTGAGAGACATGCACCTGAATGAATGCAAGCTTCACAAAAAAATTGGTGCAAAACCAATGAAAACATTTTTAAAAAATTAGCACTTAAAAATAAATATTTCCTGCTAATGGGTTAGCACCAGTTTAATTAGCTTTATATTGCAATCTTAAAAGATATTATTATTAACAATATTATTAACAATTCCAAACCTTGGGGCAGTGGGATTTAAAGTTATATAACTTACATTTGAAATTGTCAAAAACATTAAGGCATATAATTTGCAAAAACTTGGAAGACAATATCCATAGTAAATTAACCGCGTTTATGAGAAATAAAATGCTCAAACTAAAGTAAAAATTCAACATGTTACTTAGTAAGAAGAAAACAAACCATTGCCAACCTATTGAATGCAACACTGATAATGTGATTAATCTATCTAGATATTCTTTAGACAACGAAGAACTACGGTTTTTAAACAAAGGTTTTAAAACTTGTGTGGGTTACTCCAATAGATTGGAAGATTACGTAGTAGACATAGAGAGTGCTACCGAGGGTTTGAATGATTCTAAGAAATCGGCTATCATAAATCAATGCTGGCAAGTTCTCAATAAAATCAAACAATATAGCAAGAACCATCACAATCAACACCTTTACAAACGTGTACTTAATTCTCTTAACAGTAAAAATGTGGTATATATCAAAGCTGATAAAGGGAACAAGATAGTAATCATGGACCAGGATGACTACATAGAACATATGCAGAACATGTTGAGCACTCCTGAGTATGCGGTGATGAGCCATGATCCACTGAAGGAGTGTATTAAAGCCTTTAACTCCTCCTTGAAACAGATCAAAACATTATCAGAAAACGAAAAATGGAAAATTAAAACAAATAACCCACATTTGCCCAGAATTTATGGCCTGCCGAAAGTACACAAACCCGAAAAAAGCATGCGCCCAATAATCAATAACATCAATTCACCAACCTACAATTTGGCCAAGTGGTTGGTAAAAAAATTTACATCTTTAGAACAATTTGAAAGTAGAAGTATCGTCAGTTCATATAAACTTGTGGACCAATTTAATAATGAGCGGATTTCGCCGAATGACACCTTGGTCTCGTTTGATGTTGCATCTTTGTTTACTAGTATCCCTACAAAAAAACTGCTTCTAAATCTACAGAATTGGCTAAAAAGTATAAACTTGACAGCAGAAGAAATTGAGGATTATACCAATCTCACTAAATTGTGTATAAACAAAAACTTTTTCACATTCAATGGGAAAATTTACCAACAAATTTCTGGCTTAGCTATGGGTAACCCACTTTCTCCATTTCTGGCAAATTTATTCATGAGTGCTGATGAAACACACATTACTACAGCATTCCCTTTAACATTCAAAGCATGGTTTCATTATGTGGATGACATTCTGGCAATAGTTCCAAGAAAACAAACAAAAGATGCCCTAAAATTACTAAATTTGCAGGACCAAAATATTAAATTCACTATGGATTTGGAGGAAAATGGTCTTTTACCGTTTTTGGACCTAAAAATATACAGGAAAAATGACATAATTTCATTCTGCATATATAGGAAACCTACACATATAGATAACCACATACAGAATAACAGTTTCAACCCTAAACCACGCCAACATGCCATTATAAACAGCCTTATCCATAGATTGATAAACATTCCACTCAACAAAGAAGAATATTCAGCAGAATACCGTTATATAATCAAAACAGCCCTCAACAATGGATTCAGCAGCTCTTTAGTTGATAAGAAGATCAAACATTTCAAAAGACAGAAAGATATTAAAAATACCACAACTCTCTCCACAGTAAAAAAGGACGTGGTTTTTAAAAGATTCACATATCATCCGTGGGCAAACAGGGTATTCATGAAAATCTTTAAAAATTATGATATACGTTTGACTGTACAAAATAAATTTAGTATTGGAAAGCTTCTGAACAGCAACAAAAAGGATGTTATTCCACCCAGCAAGAAGTCAGGAGTGTATCAGATAGATTGTTTGGAGTGTGATCAAATATATATAGGCAAAACAATACGAAATTTGGAGACAAGGACCAAAGAACACTTCAGAAATTTAAGATATAAACAAGTGGATTAATCGGCGGTTGTAGATCACTTTTGGAATTATGATCATAACATTGCAGAAGCCAAACTGTTAAAAGCTACCACCAATCCCAAGGATTTGGCAATATGGGTAAAGATTTATTTTTTTAAAAAATAAACATAGAGTGATGAATTTTGACATTCCACCAATGGACTTCCTGTTCCGTTATCTAATGGAACCATCAGATGCCACTACGTCACCTGCTAGAGTTAGTCTGAAGATGAGCTGAAGATGAGAACGAATGCTCTTGAAACATGTTCTGAAGAATTAATCAGTTAGTGAAGTTTTAGTGTCATCTAATACTGACTCGGTTGTATATATAGCTTTATATTGTTTCAAAATACCATATAATTATCTGTAGTAGTTTGGAAAATACAGAGGCTTAAAAATGTCTATATGCTGAGCATTCAAACAGCCCTGTAACTACCCAGTCCCCTTAAAGGGGCCTCAGGGATTTGTCCTTCGTCCTTTATATTATGTATATTAATGATTTGCTTTCTCTATTCACATGCTGATGTTTTGTTTGCAAATAACTGAAATTTTAGTAAAGGAGGAGAATCATGATTTATTTTACTTTATAGGAAAGAGAGCCTAGAACTGAAGAATGTACACATACTAACAACAATTAAAGCATAAAATATGTTCTCCCAGTTCTTTCCAAGTTATTAGTTCTTCTAGTCATACCAATGCATACTTTTTCAAATATATGGTTCACCTTTCAGCTCATCTTGAATTAATGCTCTAACCAACTAAACCATGGAGAACATCTCTAAACACATATGCACACTTGCTTGAAAATTATGGCCATTTATATCCAAATAGTAGACCAATAATACATCCATGAATAACTAAATTTGTAATCTCTTCCGAGTCAGATGTTAAAAACACTCTTTATGGTTTCACTTAAATGAGATTTACTCAGGACATATGTTTCGTGGAACTATCATCCACATCATCAGCTGTTAAGTATGAGGCTAATTATTAACAATATAAATACTTGGATCTACCATTTAGCAAACTGGTTATTTATTATAGTTACATTTATTCCCCAAAATTTGGTAGCTTAAATTTAAGAATCTCCAAGGACCTCATCAATAAAATTAAAGATAAAAGAATGTCACCAAATAACACACTGGCTTCTTTTTATTTCAAAGCCCTGTTTCCCAGCATACCACAGAATTAAATTATTAGTTTTTCTAAGAAAATGGTTACAATCAGCCAACCCAACAGAAGAACACATCAAAGAATACATCAAATTTACTAAGATGTGCATAAATCAACATTTTTTTTATATTTGAGGACAAATTCTTTAAACAGAAAGCAGGACTTGTAATGGGCAGTCCATTATCACCTTTCTTAGCTGACATTCATGAGCTATTTTGAGATGCACATCACTAAGGCTTTTCCCACCTATTCAAGGTTTGGCACAGATATGTAGATGATGCATTTGCTATTATAAACAATAAGCATGTGGAAGATGCACTAAAACTTTTAAAACTGCAAGAACCTTCAATTAAGTTCACTGTCAAAACAGAAAGAGGTAATATGTTACCATTTTTGGACCTGAAGATAATAAAATGTAATAGTAAACTTGAATTTGGCATCTATGAAAAGGACACACATACAGATAACTATATCAAAGCTCATGGTTTCAATCCAAGATCACATAAGGAAGCAGCATTCAACAGCATGATATACAGACTAATAAATATACCACCAAGTAAAGAAGAATACAAGAATGAATATCTACAGATAATAAAAGCAGCTAAATCCAATGGGTTTAACAAACAGATGATTAACCAAAAAATTAAAAGATTCCAGAAACAAAAAAGAATTAAACAAATCACAAATTTGAGTGATTTATCAGAGGAAAAAATATTTAAAAATTTCGCTTATCACCCCATCAGCCAATAAGAAATTTAAAAAAAAAATTTAAGCAGTGCTACATCGTCTTAGCACCTCAAAACCAATAGAATATAAAAAGTTTATTAAAATTAAACAAAACAGATTCAAGGCCCAAAGAGAAAAAATCTGGTATTTACCGGATTAATTGTAAGGATTGTGGAAAAATCTACATAGGGAAGACAAAGAAAAATATAGCATTAGGTTGAGAGAATATTGGAGAAACATCCGTCACAAACAAATAGATAAATAAGCTGTGGCAGCACATTTTTTGAATGAAAACCATGAAATAGAAAAATGCACCAGTTATTAAAAACTGTTCAACAATCAAAAGAACTAAACATATGGGAAACGATTTATATAAAAAAACATGAGCATAACCTTATGAGTTTTGACATTCCGGAAGTAGACAGCACTTTATTTAAGTTTATCACTAGACCACCAGAGTCAACCACACCTCCTCAGCTCCTACGAATGACCCAAGAGTTGTTTAATAGCTGATGCAGTGGATGATAGTTCCAAGAAACATGTCCTGAGTAAATTTTATTTAAATGAAACCATAAAGAGTGTTCTAAACATCCAACTCAGAAGAGAGTATTAATGAGTGTTTCACTGTGTTTGATTCCAAATTCAGTTATTATTAAAACTAAATTTGTGTTATCCACTTGTCTTTTTTCTTTTCTCAGTGTTTTTCTTCTGACTTCATAAACATTGTTTCCCATGGGAAGAAAATGTTTTACCTTTAAATAATTTTGAATATAATTTTATCCAGATTCACAGAATCACTGAAAGAACTGGAAATGAATGGTACACTTTCGAAATTATGAGAAATATAGTCAAGCTTACTAATAATGACCAGCAATACTGCTCTGAGAATTCTCTTTAGCTTCAAACAGTAAACAAATTCTGATCCCTATGAATGTTGGGCTTAAATTAAAAACTATGCATTTGGAAAACTCAACAACTTTGTAACATTAGTGGAATAGTTAGTTATGTGGTCTTAATGAAGGTGGCCCAGAAAATTCACTCTTTCCAATTAATTTCAAGGTCATTAGTTTTTTTTACAGGCACTGCTCACACATCAACAAATTTTTGCATAGGAAGCTTAGTTAGCATGCTTGAACTACCAACTGTATTTCAATGCCTATATATCAGCAGCATTTACTTATTCCAGAAAATAATTATGCAGATCACATATAAATAAAAGCATCGTTAATTAGTTTTGAACATATAAAAAATTCTGAAAAAAACTGATATATTGGGAAAGAAAGTCAATGAAGTCCTATTGGAAACACAGCCTAGTAGTATGCAAATTTCTACAAAAATTGGTAGTGCAGCATCATCTTTCATACAATTTTAGTAAACAAAGCTGGAAATGTACAAAGTTTGTGCTTGCTGGGTTCTGCACAGTCTAACTGAAATTGGAATGTGTCAGTAACTGAAAATGGAACAATATGAACATGGAGGTGAAGTATGTGTGACTTTGTTTTCAAAGATCAAAGGACCTCTGTGATGTATTTGCTTTTAATCAAGAGTTGATATCCAAAGAATTGATTGATCAAAGAGAAAGAGAGAGATCCAGAACTGATGCTGCAGATAGATTGTGCCTAATTTCAAGGACTTGGAAACATACTATTAAAATGGCAGAGAACTATATTTGAAGTATTATGTTATGCTAAAACTGTGAAGCTGTAACCATGTTCTATATAGTTCTATACTTTCTAAAATGAAAGTTTTTGCCAATGCTATGGTTGACATCTGAAAACGTATGAAGAGGCAGAGGTAAAGAACCGTTCAAATAGCTCAGTAATGATCAAACACAATAATAACTTATGCTGGACTGTCCATCTTGTATGATAAAGGAGACAGAGGTATGTGCTACTTTACACTTCAAAGGCAGTAAAAATGTCATTCTCTTGGGTGAGTCTCTCATATAAATAATTATATTTTTGACCATATTATGTGTATCTGTACATTTAGAAATTGATGATAGTGTGTCTTGTACCACCAATTGAGTGAATGTGCTAAGCAATGTAAATACATACAAAGCTCTTTATTTCTTGGCTTAGTATTTTTGCTTGCACTCCATTATCAACTCTGGCCATCTCCATCATAGCACTGACCTCTACAATTTGTGATATGTAATTAAAGGAAAATTAATACCACAGATAACAGAAATTAAACTGGAAGAAGTTATTATTTCTCCAACATGAGGATCAAGCCCTGCAAACCAGCTGGACACATTACGGACAGCAGCCATAGCCACACTGTGATTGGCGGTCAATAAGATTGAGGGGATAGTTCTTCTCCCGGCTATATATGAGACACGTGCCACTTCAAGTATCACTTAAATGCAAAAATAAACCAAACCTGTCAAATGTAAACAAATGTAAAATTGTATCTCAATGTCATACACTGTAGGCCAAGGTACACATTAGTGAATAAAGAAAATCTGAAATCTGAAGTGTCAATTTAGCTATGTAGCCTGTAGTGCTCCTCTGAAGATATCCAACAGAGAGATGGGCAAAATGTCAGGTGTTTCAACATCTTCTAGACCAGGGCCAACAAGCCTGGAAAGTTCATTTTATTGTATCAATTTGCCGTGAAAGCCAAAACATTTATAGTTATTATTTCTGTTTTGTAAAGTCCCTAAAAGCAGATCCTCAATGTCTAGAGAGGCTGTGATGAATCTTAAGCAAAACAAAACTGTTCTTTTCTACTGACTTCAATATTTCATTACATATTATTGCTAATGTTTTTGACCATGATGAGTAGCTTTCAAAGAAGTGCATTACTTATATTAAGCACTTAATTTTGTATTTTATGACTGCACCAATTATAAGGTTCTCTTTCAAGCATATTCTTAGTTCATTAGTTCAGTGGAGCCTTCACATCACACTTTTAGGTTATTATAGTTACTTCCATTATTAGTACGACTTCTAATAGCTAAACCCTAAGTACGATAGATACAGCAATGATGAAAATAATTTCAACAAACAAGCACAATTTTTTTATAGTTTGTCATACTTTAATAAGACAGTTCAGTACAAACATTAGTTCCAGCTTTTACAGAATTTATTTTCATGTATGCTTCCCTATGACATTTTGAAAGTTCTGGTAATTTTCGTTTTTCAGTGTTTTTCTAATCACAAAATCCTATATTGTTTAATTTGTTTATTGATGATATTTTGGATAGCTTGAAGCATGTTTGTACTCATATCCTGCAATTAATAATGTAGATATTTCTGGGTTACTTTATGCAGATGATTTGGTAGTATGTTTAATATCAGTAATTGACTTAAAGTTAGCTATAAGTGAGATTGATGAATGGGAATTGAAGGTGAATCAGCATAAACCAAAATCATGGTTTTTAAAAAGGGAGATAAACTGGGCAAGGATGAGAAATAGTTCATGGAACATAAAAAAAAAAAAAAAATTGCGTAGTTAGTGAATTCTCATATCTGGGCATAAAGTTGAGTTGTAATGGAGGTTGGGAGAAACAAAGAAGAACTGCACAGGCAAAAGCAAAAATGGCTGTGACAGTGATAAGAAAATGTTTATATAGGATGCTAGTAATGAATATCTAGTGGTTTGAAAGGCTTTATTCTGCCTTGGTTGAATCATGATGAATTTATGTGGGGGAAATTTGGGGTATAGAGGAGGGATGGTTAATATGGATTTAATATAAGAATTTTCTGTAAATTAATTTTAGGAGTTCCCAATAATATTGCAAATGCAGGAGTATTGATAGAGTTGGGAAAGGTAAGTGTCAGAGAGTTAATAATCAGATAAAGTATTGAAATATTTATTTAGGGTTCAAGAGCTATTGGACACTGGCATTGTGAAAATATGCCTGAAATATCAAGAAAAAACTTTGTGTAATGACAAATACCTGGTTGAACAAAATTAGAGAACAGTTATTTCAGGAGATTTTTGGGTTAAAATTGGATATTTTAGAAGAGGTTGTTGGAGGAAGGTGAGATTAGGAATGGAAGATATGCTTAGACAAGTTTTATTTGCTCAGATTAGGGAGAAAAGCTCATTAGCATATTATAAGGAATTAAAAGATGACCCAGAAAAGGAGAAATATAAATTAATTTGCAAGAAAAATGAAAGAGAAGGGATAGTATGGTTTAGATTAGGTGTTTGGAAATTAAGGGGAATGAGGGGAGATGCTATTCTGGGAATGTGTCCCATCTGTACAGAGAAGGGAGATGAAATTCAGATTTTCTTCCTATATAAAGCCACAAATATTTGGAGGGAAAGTTTAATTAGTAAGAAATGGTCAATGAGGAATAAAGGAATTGTAATGAGAAAGATCTTTGAAGATCATGAGCAAATTCTCAAATTAGTGGATTTTTTATGGAAGGTAAAAATGAAAAGGAAATGATTAGTTGATAGATATGTAATTTAGATAAATTTTAGATGATAGAGAATATCTATATAATTATGAAAAATGCCATTGATCTGGGAATGGTTAGGAGTGGAATTATATTAAATTTATTAAATGCTGAGCTTGGGATATTGGAAAGTGCTCAATAAAGAGAATAAACACTAATAGTTTAAAAAAAAGGAAAACTAAGTTTCTGGAGTTTTCCTTTTTTTTTTTTAAAACTATTAGTGATGTAAGTGCTACAAATTCGACTCAATCATTCAAAAAAACTTATATTAAACATCACTGTTACAAAAGTCCACCATATTTAACTAATTATAGTTGGTATACAAGAAATAAAAGAATTAGTAGTTTATAGAGACTGTGGGCTAACTGATAAAATAATGGTATAGGACAGTAATTAAAATATTTCAATTTAGTCCCCTGGGTTTGGTTAGAGCCTAGTCCCCTGGAATTCCAGTAGGCTTCTAATGATGAGCTGGGGACCAGGGACTGATGCAATCTAGGTGGAAATTTTGTATTTTATTTAATTATTTAGAATTTAGATAAAGGGTTAGTATAAAATCATCAATGTATTAAAATTTCTGTAATAATCTCAAGGTGGTATATCTAAAATGGCCTGGGTCAGATAGATGGAAACCCCTTGCAGTTTGTATTTTCTTACCATGTTCAATAAATTCTTTAAATTTTTTACTATTTAGCAACAGGAATCCACAAAATTCTGTTTTATTAAGTCGAACATCAAAAATCTTGGCTTGAAATATTTTCTTACAGACTGAACAAAGGATGTCTCTTAGTGGTCATAAATAATCCATGGATTTTCCATTCTAAAGGTCTCTGTAATTTCCCATCCACTTAAATTTTTCCCAATTTATTTTCAAATATATCCTGCATTTCTCTGCCAGTTATGTTCCCCTCCTTTCTGTTACTCCAATAATCACCAAATTCAGCGTATAATTCTTTTTTTCTAACCTTTAAATTCTAAAGTAACTACTTAAGCTTTCATGGCCGGAGTTAATCCAATAAAATGAGATTTCCAGGCTTAGGCTTTGAGTGGTGATTAGTTATCCTCTGAAGATGCCCGGCAGAGTGATGGGCAAAACGTCAGGTGTTTTTACATCTTTTGAACCACGGCCAATAAGCCCAGAAATCTCATTTTATTGCTTTAAATTCTAGTCTTCATACTTTCAACTGTTCTCTTAATCTTCTCGATTTCATTCTTAATTTCTTCTTTAGCTTTATTTGCATTTGAATTCATTCCCTTAGTCTTTCCTATATTTCCTTCATTTTAATTTCTATAATCTGAATTACCTCTGTTCAATTTACTGGTCCTGAGTTCATCCCAATTTCCCAATCACCAATATTACTCCAAGTATATATCCATATTCTTACTACCAGACTAACATATCAAACTTATCTCTATCAAGTATAGATCCACATTTGTATTACCAGTAATATATCAAACTTATGTCTATTAGTCTTATTTCTCATTATGGTGTTAATATCAAACAATTCAATTCTTGCTTTGTACATTTCCACATTTAGACACCACCTGTGGTGCCTCAGTAGTAAAAATGGGCATTAAACACTACTAAAAAAAAGCAAACAAACAAACTCACATCTTGACCCATTGTCTTAAAACCCACTTTTACACTTGTTCTTTGTAACTTATGCCACTACATGAGTTTTTATGTATGATACATATGTGAAAATGGATTCTTGCAGAGAAGTGGTAAGGAGATTCACAAGAAAATATCCTGGCAATGTGTTCTGGGAAATGGTTGATGAACTTGTTAAAAAGTTATGAGAGACAACACCTTTCATTCACAAGAAACGTATTCCAAACCAATGTGTTTTATGGAAGAAAAGTTAGATAAAATATAGAAATTTGCTATCCAGAGTGGGCAATGTTTTTCCTTTAGGCATCAGTTTCAATATCTCTTATAATGCAATTTTATTTCCCCTTCATTTAAAGTAACTCTTGGATTTTGAGAAGACTGGAGAGAAGGAATCATGCATAACAGAGAATGTGATCAACTTGTATGATTTACTGATGGATCCCATTTAGGGACAATCAGATGCAGGTGTATGTGTCCTATCTCCAAAAGCCTTGGAAAACACTGCACAGTTTTTTCAGGCAGAAGTATTTGCTATCCTGAACTGTGCTTTTAGAGGACTTGAGAAGAGTTATCATGGTAACTGAATTCTTATCCTTTCAGATAGTCAAAGTGCCTTAAAAGGCATTTTTCTCCAACTAGGTTAAATCTAAACTGTTTGGAAATGCCTAAATGACCTAACTGCCTTAACTGCCCTGGCATTTTTAAACAGGTTTGAAGTGTGGTGCATGCCAGAGCAGTGTGCATTTATGGAAATGGAATGGAAAAGCAGATCATTTGGAAAAAAAGGTTCTGATACACCCTTTGTTGACCTTGAATGCATAGATGGAATTAGTACACATACCGCTAAGATTGCAGTAAAAGTATGGATTGAGCAAAAATGACAAATTAGATGGAAAACCTATCCTGGACAAAAACAAGCTAGGAAACTGGTCCTAAGTTCAAGCAGCGATCTTTCTTCATTTCTCCTAAAATTGGACATAGAAGAGGAATAAAGAAAATAGTTATGTTAATTATTGAATTAACAGTTTGGTTTCTCCTGCAATGTCATGATTGTAAGTCCAAAAATGATCTGCAACTGCAGATTTATCCACTTCATCATGATCATTACGATCATGACATTGAAGCCAAACTGTTAAAAGCTACCACCAAACCCAAGGAATTTGCAATTTGGGAAAAGATTTATATTTTAAAAAATAAACATAGAGTTATGAACTTTGACATTTCATCAATGGACTTCCTGTTCCGTTATCTAATGGAACCACCAGAGGACACTACGTCACTTGCTGTACCCAGTTGAGGATAAAGTGAACACTCTTGAAACATGTTCTGAAGAATTAACCAGTTAGTGAAGTTTTAGTGTCACCTAATACTGACTCATTTGTATATTTAACAACTTCACTGTTCCCAACTTCTTTTAATTTTACATTTGGGAATGGATGCTGTCATTGGAATCAAAATATTGCAACTTATTAAATATAAAATTTAATTTCGTGTCTGAACCAATAGAGTGAAGCAATTAATATATTCTTAATTATCTAATGAGTCGATTTGATAATTAAGAATATACTGCAAATTGTTTAAGGAAGAGATTTTGAGAAACAGTCAAGGCATCTCTTCCTATGGGGTTGCCCAATAGGCCTTTTAGGCTGACATATAGGAGATCAACAAAACTCCAACAAACCTCCCATTATCTAATCTAATCTAATGTAACTTTATTGTGAGACAACTAACTCCCTTTTTCTGATTGCAGCTGCCAACTTCTGCAGCCATGCTCAGGTGAAACCTAACTCAAATAACCTCATTGTGCAAGCATATGATGTAAACAAACTCCTCTTGAATTAAATCTGTCATCTAACACTCTTCATGCTTCACTAACCTTAAAAATATTGGGTACCGGTTTCAAAGATACGTTATCTTCATCTTTGGCCGTGGACGACTGGTGTAAAAGGCTGTTACGTAGTATCAGAAGCAATGTTCCGCTTTTGTGAAACTTTTATGAACCTAAAATTTATATTTTCTTCCTTCAGAATGTCAAAATTCATCAAATGATCCTTATGTTTGTAGATATAAATCTTTTCTCAAATATCCAATTCTATTTATGCTGATGACCTGCAATGTTAAACAACGTCCTTAAATAAACAAAACAAATCCAATTCTACCGGTCCCTGTACAGCTCTCAATAATTCAATTTTTTCCTTTATATCATGATTTTTGGTCCAAAAGTGATATGCCACTGCTGATTTTTCTGTTTGTTTGTATTTTAAATTTCTCTTATGTTCTTTTAGACATATCCCCACATTCCTCTTAGTTTTTTCTTACGTAGATCTTATCACATTCAGAACTTGAAATCTTGTAAATCCCAGCTTTTTTCTCCTTTGGGGTATTATCAGTAGTATTGCCTTTCAAAACTAAATCTATTAGTGGGAGCCAATTTTATATTAACATCTTTAAATATTTTTTTAAATTTATACATCACTGTTGCATTATATGTAAAATTTTTAAAGGGCATTTAAAGGACATTAAAATGTTTTAAAGTTTTTACAATTTTTAGAAAATTTTAAACTACTCTTCAGCCATTCAACAAATTTTTGCTAAATTGAATTGAATGAAGTCTAAGTGAAAATTTTTGTGTCAACCAATTTAAACACTTACGGCAGTATTACACAGAATTGACAATAATATGTAGCTCTAATTCTAATCATACAATACTAGCTTGTAACATAATTGCTGGGGAAGAT
This sequence comes from Metallyticus violacea, assembly GCA_030762175.1. Lineage (NCBI taxonomy): Eukaryota > Metazoa > Arthropoda > Insecta > Mantodea > Metallyticidae > Metallyticus > Metallyticus violacea. The sequence goes on from CM060834.1 coordinate 76,527,723, forward strand.
TATTGTCTTATTAATTTGGAATAACTTTTATGATTGTGTAAATAATGACAGAAGCACAGATAGTTGTACTATATATACTATTTTTGTGTTTTATATGAACACATTTAATTCAAAGAACATGCAACCATAATAGCTGATATTACTCAGTAAAGCCAAAGTTTATTTGTAATGATCAGTGCATTAGATTCTTCAAATCTTAATAACCTTAAAACATTGCCGATGGAATCTGATTACATCTCACACATTAAACTTCCAGGTCTTAGGTGGCCAATGCCAAACCAAACTAGAGGTTTGATTCGCTTAATTTCTAAGTGGTGTACAGCAACCCAGAGTCTCCATAATACAACATAGTAATTGATAATGCAATGTAATGTTTTGCTGCTGTGCTTTGCAGTTATAGTACAACATGGATTTGACTTGGTGTGGCCACCCCTGTTGTATTTATCATAATCAAGATAATGATTATGATAAAATTATACCAAACGATGCTATGAATAGAGACAGTAGTACAATGTGATCCCCCACATTGGAATTTAATTTGTTATAAAGAGTAATAAAAAATAATTTAGCATTTTTAAATTTGAATGATGCTTTGCTCTTAATTTTTCTTATTTTAGGGAAAAGGGGGATAAAAAATGTAATGAGACTATGTATTTGATATGTTTTTAATTATTTTCATTTAATAACCTAGTATTTCATTTGTTCATTTTCTGTGCACAAAACAGCATAAAGAAGATATATAGGAACTTAAAGAACAAATGGAATGTCTTCTGATAGAAATATATACATATGCTTTTGCTACCATAAATTGTAAAAATAATTTTAATTGAAAAATTATAATTGATAATTTATCTGTGGGTAGCAAAAAAATCTGAGAGTCTACACTTCAAATGTTCTTTTATTGTTTTTTAATAATTTTGAAGAAGTTTTAACATTGATGTTTATTTGTTCCAATTAGACCTTTGTTCTCTCTTTGCTAACTCAGCCATTTTCAGAATCCCAAGCAGTAATAAGAGCCATAAATACCTTACAGCAACAATATTTACTATTTACACACATTCATACAGAATACAGTTTTTCTACACAATCATCTCTTAAATTAATGCAATTAATAATATTACTAATTGCCTCAATTATAATTTATGTTCACACAATTCAGAGGGATAATTAGATTATTATGAACATTGTTTTTGAACATCATAATCAACTAAATATTTAGCACTTTCCAGGCATTTATTATTTTGAACCTTACATTTTTGTTTCACTAATACATTTTACAGCTTATAAACTTCCTGATCTTTGCTTGATTCCTATTTGTTCTCTTCATTTATATTCAGACAAAATAATTTCATATAATATTATTTTTAGCACTTTTGCAACCAGATAAATAAAATCCAATCTTTTGTTTATAAAGATGGCATTTAACTTTAGTGACATATGTGTAAACCATTTGCATTTTTCAGAGTTTATAGAATCCGGAGCAGCCTATCAATTTCTTCTAAAGTTGTAGCTCTCGATCATAGAACAATGTTTAACTTTATTAATATAATACAAATTTCATGTACTAAGTTCATAAATTTTGTTATGAGTGTAAATGTATATGGTAATTATTTCTCAACAACATTCAAATATCATTAACATCCATAAATTTATGATTGAGCATAATTATATTTCAACTTAAGTGGTTGTTAACATCATGCTTCCATTTTTGTACTTATTTTGGCAGAGAACTTTTGTATTATAGAAATAAACCTTTACTTTATTTATTCTATACCAAAGCAAATTAGACAATGGAGTGATAAATATATTGCAGGTAAGATATAAGCTTTTCTCACATATGTTAGTGTGCATATCAGTTCACTTTTATTAGATGATTCAAAATACCTATTTGCGTATAAAATAGAAGCTGCATTTCAGTTTCTATGAATGAATTTTCATAGAATTAACTATTCTTTGATTCTATTACTGTAAAATTATTCCAATTAAAGTTTGTGTTCAGCAAGGAAAGAATCACACAACTTCTTGGTTATCAATGTTGAATATTCAGATTTGTTAAAATAACATTATTTTAATGTAATTGCAGTTTAGTGTTAAAAATAAATACTTAAATTTAGAATATATTACCACTCCATTGTCAACAGCTTAATAAGTACAATATTCAGATATGTTGTTTTTAGAACAACAAACTCTAATGGTTCAGGGGGAACAAAATATTTTCTTGAAAGATTCAGATAGGCATGTTCCAACAATTTATTCCAGAGTAATTTATATATATGTTCTTTACCACTGAGGAGTACTCCTTTATTCAAATAAAATAATGAAATTATTAACAGAGTATAACAATCAGTTCTCTAGAAAATGGAAGCAGGAAAAAAACCATGCTATGATTTTAATTTGGTGAATATTGATAGGAATTATATTTGATAATTTCAAATAAATAAATGCTTGAACAAATAATTTACTACATGCATGCAATGTACTTCCAGTTTCTAAACAGAACTATTCTGCAGTGTTAAAAAAAGAAATTGTTTAAAAACTTTCTATAAGCTCTGTTTTCAATTTTGTTATGGTTGCAAAAGAAATGGAATAGCTAAAGCTTTTAACTAATACCCTTTAATTTTAATTTTGAAATCAATGTAATTACAATAGAGGAAATACTATCAAATGTAAACATTGCATCTGTTATTAATTTTAAAACAGTAAACACAGTACAAGATATGTGATTCACAAAAATAAATTCATTTCTAATTTAACATATATCTCCTTCCATTCCTTACTATGTGCTTTCTTCCTTCCTTATTTTGATAGAAAGGAATAATTGTCTTTAATTGTTCATGATGGATTTAGCACCAGCAGTCAAAAATTGAAGATGTACAGCAAATCAGATCACAATTACTTCAGCTGTTATGGGGCTCTGGATATTTAGCAGCAGCTTTGTTTAACAGCTGATAATCTGTATATTGTACTACAGAAAAATAACTTTAAACTCAGCATCTATCTCATAACTAAGAGTGTTCTAGGTTGTAACCCTTAAATAGAAATCAAGCATACATGCATCTGTTCAACAGTTTTATCACTTCAGTTTCCAAGATCTTAAATTATGATCCTGGTTTAATGATAATTTGTACATGTTTGCTTTATATAAGGCACATTTCCTTACAGTTGTAACTTTTCCTTCCAGTTCAAACACCATCTGTAACATTGTACAGACAAAATTTAATATCAAAATATTATGAGTTTTGCAATCTAGACCTTCATTTGCGACGTTGTTGTTTATTTGTGCAAATGGCTCTTTGTGTGGCACAACAGTTTCGCTGCATGTATTGATATGTACAATATTGGTAGCCATAGCGCTCAAGAAACACTCTGCAGGACATACTTCCACTAATATTGGACACTTTATCTTCACATTTGTCAGTGTCTTCCACTGGAAGAAAACAAGACCAAAGTAAATATTTGTATATAAATTTATTTTAAGATTATAAGTATCTGAACAGAAATGTAAATTAATTAATTTTGTTTCAACATTCTGGCAATTTTTTCTTACTTTGAAATTTACCAATAAAAATAAACTATAAATAATGCATTTCTAACTAAAATTTTAACTGGAACATTGCACAGTGAAGCTAATCATGTATTAAGATCATTGTATGATTGAGTTGAACTAACACTCTTTTGCTCCACTTACTTGTTTAAATATGTAGGACTAGTTTCACGAGCCATTTGTTCACATCATTAGCCCCTAGTCGACTGAAGGCTGATGATGCAAACAAAGGGCTCATAAAACTGGTCCTACATATTTAAACAAGTAAGTGGAGCAAAAGTGTGTTAGTTCGACTCAATCACACAATGATTTAAATACATTTCTATTCTTTCTATAGTGCCAGTAGAAGGCTTTGGAAGATTAAAGCACATATTAATGAGACAGGTTGCTATGCAAAAAAGCAGCATATTATAACAATTTTATGCCAGTTGAATTTTTTTTATGAGCAGCTAAAAATAAATATGTAAATTAAGCAGAAGTTAAGGAATTTTAATACATTTTTTTTTCTAATTAATAAAAGGTAATGATATAGTTGCTGCCCATAAAAAAACAAAACAAACAAAACAAGATACCAAAATTGCAAATGGCACAAAATACTGTGAGATACTTTGTTTATTCCTCGATTCTTTAATTACTCTAGGAATTTATTATGTATTGCATAATCACCTTGCTCATATTTAGTTATTAACATATATTTATATAATAGTGGGAAAATTGATAGGCACACAGGCAGTAATAATCATTTCAGATATTGTATTTACTCCCATTTCAAATGCATAAGAATAAACACAAGAACTATTAATGGACACAAATAACACATTTAAGATTTTAATGCTTCACTCATGCATATATAATTTCTTGGGTTTCTGTAAGATATATATTATATCAACTCAGTTTCTTTAACACATGCACCACTTTTAAAGCTGCTTTGGAGAAATGCATATAGATTTTAGCAGTTTTAAAAAATGAGGTACTTTTTCTCTTGCACTACATTTTACAACATATGAATTATTAAACTATGTACTTTGTGAATTGCTTATTTGCTATATATTACACTACACTAAAATATCTACTTACATATAAAAATGTGTTAATAGTTAGTAGCTCTACTTAGCAAGTATATACAGCATATTCTTAATTAGCTGGTGAGTTACAGCGTGTTTAAGAGCATAACCAGATTAGCATTCCACAAATATTTTCAAGTTAGAAACATACAAGGAAACGAAAATTACAAAAGTATGGTGTAAGTCAACCATCAGAATAAGATCTCTAAAATATACACATTCATCTTTTCAATGAATAAAGAATGATATGAATAGTTTTCAAGCTTTGCTTATTATTATCTCTAAACTCTCTAAATACAAAAAAGTTGCAATTTCTAAAGGAAAATTAATAAACTTGTTTTGTTGTTTTGAACTCCGTTAGTAAATCTTGATTCCTGGCTTATAAATAGCAGAGCCTATGAAAAGAACTCATACAGTAAAATGATATATAATTTTTCTTTTTTTAATAATGTTATGAAATATGACCGAACCTTACTCATTGTTCTATTGGCAGTGGCAGTGATGCTTGCCTTAGAACATTTTTAAGTGAAATGAAAATAAAAAACTTAAGGTAACACCTAAGGTCAAAAACAAGTGCAAATTAAACCTTAAAGCTAATTCTAGAATAACATTCTAAGATAGCTATAATACACAATTTGCCATTATTTTGGTTGGATATATTAAAACTTTCAGCATCTTGGAACTTCACAAAGGAGAACAATTTAATGTTTAAAAGAAAAAATTATAAACCAAATGAAGGAAAGTAGTCTATTGGTTATCATACAGCAATGATGAATGTGTATTTAAAGAACATTTGTATAGATAAGTAAAATGCATTACACATACATTTTAATACTTAAAAGATTATAGTGAATGTTTATTCATGCATTATAGTGTCTAGCTGTGTGGTATAGTTAATATATCTAACCTGTATGGCTCTCTAGTTTTAAAGCATGAAATGAGAAAAGAAATGAATTATACTGTAATTTTAAACTTTTTCATTTTAATTTTTTTACCTTTTTAACATAAGAGTTTTTGAGCTTAGCCAAGAGCTAGAGACAGCATTTTATGATTTGAGATGATACAGTGTAGCATGTCTATGATTTTGTTTGCTGAAGGAAACTAGCTACTCATACATGATTAACAAATTAAAGACTTATTGACTTATATATACGCATTGGCTCAGTAAAGCAACACAAAACCCAAAGACTTTGACTTAAAAACAATATTTTTTATAAATGCCTTTATACTTAAAAAGGATTACAGTTTATATACCTTTAAAATGAAGGTTTCCACTAATTATTTCATACGAATTAATGTGAAAACAATTATCATTAAAATCATGTTCCAATTTAATGCAATCATCGTACTAAATACATAAATAAAATTTATACACAGGAATCAATAGAAGAATCATTTTCGTAGCTATGTCTATTGCTGTCCAGTTACAGAACAGAGCGAAATCATTTAAATGCAGGAGATCATAAGCGAGTCAATAATAATAAAAGTAAAAAAACAACCAATTTTCTGTTGCTTAGCTATTACTTTTTGGCATATCATTTATATTTTTTTTTATCTTCAAGAATGTTCACAATTTGTTGCACACATTGGATTTTTCATTTTAATTCTATAATCCTTTTGCTTTTGATTCTATAGGTATATAATTTAAAGAAAGGAAACAAAGTGCATGATCTGAAACATAGTATCTTTTATAGATTCAACTATTTTCAGAAGCACCAGGGTCACCAAGCTCTGTTTAGCACTGCCACAATAACTGTTAATGAGATGGAGTGACAGCAATGTATGAACCACTGAAATTTGCAATATGAACAAATATTTTTCCCAATAGTATTTTTCTTTTCCAGCTGACACCATACAAAGTAATCCACAGGTCCAGAAAAGAAAATAGGACAGTTGGCAGAAGACAGATAATTGTTTCTGCACTATCATATCATGGTGTTCAATTTGGTATGACATGCTTATATAGCATAATGTTCGAAATATTAGGAAATATTTTTCTTGAGTAAATATGAATAGTCACTTCGATATTTTTTCTTTGTTACTCAAGTATCAGCATTAATTGCTTCATTGCGGTATTTCATGGTGCTTTGAGAAATAAACATCTGTAAATTTGATCTTCCTTTTTTCTTCATTATATAAACATTTTTCAAAGAGTTTTCTTGTTCATTGCAATCAACATTATTTGGTCTAGTTACATTGCATCTATGTCCATCTTAAAGATAAATCTGACTAAGTAGCGATTAGTTCCTCTTTGTGCCTACTTTAGCCACAAATGAAAACTTTTTTCTGAGATAGTCTAGTGACTACCTACTAAGATGCACACTTCACTAATTTTTTTGTACATCTTTCATTTTCATTATTCACATCACTTATTTGGCATAACACTCATATTTGGAACACTAGCAGCAAAACTCAGAACCAACTTTAACAAAGTCCAAATAATTTTATAATAAATCTGTTTCATAAGGTATGATTTTAGTTTTTAATCGGATCTCAAATTGACATGATGAACATTATTGTCAGAATTTCAGATATGTCCTTTTCAATCATATATAAGGTAATGTAAATAGAGAAAAGCTGAATCCAAACTGAGACTTTTAGTTTTACAGATACAGGAAATGATCCTAGCATGATTGTTCTTTTTTTTTTTTGATTTGTTTTATTTAAGGATACTCTTTAACTGCTCAGGTCATCAGCATCCCATTCGATTCCAGGTGTGAAACGCCCGGCAAATTTTGCTCAGAGTTCTCTTCTTTCAGGCTTGAGGTTCTTTTTCGTGCTGCAAATGTATGACATGGGACCCATGGCTTTACTTCCCTTCTGAAGGAAGCCATACTTAGATTTTTATGCCCGAAAAAATCCATCCATTCTGGCCAGGTTGGAACTGCGACCTTGGGTTTAGAAGGCAAGTATGGTTACCACTACACAATTGTTCTAAAGTGGTAAGTGGACAAAGGTTGCAGGCCACTCATGTAACAGTTAATCTATTGGTGGACAATAGTTACAGTGAGGTTATTTGAATTACAGGCCAGCAGAGTGTACCTGCATACTGGAAGAAGCACTCAGGTGGCCTGTAACTCAAATAATATCACTATATTAGGGTACACATTAAACAAAATGTTGTGTTGAAATTTCTTATGAAAGAAGGCATTAAAACCACAGTTATTCACAGAAGACTTTAAACACAGTACAGCAATGAGACACTTAACTGAAGTAAGACATTGATTGATGTAAATGTTTTAAAGAATGACAATCCCAGCTGCAGTAGTTCCAAGCCCAAAACTATCATTGCTGAGAACATCCAGCACATAGAACATCTGATTCTTAATAATCTATGCACAACCTGTCATGAAATTGCACAAGAAAGGTATCTTTCTATTGGGAATGGTGAAAACAAGCATTCACAAACATTTGCATTTTTAGAAAGCTACTCATAGTGCACACTTGGTACCAACTTTCTAATTTCTGATTGGCACAGGAGAGTTCAAGTGTGTATTGAGTTTAAGTGCTTTGAGAGGGAAGGCTAAGATCTTCTGAATTGCATTATTACTAAGATGACATCTACACTGTGGAAATGCAGTTGTAACTCAAAATATGAGAAGAAAGCAAATGTAAAAATTAAGTATGTTGTAGATATGTATGAAAAGAAAATAGTGATTAATAAATTAATTCATTCATGATGACACCTGGATGCATCATTATACTCTGGAATTTGTTAAATGCTGGGATAAACATATAAATGTAGCAGGAGAATGTATAGAAAAATAAATATAATTTCCATTCCTTGAGATTTCTTTGTTTATTTCATAATCATAAAAGTTCAAGTTTGCTTGAGTCCTCCTTATATATTTATATGCATGAGCCTTAAAGCTTTGTGTTTTTGTTTTAGTCCATTGCATATATATTTTGGTGTAAATTTTCATAAGGTATAGTTTTGCTCATGCTGAAGAACATTTATAATAAAACTCTAGTATTTGAAAACTAATTCTGCAGCTATGAGCCAAGTGTTTCTGCTAAAATACTCACAAAATCAAAAGGGAAAGAATGGTAAAGGCACAAAGACAATAATTAAAAGCCATAGTTTTAAAAGTGTAGCAGACATTCAAAAACCTGATAGTTCTTTTTATGAACTGCAAAAAATAACTATGGAACAATATTATAAATAAATAATTAAAACAGGTCTTCAGCATTGGAATATACTGTATAAATTAGAACAATGTGTTCCTTTGAACAAAGAACAAAATATTAAAGGTTAATATGTCTTTAAGATGCAGAATATTCAGAAAGTAAAAGATATTAATCACTGACATACATTTAAAATGTGTTTGATTAAACAGAACATATTGATTTTATTTAAAGCTTTATGAGCAAGCAAAATAGCTTTATGGTTTTATAAGTAAGTTTAAATTGAGTTCTAAAATTTAAAAATAGTTTTTAAACTGAAAAGTTTTTCTGAAGAAAATTATTTTCTGTTTAAATACAGAGGGGAAAAGCAGAATCTGAAGAGAAGATTAATTTTGAAATGGATGCTCTCTTCTGCAAACTCCTACTTACCACTATGAACTGATGCCACAATATGCGTGTTGTTGGTAATTGTTGGTTCATTTTGTGTAGCTGAAGAAAAGAAATAGGTCTGGACTTTTCTAATAGTAGTTGATGTTGGAGATGTGTACGAGCTATATTTACTGTATGGTGCTAAGGTTGTGTTATCAGGAGTGGATGCTGTATAAAAAAGTGGATATTTAGTTGTAGTATTAAAATAGTGGTTATTATTATTATTATTATCAAAAGAAGGGTAGTTTTTAGATGCACTTGGACTTAGAGAGTAGCCAAAGTTAAATGGTTTATTTGTAGTGGAATGTTGATGGTTTAAGTAGTATGGATTGTTTGAAGATAACTGTTGATTATAACCATTTAATGGTGATTTTGATGTTGTTGGTAATCCTTTATTGCTAAAATCATATGGGTTCTTGGTTGTGGTAAAACTATAATATTGTTGAAAGTTGAATGGAATCTTTGGTGTAAAAATATGAATTGGTTGCAATATTGTTGATTCTGTATGATATTGATTTAAAACATAAGGATTATTTGTTGTTGTGGTTGTTGCAGCTGTTGTATAAAATGAATTTCCTTTGTTATAGAAGCTGTTGAAATTGTTTAAGTGTTTACTGGGTGTATTCTGAGGAATGGGAGTAGTTGTGCCTCCTGCACTCCAGAAATCACCAGATGTTGACCTGTGTATAAGTTTTGATTATTTTACAAAGCACATTCACATATTATGTACAACATATAATGTACTATAAGTAACAACTTCATTTAGAACACTTTCTTGTAATAAAAGAATTGGTCTTCCCAATAATGCCATATGTACAACACATCTTGGAATAAAAGCCATACCATGCAAAATGAGTAATTTTACTCATAAATATACATAAATATATACATAAATATTCACAAAAGGGCTTATTTTTCAGTGCCATATTTTTCATAGAATTTAACACTTTTGAGAAAATATATATTCTACAACTAAACAGCACAAACAATAATTGGAAATCAAGATAAACTAATTAAATAAAAAAAGCACACCATGTGTGTTTAGCAAGGTAAATTTGTTTGGATCATTTTTCTCACAATCAAGTAAGCTGGAGTATATAAATTATGACTGTTTAAAATTTATGTTACCAGAATGATATAGGGAAAGTTGGCAATATTACTTCAGCTTCTATATTGAACCACTGCTTTTAAAAATTTACTACTTGTATTTTTGTCCTATCCAACAATATACTAAATTGAACTAAGGAGTACTACCATGATGCCACAGAAGTTTGGGTTCTGTGTCTGTAGACCAATTTGGCATGTTTTTCGTTAACAGAAAAGTGAGCTTTTCAATATAAAAATTTCATGTTTTTTTGTAAGTTCCCTGAAACTCAGATACAATATTAATTAAATTTTTATTATATAATATTAGAATACTTTCAAGCTCCATTTATGTTCCTATATTGTTTATCAGTCAAAAGGTTTACGCTGGGAGTTCAAATATGCTCTAAATGGTATAGTTTCAAAAATCACATCACTTTGGAGTAATAAAATAGCACTGGTGCAATTTGGGAGTCTGTGTTTAGTATGAGATTTCTTTTTTAATTTCATTTGGTCTAGATCTTCATTAAAATGACATAAAGGACGTAAGGAAGACTGCAGAAAATATGATCCATGCTCTGGAGGAGTAAGAAGAGGAGAATATTAGATTGAATGAATGTTGCAGGAAGTATGAAATATCAAAGAAAAACTTCTACAGTATGTTCAAGATCAAGGGGTATCCTTTGCAGTAAGCACTCAGTGAACGGAAGGCAAACAATATTATCCTAAGAAGTTACAAAGGAACTAGTAGAGGTCATTTTAGCATTTAAAGAATGCATGTTTGGTCTTAAAATAACAGATGTAAAGAAATTAACTTTTCAATTCCAATCTCAATAATCTATTCATCAAACAGAAGAAAATAGCAGGAAAGAAGTTGTTCTATGTTTTTACAAAATGACTTTCCTGTATAAGTTTATGACAGCCAGAAAATGTGTTGATTGCTAGATGCTTCATTAAAAAAAGTGATACATTTTTTATATTCCGAAAAAATGGTCAACAAAATAAACTAAATGTGCTGCATATTTCTGAACAGTGCAAAAGAGGCTTCCTAAAATATTAACTAATTACGGAAAACATCAAATGGACAATATTCTAGTGCTGAAAGAAGAATTAAAACCACTATTGTCTGCTACATTAGTGCCAATGGAAAATTCATGATCTTTAAAAGGTAGATGCATCCTTATTTGAAAATTGGTGCCCCATTTGTTGTGGAAATTTCAGAAACTGGCTATATTAAAATTGACCTGCTCATAAAAAAGTTGTAATATTTTATAGCTCGCTTGATACCAATCTCACGCTGTGCATAAACCAAAACTTTTTTATGTTCAATGGGAAAATTTACCAACAAATTTCTGGCTTAGCTATGGGTAACCCCCTTTTTCCATTTTTGGCAAATTTATTCATGAGTGCTGTAGAAACACACATTACTAAGGCATTCCCTTTAACCTTCAAAGCATGGTTTCGTTATGTGGATGACATTCTGGCAATAGCACCAAAAAAAAACAAACAGAAGATGCCCTAAAATTACTAAATTTGCAGAACCAAAATATTAAATTCACTATGGAATTGGAAGAAAATGGTCTTTTACTGTTTTTGGACCTAAAAATATATATACAGGAGAAATGACATAATTTCAATCGGCATATATAGGAAACCTACACATACACATAATCACATAAAGAATAAGTTTCAACCCTAAACCACACCAACATGCCATTATAAACAGCCTTGTCCATAGATCGGTAAACATCCCACTGAACAAAGAAGAGTATTCAGCAGAATACCATTATATCATCAAAACAGCCCTCAACAATGGATTCACCAGCTCTTTAGTTGATAAGAAGATCAGACATTTCAAAAGACAGAAAGATATTAAAAACATCACAACTCTCTCCAGGATAAAAAAGGACGTGGTTTTTAAAATATTCATATATCATCCGTGGGCAAACAGGGCATTCATGAAAATCTTTAAAAATTATTATATACGTTTGGCTGCACAAAATAAATTTAGTATTGGACAGCTTCTGAACAGCATCAAAAAGGAAGTTATTCTACCCAGCAAGAAGTCAGGAGTGTATCAGATAGATTGTTTGAAGTGTGAAGTGATATATAGGCAAAACAATACAAAATTTGGAGACAAGGACCAATGAACACTTCAGAAATTTAAGATATAAACAAGTGGATAAATCGGCGGTTGCAGATCACTTTTGGACTTACGATCATCACATTGCAGGAGAAGCCAAACTGTTAAAAGCTACCACCAATCCCAAGGATTTGGCAATATGGGAAAAGATTTATATTTTAAAAAATAAACATAGAGTTATGAATTTTTACATTCCTGCAATAGACTTCCTGTTCCGTTATCTAATGGAACCATCAGATGCCACTATGTCACCTGCTAGAGTTAGTCAGTCCCCAGCTGAAGATGAGAGCAAATGCTCTTGAAACATGTTCTGAAGAATTAATCAGTTAGTGAAGTTTTAGTGTCACCTAATACTGACTCATTTGTATATGTAACATTTGTATATGTAACAACTTCACTATTCCTAACTTCTTTTAAGATTACGATAAAGATGGTGTTTATACAAAAGCAGACAAAGGAAACAGAATAGTAATATTGGATAAAGAAGATTATAATAATAGAATGCATAATTTGTTAAATATAAAAGAATATGTTCAGATCCAGTCAGACCCTTTGAAAGGGTGTATTAATTTCATCAATGAGGTTCTAAAAACGTGTACAGTCATCCCAAAGGTAACAATATACAAAATAAAACAGAGCAACCCTAAAATAGCTAAGATATATGGTTTATCTAAAATTCAAAAGACTGGAAATGGTATGCGTCCCATTATTAACAACATCAATACTCCATCTTACTATTTAGCAAAATGGTTAAGTTAATAGATTCAAGACATTACCTAAATTTCAAAGCAGGATTATAAACAATTCATATCAGTTAGTAGAAAAAATTACGGGCATAAAAGTACATCCCTCTGACACTCTAATATTTTAGACGTAGAATCTCTGTTTCCAAGCATACCAAAAGAAAAACTCCCAATTTATCTATATGACTGGCTTAAAACAAGTGGAATTAAGGATACACACATAAAAGAATACATCAAACTCACAGAAATTTGCATAAACCAAGCCTATTTTACTTTCAAAGGAAAAGTTTATAAACAACAAGCAGGACTTACAATGGGCAGCTCTTTATCTCCATTTCTAGCTAATCTCTTCATGAGTAGATTTGAAACACACATCAACACAGCTTTTCCATACATATTTAAGGTATGGTACAGATATGTAGATGATATATTTGCCATAGTTAGCAAAAAACTCATTGATGATGCCTTAAAACTTTGATAAAAAGATGCCTTAAAACTTTGATAGAAATATATCATTTACATACGAAATAGAAACAGATAACCTGTTTCACCTACCCTCCAATTTACCACAACAAGTTCAAGAAAATCTTCAAAGAACATGGGATAATGCTAGCCCCAAAGAACAGATACAACATCAAGAATTTATTAGGTTGCACAGTAAAAGACTCCATATAAACAGAACAGAAATCAGTAATATACAAAATAAAATGTGCAGATTGTGAACAGAGCTGCATAGGCAAAACAAAAAGAAATTTGGAAATTTGGAGGAAAGAATATTTTAGGAATATTTGGTTTAAACAGGTGGATAAATCAGCAGTATCAGCTTATTTTTGGACCAAAAACCATGAAATAAAACCGGGAATTAAACTGCTGAAACATCTTAACAACCCATTGGAGTTATCCACTTGGGAAAAAATTTTCATATTAAAAAATAGAGAAAACCTAATGAATTTCGAGTTTCCTCCTATGGATGAACTCAGCAACTTCCTTCTTCAACCAACAGAGACCACCACAGGAACATCTGGTTGTCCAGCCATCGTTTCGAGTAATGGCGGTTCAGTGAGCAACTGAAGATGGGAGAGATTCTCCCAAAAGCATCTTACTTTTGTGTAAGTGAGTGGAGTTTAGTGTAAAAATGAATACCTAAGTTTGGATAACATATTGCCATTCTTAGATATTAAAATAATGAAATGTCAAGGAAATCTGGAATATACAGAAAGAATACACATGCATATAATCACATCAAAGCTGACAGTTTTAATCCCACAGTGCACAAAAATGCAGTTATCAACAGTTTAACACACAGTTAACCTACAAATTAGCAAAGAAGAATATTTTAATGAATAGAAACAAATAGAAGAAACAGTGGTTAAAAATGGTTTTAAAAAAGAACTAGTACAAAATAAGGTGCAGAAATTCAAGAGACATAAATGTATCAATGAAACCACAACATTATCAGCAAGAAAAGATAAGCTAATTTTTAAAAGCTCACATATCATCCATAGGCTACAAAAAATTTCAGAATATTCTTAAAGATTTTAATATCTGGTTGGCACTGATTAATAGATTTAATGTTAAAAACTTACTGATAGACAATGTTAATGACAGTATTCTACAAGAGGAAAAAGCAGGTATTTACAAAATAAATTGTGCAGAATATGAAAAAATCTACATTGGAAAAACATAGGCACATGGTTAAAGGAACATTTCAGGAACATAAAGTATAAGCAGATATAGAAATCAGCAGTTGCATATCATTTTTGGACACAAAATCATGACATAGGGAATAAAGAAAAATTATTAAAATTAGTACAAGGACCTATGGAACTAGCAACCTGGGAGAAAATCTACATCTACAAATATAAAGACAGTCTAATGAACTTCAACACTGCCAGGGATGAAAATACAAACTACAAGTTTATCACACAGCCACCAAAGCAGAATACACATTCCCACAGCTCAACAAATTATCGAACAGTTGAATTTTAGCTAATGATGAGAACCAAGTGTTCTCAAAACCAGTTCTATGCATTATGACAAGTAAGTGAAGCATTAAGAGTGTGTAGTTCAACTGAATCATACAATAATATCAATTACTTTACTTTGTCTTGATCAACATTTCCATGAGCTGTACTGGTTGAGATCAGAAAACAATGCATATCAGTTTCACACTTTCTCACAGTTGGCATGCAGAAAACACATCTCTACCTCTCTTTTTATGATGAATGCATATTTGGTTTTCCCAATCTCGAAGGGATAAGCAGCAGAGAAAAGAAGAAAATCAGTTCTCTCTAACAGGTGAAATTTACAAATGAGCTCTTAATTATTTACTATGCTGAAATTAAGTTCATCGTAAAGTAGTAAATTACATAGCTACATTCATGAATTCGGTTTTGAAGCACTTTCTACTGATGGAGCTATACTTTTTTGCAAAATCTGTGAAAGTCTATTTATCCTGAAAAGAGGTACTTTATAACTCAACAGTTTGCAATAGCGAAATACAAGTCTAGAGTTATTGAAATAGCTAGCCTAAGATCACTTTAATATCTACAGCAGTTGCCATGTCCAGCAGACAATCTCATTTTTCCCTGAATCTATGCACAGTTTTCTTGGACTTGGGAATTCCATTCTGGAAACTGGAAAACCAATCCCTCAGGATGTTTCTGCAAAAGTTACGAAGAAAAAAACTTATTTGAAAGTGCTTTGAAGAGACCCAGCAGAGGATTTGAAATGGAATTGCGCAAAAGAAAATATGGATCTCCATTGATGAAACTATGGATACAATGGGATGTTACATGGACAACGTTATCATTGTAACTATGGAAGGAATGCAAATTAACCTATCACCCCCACCAGTATTTCTTTTGACAATGGAAGCATTGGATAGAGAAAACAGTTCCACAATGGGTCAACTGTTTATAAATTCCTTAATGCTACTCTTGCCACATGGAATATGCCATGATGATATCCTGCTTTCTGTCACAGATGCTACAACTTACATGAAAAAAAGAGCTGAAGCCTTGAAAGTTCTCTTCCAGAAAATGCTCCGTCTCACATGTCTAGTCCACAGGCAGCACCGAATTGCCAAAGAAGTAAGAAATTTGTATCCTCTCGTAGATAAGTTGATTTCAAACCAAGAAACCTTTCCTAAAAATCACCCTCCCAAATTCAGGTTTTATAAAGGAAGTAGCATCACCTTCACAGTCAATTCTCATCAGATGGGGAAGCTGATCTCTGCAGCATATTTTACAACGACAATTTGAACAAGATACATGAGGTACTTGATGCTGTATCAGAAGACAAAGCTCCTTCGGTTCACGAAGTAAAAATTTGTTGTATGAAGAAATCTGCAATGATATGGTCTTTATAACAACACGTTATAGTGTGTACTGTAAGCATCTTGAAGTTGGAGAACAAGAGATATGCTGGTGTCATCCATGCAGATCTTTGAAGATGCAGTAAGTCAAATACCATGAGAAATGAAAAAGGGTTAGTGAAAAGAGTAAACATGTTAAGAATGTGAATCTAGAAAAACTAAAGAGTATTTGTGATGTCTTGAAAAGTGAATGTTCTGTTGTAACTGATTTAGGTCCTTCTGAAATAGCTTATTTCAAATATGCTACAATCACTTCAGTGGAAGTAGAACATTCTTTTTCCATGTTGAAAAATATTCTCTCTGATTAAGCAACTGACTATGACAGCTGATACCTTGAAAATACCTTGTTGTTACTTGTAACCAAAAAAAGTAAGCTTAAATACTTTAATTATATGATAAAGAAATTGAGTATCAATTTATTTATTTTCGTTAATAATGTGTGATATTACTCTCTGTTTTCACTTTAAATAAATGCCTGTTTTAATTATATTACTACCTATTTTCAGTATTTTAAGTGGCTTTTTGCCTGTCTGTTTTAATCAAAATAAATGCCTGAATTTCTGGGTTCTGGTAATAACACTTTATACATGCCTCATTACGTAGCTTGTGTTTGTTATTACTGTTTATGAGAATAAAAAGAAAAAGATGGCACTTTTATGTATACCTACATATTACACATATTTCTTTCCACCTGAGCCACAAGAAGCTTTCCCAAGCATATGGTATTTTCATTTTCTAAACAACACCAAGTAAGTGCAAAAATAAAACAAATGTATAAATATTGGGTGCTGGCCAATACAAAATCTCAGATAATGAACACTTGAAACTCTAAAGTTCTAATCTAAACCACACCTTTCTTCTTAGCATACCAACCCACATCAAACTGAAATATAAGAAGGGGAAGGGAATATAAGGAAGAAAACTTGATATAGAAATGCTCTGAGTGCAATAAAATTAAATCTATATGTTTTCATCTGCAAAAATGTAATTTTCCACAGAGGGGCTAATGGGGTGAAAAAGAAGTATAAAAGCTGATTTTATATTTCCTCTTTATAGCCATCTTAGGAGGCATTAGAAAGACACTTTGGTATAGGGAACCAATGCTCTGTCAAATCAAATTTCCAAATTATATGAATTCCAAATATATTGATAAATCAACAAAAAAAGAATAATAGTTTGTATTAATAACAACACCACACATTATTATGGACTAAGGGAAATCCGAATAGATTGTCAATAGATTTTTACAATTTAATGTTATTAAAATTGATAATGTGACTGAACACCACTTCCCTGGTGAGCAATATATTTGTTATATGATAGACCTTAACCCAAAATGGAGCTAAAGTGTGTTTTCTGGTATAATGAATAAGGTGCCAGGTTTAGAATGTGACAATTATAGGTTTGCATTCTGAAAATGGGGAGAATTCTTTATTTTTAGAGTAAAGAATGTTTAACATAAAATGTTAATGTACATACATAGCATAATGCATATGTTATTGGTGCATCCTTTGTGATGATATTTCTTATTTATCTACAATACAGTTAATTGTAAAGAGTTGTGTAGAATATAAACTTATACTTTTCCTGAATTATCCAATATGCAACTTGTTTACAAAGGAGGATATTATGCTTCAATAGCCACAAAGGTTTATAGCAAAAAAAATTTAATATATGACATCCAAATTTTACTTTCTTTAAGTTTATTGATAGGCAGTAACAAGAATGTGGAGCCAAAAAAGCAGAATGTATTGCAATAGGTACTAATTGTACCCTAGATTTAAAAAAAAAAATATACTTCTTAGACTGGAGGAGAAATCTTCAAAATGATATGAGTACCGTCCTCTTAATGTATAGCAAGTTCTTATAAAGGTATAAGCCTTACATCTGGTGAACTCTGATTCCCTGTTGCTGTTGTAATTACAGCAGCAACCAGATTACTTCGATACTGTATCACTGACATCAGGACACATTTAGTAGGAATAGGCTATTCTAACAGTCAGGCATGGATGCACATGTAAGAGAAGCCCCATGCCATTGCATAAAAGAGCCATAAATTAATTTTTTTTGTCAACATATCAGTTGTAATTGTTTCCATCTGAATTATTGGTGCATACTTTCTTCCTTTTTAGTTGATGGTAACATTATAAACATTTCTTAGAGTATATGTTACCAACCTTTTTGGAAGAAGAGTTAAATATGTTTCCAACATAAGAGCTCCTCCATACACCATTTTTAACTTGTAAGAGCATTTTGGTTAAGTTTCTCTCAAAGCTGGATGAGAATTCCTTATAAGGCTTGGCCATCTGGATCCCCAGACATTGGTCCTTTTTTATTTCTTCATTTCTGGAATCATCTGCAGACTATGATATTTATTGATAAGTTAATTGCTTTCATCATGGCAGCACATTATTGAGGAGTGGAGGGAGGGATCCTTAACAAGAAGAGAATCTTTTCTCTTCTGTGTCAGAAAATGGAGTTTGCCATTTGAGCAATTCCTTTAAAATCTATGTAATTTTTTAATTTTCCTTTCCTTGTATGTTTATTGAGTTTATCTTTTCTTTTATTATGTTGTAGTAATGTTCATTTTACAATCAGCACATGACCAACATTTTACTATGCTTTAAGTTAACACATTTTGTAAGGCATTATCATTGCATCCTTTAAACAAATCCACTGTACATTATGTATGAGTAGATAAATTGCAGTGTAGTTTATATGCTCTTGCATTTTGTAAGAGTGAATGATAATTAAATGAATTAAATATTTAAAAAAAAAATCTGTATAATTACTTTGAAAGACTGAGAATTAAAAGAAATGTTTGGTATTAACTGTACTAAAATGCTGATTGGTTGGTTGGTTGGTTGCTAGTGACTATTGGGGGTACTGATATTTATTTCCCTAGGTTCCCAATAAAGAGCTTCCAAATTATTTTTCATTTGTTTGTTGCTATCTAGTTGGCTGCATTCCAGTAGATGTTCTTTATTTAAGAAGTATTCACGTCCTTACACTGTGGGCAGTGGCTGTCCTTGATTAATTTCATCTGGAACAGATGTTCTGATAATAGACAATCATGCCCAAAAATTAAGCAGAATTGGCCATTTTTCTTGGTTTCAATAAAAGATGTTTGATATTTTGTTGTTCTTGTTCAGATATTAATCTTTAGAGGGAAGTTCTAGTTCAAAAGGTGGTTTGAATTTTATGGTGGCTCCTTTTTTTGCTAAAGTATTGGCAATCTCATTCCCCTTCAACCCCTATGGCTCGGGATCCATTGTAAAACTATCTGATATGGATTTTATGATATATTTTTCTTATTTCATTTATTGTGTATGTCGGTGGGTAACTGTAATTCATTATACTTTGTAGTGCTACTTTAGAGTCACTTTATAACAATTCTTTTATTTATTTTAGGTCTATACAGTAGATTTTGTACAGCTGCTCTAATGGTCATTATTTCACCATCAAAATGTTACCATACTGTTCCAAAGGTGTATATTGAGAGAATTCTTCACAGTATGTTCCAAAGTCTGCTTCTCCATTTTTAAGAGATCCATCTGTATACACTCTATACCATGTATTAGTTGGATAATAGTTGTTTAGTGTACTAAGTGCTATCAATCTTAATACCTCAGGTGAGCATTCTTCTTGGAGACCATTATATCCAGATTTGGTTAATATCTATTTATTGTAAAGGTTCAGTTGGTGTAATGACATGTTTAGTGCTTATTTTTAAAAATTTGTCTAAATCTTTCTTCTGTATGTAATTTTTGAAAGTCTGTTGTGTTTCTTATCATTGTGTGCTATCAGGAAATTGAAACCATTTATTCCTACATTGATTACTTTTTAATTTCTGTCCAAGTATAGCCATTTTAATATCTAGCTCTATTTTAATTGGCAGGTTGTTAGTTATGCTCTTCATTGTAGCCATTGATGTTGTTTTAACAGCTCCTGTTATTATTCTTAAGGATCTTGATTGTACTATATCTAATTTACTTTTAAGTTCGTTGTTTATTGTGGACATTATCTCAGAGCATAGAGCATAATGGGCTTTAAGTATCTTTTGTAAAAGTCATTAAAGAGACCTATGGACCCTCCCCATTTGACTCCTGCTAGTCTTCTTAATATGTTGTTGTTCTTATTCACTTTCTTAGTTATATTATTGATCTGTTCATAGAAGTAAAGCTTTTTGACAAGTGTTATACCAAGATATTTAGTATGTTCTTTCTCTTGTAGTAGTTCATTATCGATTTTAAGCTCTAAGTCATCTGCAGTGTGTTGAAGACTGGGTAACACTTAGAGGATTACAGATATGACAAGTTTTCCACGATGTAATTCTAAAATGTTGAAAACAAGAAAATAAGAACCTATCAGATATCAAACACAATCATTTTATTTCAAATCATCTCACAATGCACTAACCATTGCGCCATTATCTTCATTTTTTTGAATTTAAGTAAAATTCATCAGTGGTGTACTAAATCTTCAAAAAAATCCAAGTTTTGAATCAATGTATCATTGTTTCCTTTCTCTAATTGTTTGTCTGCAACCTTCCTATAGTCCATAATAATTATATGATTATATTTAATAACATTTTTATATATTAATATCATTCAGATAATTATGTTATATATATTAATTATAAAAATTGAAATAAATTTGTTAAGAACTATAAAAGTTAAACAGCAAAATACATAGGGGAAAGAGGAAATGCAGCTATAGTTATCCAAATAGGATATAATGGGAAATAAAGAATTAATTTGGTCAATTTTTGGCAAGTCTGAGCCAAAGTTTTAAATAATATACAGATGAGAAACATACAAGTTAGTTTATACTGATAATTGTGCACATCAACCCTTCTGCTATTGCCAAACCATTTCCTTGTTTTAAAAGCAATTTGAAAATAGCATGGCATTAATTTACACAAACCTTTGTGAAGTGCTGTTTGGTGGGTTTGCATACACTGGCCTTGTCTGTGTAGCTGCTGAATCTGCATCATTTCGTCTAATATATGCAGGTGTATTCTGTGAATAATCTGGAATGATGTTCTCATGTTCGGCTACACAACGCCCATTTATACAATACTGAAATATATTATAAGCTACAATTAGCAAATTTATACATAGTTTTAAAATCTTAGCTTAACTACGATAAAATAAGAAACTCAAGTTGCCTGATTATAAAACTTTTTAAATAGCTAGTGAGTTGATTTAATACTCTTAAGCTCCGCTTTTCATTTAATTATACACAACATGTTTCACAGGCCTTTGCCAGCATCATCAGCTGTGAGTCCACTGCTGGGTTCATTGATGGTTAGATGTTCCAGTATGAAATTAACTTTAAATGTAATAAATACTTATTAAACTGCTAATAATATACTTAAAAAGAAAGATTTATTCTAAAACTGATGTTAGTATCAGAAAAAAAAATTAGAATTTAATTATTAGACTAGCAGAATTAGAGAGAGTTGCTTTAAACATAAGTTTATGTAGAGTCACACACACAATTAAGACTTAAATATTTCTAAAGAGAAATAAAGGTTTATATTCATAGGCTAGCATGTTTGAGCTAAAATCGTAGAAAAAGACAAATGGTTAATTTTATGTCAATATATTGTACTAGAGAGAATTCTATAAACACTACAGTGTTCTTAATTTTGGAATGGTCTTTTGTTTATTTGCTTTGTGAGTTTTTAATATAGCGTACCAAATTTGTCAGGTATTCAGGATAATGAATCGAATTTGGGCTCAGTACTATTTTCATTGCATATCACCAAGTTACCAAAAGGCACATATAATAAAATGGTCTTCTCATATACACATGATGCATCTATATTAGGCTTAGGGAAAGCAAAATAATGGGTCTATACCAGAAATTATTAAAACAGGAATCAGGAACAGATGCAATTCTTGAATCTTGCAGCAAATAGTCTTAGTAATAATTTAGACAAGATGAAAATTATACATTTTGAAATAAGAATCTATAAGTTAAAGGACATTTGCATCATAATTGTTAATCAAATAACAGATCCTTTAAAGAAATTTGTTTTTAGATCTTTAAACTGATAAAAAAACATTATGCTGGGACTAACATACAAATTATGCTCGTAAAAAATAAATTATACTTATAACAAATTATTATTGAGGAAATCACTCACATTTCACTAAGTTTGTTCTACCACGTACTTGGACATGTTTCAAAGGCCATTGCCCTCAACTTCTATTCATAAATATAAATTATGCTTGTATAAAAAATTTAAGCAAAGGTGCTTATTTATTGCGGTACTTAGGTTATTATCAAGGCAAAAATCAATAGTAAGGTGTTTATATCCTCACCAATCATACGGTGTAGAGCTATGGGGCACAGGTAACAATACTAATATAAAAAGAGTGTTGATTGTGCAGAGAAAATCCCTGATCATAATTTGCTCATTGCTTCTTAAAGATTCATATAAGATAAATTCAAGCAGGAAAGGATCCTAACAATAGTTTCTTTTAATATTCTGAATGCTAATAACATTGGTATTAATATCATATCCTATATTTCTCAACACTGTTGAAGTAGAGATTACATATTCTCTGGATTTTGGAGTAAAATGGGAATAAAATGGAGTTTCGATGGTCACTATTCCATTTGAACAGAATATCAAAGGCACTGAATACAAAACATAAATTATATCCAACTGTGTACATTAGAATTGCAATGTGTAAAGTGATTTTTGTGGGAACACTTACAGAATAGATTGCACTGCTAACTATTGCTGTAACTATCTTTAACATGAATTGAGCAATCATAACCTTTTCCTTTTCTTCTACACACTTAATCTTCCTAAAGCACCTTTTCACAACTAAACTAATTTAATTCTCTGTTAACCCCTCTTTTTTCTTCAATAGATTTATCACTGCAAGGCATAAAATATAATGGTTGTTTTCTTCTCTGCTTAAATAAGTGAAACAAAGCTTTTTGTTGGAAATGGGGAAAATAATCCAATGCCCTGATTTAAACTCTTCCCTGTGATAATGTAGGACACAAATCAAATTTCCCCCCAAATTTCTTGGAGAGACAATGGAAATTCTTTGTGGCATAGCTCCTTTCTCCCAATAAAACATATTGTTCTTACATCTGCCTCCATAATATTGTTCAGTTTTCTCATTCTCATTTTATTAAATCCTTTGTTTACATAGTACAAGGATATATCAAGTTTTAAAAACATTTATAGAAAGATTTACTTAGTTTTATGTGCAAATTCTTCAAAACTATATCATACATTTATTGTTAAATAGCTCACTAGCTAATTAAGAATAAAAAAAAAAAGCTTTACATGATTTTAATTTTGCTTTTGTTACATTTATGTCCTTTATTTCTTTTGGCAGCCTGCTGTGTAACTCTTTTCCATATTTCTGGAGTCCTGGTTGTTTAGTATTCCCCTAAGCTTGTATCTAAAACCTTCATTATTGCTTAAATTATAATTACGTGTCATACAATTTTTGGTTCATGTTTGTTTTGCACTACTCTTATAATCATTCATAAATATATATGCATGGGACAGTTAATGCATTAGTGTTTTTGAAGTTGTTTCTGCATGTATGTTCTTTGTCTAATCTTCCTATTATTGTTAAGGCTTTTTTTGTAACTTAAAAATATTTCCTACTTTATTTCCCCAAAGCATTCTGCAATATTTTATTTGCAAATAGATGAACTCATAGCACACCTGCATAATTGTTTCATTATCCTATGATTTTGTGACTTGCCTCATTACGTAAATACTCTTATTTATATTTTTGGAAATATACTCTATATTTTTAATGTACAAGTAATGTGTTTTATATTCTTAACAAAGTGCTTTTCTTGATGCAAGATACATGAGGTCAAGCTGAACATGGAATTCTTTAATTTTCATTTTCAATCAGGATAGAAAGTTGTACTTTAGAAATGAAATTGACAGGGCTATTACTGTGTTTAATTATTTTACATACCTAATATAGTGAATTGCATTATAAGTATAATTTCATAAATAAACACATAAAATCAGAAAATAAAATAATGATTGAAATAATTTAATGCACTAATATAGCTATGTTAATATTATTTCAGTAAAAACAGACAACTGATCCATAACCCATCTTGATGCAGAGAACATACTTAATGTTGCCAACTTAATTAGCATCTCTTGAGAATTTTCTAGAAAAGGAACTCAAATCACTATTGAATACACAATATAATTGCACTCTGGAAATGAACAGGCTGAGGATAGAGCTCCACATTCTGCATAAGATGCAGGATTTCAGAAACATCAGAAGTGCTGTTGCTCTACTGCAGTATGTATTATCAATCTCCAAGATATGTTTTGCAAGGTAGTAAAGTTCTGAAGATCTTGGTCATAATGCCAATGATGGCTGCAGAACCAGAAAAGTTTTAATTTATCAAGGCTAAAACCTTCTTAAGCAACACCATGTCCCAGGAATATCTGACTCATTGCTTTGTCAACTGAGAATAAGATATACGATATAGAAGGACTCAACAGCAATGCTGCAGTAGAAACATGAATTTAATTTCTTAGCATTAGATGGGCCCTACGTTATTTTTGTGTTTCTGCATTTTATGCTCTAGCACACTCAATATATCTTTCACCAATCACTGCTAGTACACAATCAACTGTTGAAAGTCCAAGATTATGTGGACCAAAGATTTAGAATATATTTTGTGATTTCTTTTCTTGAAAATGTTAAACATGTTTTTCCCATTATTAGTAACCCCCTTGTTTATCCCAGTGATTATAAGAGCTAGTACTATTAACTCATTACTTTTATTTCAGTTTTTACAAATCTGTTTTGCCCCAAATCTGTTTTATGTACAAATGCAGTTATCTCTAAAGCATCTTTTCTCTCAACAACAACAACAATAATAATAATAACAATAATAATAATAATAATAATAATAATAATAATAATAATAATAATAATAATAATAATAATAATAATAATAATGAACTGAATATCCGTAAGGGCAAATGCCTCCTACAAAATGGTAATTCTTTTCAATAATGCAACGAGCTAATTCACTCAATTAGTTTATATTAATTTAAAATTTACCTGTCCATCTCCACATGGAGAGCCTTCAGCTGCTGGCCTATATGCTACACAGTAACCTGAGCCAGCATCAAAACAGAACAGCTGTGCACAAACTCGGTCATCTTTCTGCAATAAATTAATTGAGATTTAACACATAAAATGTCTATTGATATTTGAAAATAAAACTTTTTACTATCAGAATACTGAATACTGTTGCCAGACTTATTAATTTATTTGGTTTATTTATGAATGCTCTTTAACATCTCAGGTCATCAGCATCCCATTCTATCCAGAGCATGAAAAGGCTTATAAATTTTGCCCAGAAATCTCTTCATTCAGGCTTGAGATTCTTTTAAGTGCCATAAATCTGTGACACAGGACCCATATTTCCCTTCCAAAGGAAGCCATACTTAAGATTTTTAAGCTCAAAAAAATTCATCCACCTTGCCTGGGATAGAATCTGTGATCTTGGACCTATGAGGCAAGTATAGTTGCCAAGGGGCTCAGATGGGAATGGGTCTGACTATTGATTAGATGATCCAGAATTTGACCTGACAGCAGCAGAGGGATTTTTCTCCAGTCTACAATTCAAATTAGTGCAGGGAGGGGGGGACGGGAATTAACCACACTACCTTCATCTGGTCTATAGGCTCAAATATATAAGGTGCATTCAAGTTATAACACCTTCGATTTTTTTCTCACTAACTGATCACACAAAACTATGAAACCTATGTCACTTCTCGACGTAATCATCCTGCAGCCGTACACATTTTTCACAACGTCGACGCCATGATTCCATGGCCGCTGCAAACTATCTGTAGGAGTCTGTTTTGACCACTGGAAAATCGCTGGTACAATAGCGGTATGGTTAGTGAATGTACGACCACAAAGAGTGTCTTTTATTGTTGGAAACAGTCAAAAGTCGCTAGGAGCCAGGTCAGGTGAGTAGGGAGAATGAGGAATCACTTGAAAGTGGTTTTCTTGAAGAAACTACTGCGTCACGTTCGACCGATGCACTAGGGCGTTTTCTTGGTGAAACAGAACACGTGCAGCATTTTCCAACCGTTTTTCACGCAAAGATGGAAGGAATGTCTTCAAAACTTCTTTGTAGGATGCACCTGTCACCCTAGTGCCCTTTGGAACACAATGAGTAAGGATTGCTCCATCGCTGTCCCAGAACATGGCCACCATAATTTTTTTTGCACTTGCGCTTGCCCGAATTTTTTTGATAGTGGTGAATCCGAGTGCTTCCATTGAGCAGCCTGGTGCTTCGTTTCAGGAATGAAAAACGGCGTCCATGTCTCGTCTATTGTTACAATCAATGAAAAGAATGTCCAATTCATGTCGTCATCACGCGTCAATATTGCCTGGCAACATGCCACGCACGCAGCCTGTGGTCGTCCATCAGCATTCGTGGCACTCACCTGGAGGATACTTTTTGCATTTTCAGGTCTTCATGCAGGATTGTGTGCACAGACCCCATGGAAGTGTGCCAACTTTGGAGGCGATGCGTTCCACAGTCATTCGGCAATCCTTCAAAACAACTTTCTCCGCTCGCTCGATAATATCGTCAGACCGGCTTATGCGAGGCCGAGATGGCCTTGGTTTGTTGTCACACAATGATCTGCATTCCTTGAACTGTCAACCCATGAACGCACATTAGACACATTCATGACACCATCACCACATGTCTTACTCAACTGGCGATGAATTTCAATTGGTGTCAAACCACGCAAATGGAGAAAACGAACGATTATACGCTGTTCTTTTAACGAAAACACAACCATTTTGAAGTATCAAAACAGTCCTCACTCTCGCCGCTGCCGCTAGAGTTCTGTGTGCCATTCAGTGCTGCCATCTCTGTCACGCACTGACAACAAGTGCGCGTGTATTTTAAAAGAAACCGCATGTTTCCATCCGTTTTCAGTCCTGAGAAAAAAATCGGAGGTATAATAACTTGAAATCACCTCGTATGATGCAGTGATTTCTTAATGTTGCTTATATCTCATGGATTGTTAAATCTATCCAGGGCACTTATCTATTTATTTCAGAATTCAATAATTTTCACCTTTTGTATAATCATTATCATCAACTGTATAGAAAAGACTGAAAAGGCCCATTCATATGCTATATGGATAAGATGAAATTGGGGTGGAATTGTGCGTATGGTGTTATTCTCTTACAAGAGTGCAAAAATATCTGAGCCATAAAAACTTGACCTGAAAATGTAAAGAGAATCCTATTGCAAACATATTTGTATAGATGACCCAAACAAATGGTGAACTGTTGTTACTTGGATAATTCTAAAGCAATGCCCTCGAAAAAGAGGTTTATTTTATATACAGTTAGAGAGTTGTGCTTTTTTTATAGTAGGTCAGGGTAGATGTAATAATATAGGCCAGATAAGGGGGGTGTGTGTGTGAAGAGACAGACCAATAACCTCTGGAAGGGAAGAAGCTAGCAGCGTCAGTTGATACGTATGTAATCATGTGATTACATATTCCAGATAGCCAATAAGAAAGAATAGAAGGACATTATCGGAATGCAATATACAACAGAAATTATTAGATGTAAGGAAATTTTCTAGATCTTTCTTAAATAATATTTTGAAAGAATAAAGGGAGCATCAGAAAGACTGGCTGACTCCCACGTTTACTTAAGCTTACTATTTTGGGGCTCAGGACCAGTCTTTCTCAAGTTTTTGTGGTTCTTGGTCAGAGACAGTTTCTCAGCTAAGTTCTCAATTTGCAGTAGCCAGCCTATAGTTAGCAGTTGTTTTTATTATGGAGCCAGTTACATGTTATAGTTTGATCAGTCTTATCAAGTTTAGCATTCAATATCAGTTTTATTCGGTTAACAGTAAGAAGTTTTGGAGTTGTCAAAGTGCATCAGAGCGCAAGTATATGATAATAGTTTGTGCCAAAGTGGCACATCTAGCAATTTAATTCTCCAAGGAGTAAGGTGCTCTTTAAGTGGAACAGACTTTGTTAATAAGTGCTTCATTCCACAATATCACAAATTTAATTATTCTCCTATGAAGTTCCTGGTAAGTTCCTTTCCCTGTGATTTCCTAATCACAATAATGCATAAAGAGTCTCACCAGAGCAACTGTAAGACAGCAGGAAACCATCATCGGAGAGAAAGAAATTATCATTATCCCTGAGAATCAATTAATCAAATAATCAAGTGGTTAAAATCCTTCCATATTCAACCCCCATTACCATCCACCTTTTGAAAAACAGCTGCAAACTGCATTAGATATAAACATAATGGTGAGACTGGAATGCAATGTGATCAGCATGATATACAACCACTCTCTATTAAACAAAACAGGAAATATGTTAACAATGAACAAACATATTCAAATCCACCAATATAAAGGCAGAATTTGAACCTCTGATGCTGAATTCATTAACTGCTAACTGCAATAAACTTGGCCACCCGGGCATTTTTCAGCTTTTGCAATGTACATAAGTTAACTTAGAAGTTTCCCCAAAACTCATTCTTTGGGGAAGATGAGGGAATTATTATAGTGTTTGATACTTTTATATAGAAAATGATTTGATTTATGAGCAGGTAGCATGAAGACACAAAATTAGCAAACAAATTTATGATAGAAATAATTTAATATATGTGCTAATATTGTTTCAGAACAGACAGACAGTAGGTAATGGAAACGTTTTACAAGTTTCTTGCTCTTATAAGCATTCATAAGGATTGTTAATAAAACCCTTAAGAAAGATTAGATCTATGAATATACTGATTATTTATGCAAACATTTTACAGGCTTCTTACCCTTATAAGCATTCATAAGGATTGCTAATAAAATCCATTAATTTGTATATCAAATTAGACAAGTGTGGAGAGGCATTATTTTGATTAGAGTTTGTGCTTATGAGGGTAGGTCCATAAGTTTCTGGCCTAACCATTTTCAAGGTATGGTAAAGACAAAAACTATATTTCAATTTTCAATATAGTTACCCTTTATTGCAATATACTTCTCACATCTTTGAATTACATTTCAATCTCCCCCCTCAAAAATAGTCAGAAGTCTTGTCTGCAAAAGGGGTATAAACAGTAGGTCTTTCCAAGGTCTTTCTTGAGTTTTGAGAAGAGGAAATAGTCACTGGGAGCTAGATCTGGGCTACCGGGTTGATGGTCGATCTCTTTGAAGCCATATTTCTTCACAGCTTCCTTTGCAACAAGAGTTGTGTGCACAGACTCGTCTTGAAGAAGGTACACATTACCATTCAGTTTTCCTTGCCTTTTCTCTTTGATGGAAGCATGTAGTCTGTGCAGTAGGCCAGCATTGTACTCCCCAATTGCTGTGGAGTTCCTCTCCTTGAAGTCAATGAAGAGGATTCCTTCACAGTCCAAAAAAATTATGGCCATCATCTTCTCAGTTGACTTAGTGACCTTGGCCTTTAGAGGCGGTGCTTTGCAAGGTTTACACCACTCCATTGATTCTCTTTTGGACAAGAGATTACAGTAGGGGACCATAGTTTCATCTCCCGTGGTAATGTCTTGCAGAACTTCTCTCTCATTGCCATGGCAGAGCTCCAAAAATGCCTGACAATGGATGACAAGTTCTACTTTTGGACTGAGGAAGGAAGTCTAGGCGCACTCTTGCACTAACCTTATTCATATTTAAATACTCATAAATAATTCAAAGGATTGTTGTTTTAGAAAGGCCCAACCATACTGCTATTTCTGCAACTTTGAGCCGCCGGTCTTCCATAATTTCTCCTTCCACAAGAATAATGTTTTCAGGAGTGAGTACCTCCAAGGACCGACCTACATGCTCTTCATCTTCAATGCTTTCTCGAACCATTTGAAAAAGCTTGACCCATTCTTTTATGGCAGAATATAAGGGGGATGTTTCCCCATATACACCGTCTAATTGCTGTTTAATTTCATTTGGAGTAAATCCTTCTTTTGTTAAGAACTTAATAACAAACTCAACACTGCATTTTGAATATGAATGTACATTCTTCTACACATAGCCTTCTTTATGAAACTATATCTGAACAACTGAACAAGGCAGAGTGGATGTTACAGCTGCAATTATTTACTTAACAGATAAGGCATGACACCAGATAAAGTAATCCTTTGTCGGCAAAGCTGGAAACTTATGGACCTATGCTCGTATATGGGCTGGTATGCCTAAAAGGAGTAGAAATAATATTAAAAGTAATTATGATTAGTTTGGTAAAGAATTCAGGGATATGTAAAGGGTGCCATAATACAGCAGAGAGAGAATGCACAATTTAAGGTAAGAGAAAAACAAGAGTGGCAAGATTGTTATTTGTACCGGAGCAATAGACAGAGTATTTTAAATTTATATTTGAGACTCTGAGATGAGAATTTGGAAATTGGAATTAGAATCAAGATATAATAAAATTCTGCACAGTGAGTTTTCTTGTGAAAAAGTTTTAAAGCAGGTTCAAAAGGGGAAAATGAATTAGGCAGTAGGTAAAAATGGATTACCAGTTGAATTTTTCTCGATCTGGTGTCAGAAGCAAGACCAATTAGAGTGTTTGACTAGAAGTGTAGCAAGAGGATACCCAATGGCTAGTGCACAACCATTATTGACCCTATTTTAAAGGGAAAGGGTCTATAGATAATCCAGGTAGTCATAGTGTTAACCAAGGGCCTATTGTCTTTGAAATTAGTTAAAAAAAGGTATGTTTGTTGCATAAGAAATGAACATTAACTGGTTGGAATAAATATATAGGGCACTGTTCGAGTCAAGATGGGCATATGGCATTGATATGGTGGATAGAGGAAATTGATGAATAGAATACTAAGTAGATTTTATAAGATTATATTGGAAATTACACACAATACTACAAATGTATGGGCATTGTTGTAAATGGGGAAGTTTGTTATCAGAGGGGGGTATTGGAGAGAGTTTTGTAATACTGGTTTAGGATATAATAGATGTCAGGAATTTCTTTGTTAAATGAATTTTTAAAATTTCAGGAGTCTGGAATAGGAGGTTTTTATTGGATAAATAAAATTGGGGCAGAGTTAATAAGAAATGAAATGAGTGATATATGGTTAAGAAGAGGTGAATTGGAGGGAGATTTTCGGAAACAGATTAGAATAAGGTTTGGTAATATAGATAGACAGATATTACACTCTATAATGAGGGGGAAGGGGTCACTAATGTCCTATCAAGAAATAAAAGGGAATATCAAAAGAGGTAGATATATTAAGCAGCATACTAAGCAACAGAGAGAGGAGAGGCATGGTTTAGATTAAGGTCTAGAGCTTAAGGAGTTTTAGAAGTAATTGTCAGCATGGAATTTTCTCTATATGTGCACATTTGGAAAATGTAGAGCATATTTTATTTGCATGTTCAGGAGCAAGTGAATAGAGACAACATGCAATACATTGTAAATGTTTGAAATTAAATAGCAAACTGCAGTGAAGAAAAATTTTGGTGACCAAATGCAAATTAGAAATTTAGGAGAATATTTGTATAGAGTTAAGAACAAATGTTTATGATCAGTGAGGATAGATGATCTGTTTAGCATGTGTAAATGGTCAGTAATGGTATTCTGATTATATGTGTTGTAGAGTAAAGGTTTAAATGTGTATGGATGTAAGCTAGTTCAGGGCAGAGTTCTATATATGAAAAGAGATTTATTGTTAATTGGGTGATTATTAAATGTATAAAATGTTATATTGTTTATTTTAGAGGGTTATAGTTGTGGGAAAGATCTGGGGTGATTGCCAAAACATTATTGAAGTGCAAAGAATCAATACAGACAGAAGAATATAGGTGTAGCATATAAAAGGGCTGTGTCAAATTCCTAGAGATGACTCAGAAGAAGCTACTGATGAACCGAGGACTGGGGCTCACTGACTATATTGTTAAAATATAGTTAGTGAAGTAAGGAAAATCTGCATGTTAATTTTTAGAACATTGGTATCAGAATGGTTTAAAATATTGGCCTTTTATAAAACCAGGCAATATTGCAATAATATTTATAAACTTAGTGCTATTTAAATAGTTAAAAATAAAAAAAAATATTCAAAAACCTTAAAAAAGATTAGATTTATGACTTTGTTGATTAATTATGTTATGTATCAAATATGATATTAGAGTAAAAACAATTTCTTTTAATGAAGCTAATTCTCAATAAAATTGTATATGTAAAAAATTACAGAAAATAACTAACCATGGGTTTGCATGCATAATAGACTGAAACCAAACAATTGCAGTTTAATTATTATACTTACAATTTATTTTAAAACCTTTGTCAGTTAGGTTGCAAAGAGGCTTTGTTTGAATGATAAGTAATAAGTCTGCTTAAAGTATATTTTTTAAGATTGATCTTGCCACTAATTTATTTTTATTTTTTAACTCAAGATTATTATGTTGCATAAGAACTTACTAACAGTTTAGATGCTTTCTGCTTTATGTTTTATCATCTGAACAAGTACTATTTAAAGTTGCCTATAAAAAGTGCCATAACTTATATGTTACATATGGAAATTACTCTCTATATAGAGTATATTTATGAAACTTAGGAAATAAAAAATAGAAAAAAATGGTTGTAATATGACTTAACTTACAAAGCATGCACTTGTTCCTCGATCTTTTCTGCATTGTGCATCCAACGTAAGTAATTTTCCTGGAAGAACTCGAGGTAGTGATTCATCTTCATGAGGTGAGTTGTATAAACATGTTGCTGTATCTCCACTGAAATTAGTTCAGTAATTCAATGCTATAGAATATTTTTAAAATGCACATTATAACATTAACCTATGAAATTAACACTTAATTTGTTGGTTAATTATGTACATCATTAAATATAACTTTGTAATTAATAATGAATTCAAAAGGGAACAAATACAACAATTTAGAGTCTGTGGATATTAGGCCAGCAGCTCAGGTTGCTGTACTAGCTGCAGTTACTTCAACCTTAGCCCCCTTAGCCTCCCTTCTCTTATTATCTGGGTCTCTGTGTTAACTACCATAGTGACGCTTAAAATAATCCTCACATATATGTTTTTTCCTCTCACTTTTAAATATTTATAATTTTTCTTATTGTTACAGCTATTAAAGTAATTTTACCATAAGTGGTGACATTTATATGCCATGGACATTATCAAAAAGGAAAGAAAGTTCAGAATCATATATAAATTACATTGTCAAGAAAAGTACAAGTCAGGGTTCAAATTTAAAAATTCCATAACATTGTATATAGGGTAAATCATTGTAATAAAAAGATTTAAATCTATTTAAAAGAAATAATTCAACATCACCTTAGCACCACAGAACAAGTACAGTATAAAGAATCTCATAACATCCAATCATATTGACAAAATTACCCTAGGAAAAAATCCAAGAATCTATTGAATTAACTATGCAGTTTACAGTGAAATATATTTTGGAAAAACTAAAAAAAATATAAACATCAAACTTAAAGAGCATTCAGGAATATCAGGTATAAGCAAACAGATAAATCACCTGTAGCCAACCACTTTTGAAAAATGAATCAAACTGAAAAGAAATAAAAATTGTCAAAGTCAGCATACCTATCATTGGAACTGAGCTTATGGGAAAAAACCTATACAAAGAAAAATGAAGTTAAGTTGATGAATTTTGAAATCCTACAGATGACAGTTTAGTTATGAAATTTTGTAAGCTCCCACTGAAAGCCATCTGTAAGCATTCAGCAGGCTTTTTGGATCATGTACCAGTCAACTACCAGCCAAGAATGTGAACAAGGGTCCACAAAACATGATCTGCCAATAGAGTATATAATTGGCTCTTAACTAAAGTATTTAATTTATAATTATATCTCCATTGCAGATGTTCTACAAAGTTATATTTATATAAAATTATATCTGTAACAACTTCTGTAAATATGAAAACCTGTAGAATAACAAAAATCTGAAACTTCCAGATAAACCGAAAATAATTTCATTATTTATGATACCTGCTGAAATCAGTGATGTTGGAAATGAGCTGAAAGCAAGTTTAACTGATAATTCAACATTTAATGTTTGAAACCTGTTTACATTGCCTATGTAATATTTTGCAGATGGAAACATTTTCACTGAAGTGTTTGAAGTATGTATATATTTGTTATTGTTCCTGGGATAAAATAAATAAATGTAAATGGTGGAAAGTATGCTGTAACAAAAATAATATAAATATATGCATTTTGGATACATACTTAAGAAAATGATGAAATGATGAAATACTGCACGGTGACCATCTGAAACCTTTTTCAGTATGTCGCAAATCACTCATGATGTAACCATCCTCCCAGCGGCATTTTTCTGCTCCTGGTCCTCCCAGATAACTTGGAGGAGGTGAACCATCATGCACTGCTCCTAATCTTTAGAAATAAATAAGATGTTATTATATATGTTTTATGAAAAATGCAATTAAGATTATGTAATACAGGTAGGTTTAAAGCTTTCTTCTGTAATAGAAGATACATAATGCTCAATAGCTTTTAATGGCTTAAAATTGTTTGTAATAGAAAATATATAATGCTAATAGTTTTTAATGACTTAAAATTGTTTAAATAATGATAAGAAATGAATTATAATTGCAGAAGTCTATGTGCTTAGGTGCTTTGGCATGAAAATAGTGGTAATTTCAGATATGAGCTACCCAGTTGAAGTTTTTATGACAAAGAAACAGCTTATGCCCATTAAAAAATTCTGACCAATTATCAGCTCAATTGTATAGGTCTATTTTGAGATAAAAATAATAATTTTAGTTTAGCAAATATTATTTCTTGTTCTATTTCTTCCTGAATTGCTTTTTATAGTAGCAACTCTGTTTTAGAAATATAGAAATGTTAACATTTGCAACCATAATAAAAAGTAAAACATATTACATTGATCAGAAGATAAGAGACTAAAACTTACAAATGACCAACTTCATGAGCACCAACAATAATTCCTGAGAAACCACCCGTGTCTTCAATGATGGCTACGCTGTTGACCTTTTCTAGCCTCTTGTTCACTACACAAGCTCCACCCACATATGCAAAACCTAAAGAAATAAATTTATATGAAATAGCTAGTCATGTCCTTTATATATTAGATAAATTAATAAGATAACATCATTTGAGAAAGTTTCATTGTTCAGTTGCAAATATTTTGAAAATGAGCTTCGACATGAAAGACTTCATTGATTATTATTTACAAGCCATTAATTTTTATATTAATTTAAACAGTTTAAGCTTTTTTCAAATTATTAATTTTACTTTAGTACAATTAATAAGTATAAAATTGTAAAGAATAAATTCCTTTTTAAGTCTTACAAACAATTACACTAAAAATGCTCTTAGAAGCAATAACCACAATGTTAGATATATTAAAATAAATGAGAATGTCATTCCATGTACCATGAGGAGTTATCACAAGTCATACCTTTGGCCCATGTGTTATTCATGAAGCACTATTATATGTTGAAGAATTTGAAGTTAGCATTTTTAATGTTTGCATTAGCATGTATTATGCATTCACTAATTGCATATATTATATTAGTTTTGAGCAGGATTAGTTTTAAAAATGCATTTGCATCAATATTAGTGTTTAATAAAATAAATATAGCATGGATTTTGTATTAGTATTGATAAAGAGTATTGTAATGAGACTGCTTTCATATTTGATATGTGTAATTTAATGAAAACGAATCTAACATCACAACATATCTGTTTTCTATACATGAGTTTTTACAACAATGCAGATATTCATAAGGAATGATGCATCAATTATTTGCTTTATTTTTTAATAAAACTTACATTTTTGAAATGTTTATAACTATAGTGAATATCTACTTACAAAAACATATTTTGCATGTTAGAAGGTAAAAGATACAAAGTAATTTGCACCCCCAT
The DNA here is from genome assembly GCA_030762175.1 of Metallyticus violacea. Taxonomy (NCBI): domain Eukaryota; kingdom Metazoa; phylum Arthropoda; class Insecta; order Mantodea; family Metallyticidae; genus Metallyticus; species Metallyticus violacea. The sequence goes on from CM060834.1 coordinate 76,564,175, forward strand.
GAGTGACCGAGGTTGTTAAGGCATGAACTCATGAGTGGAAGGTCTGGGGTTCAAATCCCACCAGGGCTGTCCTCACTGACTGAGGTTTTTTCCAAGTTTTCCTCAGTCCTCATAAATGGCAAAAGCCGAGGAGGTACCCTAAACTTAGGCCTGGAATGCTTCCTTCCTTAAAAAATATGCTTTCCCAATTTATCATTTTATCTCGTGTATCATCAATGTACAGTGCCTGTGGTGCCTCAGTAGTAAAAAGAGGTGTTAAACATTACTAAAAAAAAGATATTTTGCCTTTATGATTACCATTTAATTTTTTAGGATTCTGCTATCAAATATCCCATGCATATAAAGATAAATGAATTGAGAAAGCTTGCTGCTTGACATGTCATGACCATGAAACTGTAATTGAGACAATTTCTGTTAGATCTACCTGGGAGTATACCATTTTGCACAGATATACATGGAGAAATAACAAACACACTGCATACACTTTTTTTCCCTCTCTCTCTGTCAGTTCCTCACCCCTCCCCATTCAAGAGAATGTAATTTTAATGATATATCTAGCTTGAGTTACAATTAAATTTTAAAAAATTAAATACATGCATACATTTATTAGCAGCCAAGATTGCAGGTTGCTATTGATGCAAATGCTTAAAAGTTTTATCATCAGATCTATTAACAGCATTTTATATATATTAAAAAAAAAAGGTTTCCACAAAGGTCATTGTCTTGGCACTTTAAATCATTCTGCTCTGTTTTATCTTAGTATGTTTAGCTTACCGGCCATGAATGAAGACTTTACTGCCATGTTAAAATATCAAAGTAATTTCAAAAGATAGTGCTACTAAAATAAAATAGAAGATTCAGCTTAATGGAAATATTTATGTTTTTATTACTTTATATTACATAAAACATAGCTTACTGTACTTTTTCTTGGAGAGAAGATGATCTAATTTCTAATATTTTACTACAGCAAAGTGCAATTATCAAGATATTTTTTCATATATTATGCCAATCTTTGTGGTCCCCTAATAATGTTATTTAGAAAACATACGTTACACAGGATGGCACAAAAGTAACTATGCACTAATCAAATTTCATCCAACACTTCTTCCTTTTATGTTCAAAAGTAGTTAAACACTCAGTGAATTTCAGTTTGCAAAGGATTTCATTTCTTTTTATCTTCAAACTGTTTCCTTCCTACATTAATGCACCATTGGAGTCTACTTGGAACACACTCAAACTTTGTGTTAATCATATCCCAAAGGTAGAAATCAATTGGTGTAAGTCAGGGGATCCTGGTGGGGATTCAAGTGCTACATGACATCTGAAACAACTGTTGCATAATGTACAAGAGCTTCATTATCTTAGAAATAAAGTTGATCAAAGTTGTCCAAATGCAAGATGATTCCTGATGTAAGCTCTTAAAATAAAGCTAAATATTTGTTACCATTGAGATTTCCATCAATGAAGTGCAGTCCAATTAAACCATGTGCTGATATTGCATTCCACACATTTATGCTGAATTAATTTAGCACTTGCTCCAAAACATGATGGTTTTCCTTATGTTGGTTTACATGTTTAGACAACTTAAAGGTACCCTCATCCAATCACACAATGTTATGAAAGAAATTGGGGTCATATCAATACTGATCAAGCATAATGTGACAAACAAAACTGCAGCTGGGTGCCTGGATCATCTTCCAGCAAACCATGTGTCAGATATAGAATGTACACTTTGAAATTTTACTAATTCAACATCCTTTGGATTCATCTATGTGACATTACAAGAAATTTTACTGCTAATCGTCTTGTGGACTTTTTTGGACTGACAGCCATACAGATATTGAGTTAATTTTCCTCAATCCATGCTGTCCTAGATGGGGTGCATTCAAAACAAAACCTTCAATTTCAAATTTGTGAATTACATTGTAAACAGCCTGACGTGATGGTGGATTTGGCCCAAAATGTTCTCTCCATTCCTACATTAAAGCACTTAAACTTCGTTAGTAACTGATATTTACAGCAAAGATTCTTTCCTCTTTTGCTAAAATTTTCAACTGTTACTACATGACAGTATTATCAATCTAGAAACATAACATACTGTGGAGTTAAATCAAATGCAGAAGTAAAACATTCTGAACAAAACAAAGAAGGAAAGCTTTTTGAACATAAACAATGAAGTAAAACCATATGCTAACTGAAATTCACTAATTGTGTAGTTACTTTTGTGCCATCCTATATAATCAAGCACTTAGAGCTATTTGAGCTAGATGGAATGACAAGTTAGTTTAATCTTACCTAGACTCCATTTTCCCAGCTTGTTTCAGCATTTGGGGAAAAGAAATAACAGGAAATAAGAAAAAAATATAACAGACAATTGTCAAGATACAAGACCAATGAATGCACCCTTAATGCCACAATTTTGTGTTAATGCTTTAAAGTTGCTAAAAATGTCAAAATTTTAACAGTTTTCTTTTGTCAGGAGTCCATTATATATCTTATTAGTCATTCTTTTATTGTGTTTAAGAAAGGTTCCAGTCAAAATATTACTTCCCTGTTAGCATCAGAATGATAATTTAAAATTGTTTCACAAGAAGTTTGAGTAATATTTAAAAATGTTTTATTCATAGCAAAGAAAATGCACAAGAAAAGATCATATTTTTAAAGTTCATAAAGATTTTCCTTTTTAGCAAAGGTAATCATTTCATCAACAGATAGTTTTTTTAAGTTGGAATTTAAATAAGCTTTTAAAGTAAAATTTATTTATGTAGAAGTTGGTTTTAATACTGAAGTAATTTAGTATTGTACTCATTTTAAATGATCATTACACATAAAAATAAACAGAGCTTTTAAAACCTTTATTAGTTTTGTTTAAAATAGAAAAGTTTTAAAACAGCTCTCTTTTTGTATGCTGCAAATGAAACTTACAAGAATAGGTACCAAAGATTAATTTCATTCCATAATACTCTAAAATATTTGGTACACTTAAAATTTTTGAGTTCACAAGCATCACATTAACATATTAAATAATTAGAACAATAATTTTTTTACATTAATGCTTTCCAGAGGAAACAAGCCTAATTGCAAATAGATTTCAAAGAATGTCCGCATCACACTTAATAAATTCATTCAATGAATTAGCAAGCATGGATTCAATTTCCAATTTAAATAAGTGAACAAACTAGAGCTTTTTTTTAAAACAGCTACACCTGGATAGGTAAGTTTCATGAAATTTTCGACATTGATAGGCTCTAGATCATATGCACAATCACTCACTTGTGTTTTTATATTTACATTGCTCATGTTACTAATAATGAAAGAATTTATTCCATTGACTTTACAATTTGTTACAACAATATATCCCAAATTTACCGTAACAACTATATCTTTACATACATTATCAACCTGCTCTTTTTACTCTAGATCCTGACTGTAAGAAATCTCCTTTTACTTTCTTCCTATTTCATTCTTGCTTCTCTTTAACTTTACCTAAAAACTCTCCCATCTTCTGGATGTTTTTTGCACTCTTGTTTCTTAACATTTTATTTAAACTAAATCCTTAGGTACATTTTCCTGCCACCATTTGACTTTCTCGCATTTAAATAAATAATGGAACAACTGACTTTTCTCCCACACATGCCACATCATTATTGTCTCCTCTATATCCTTTCAGGAGTATCATTCTTGTATGCATCCACGCCCAACCCATTCTATCCATTTGATAATAAATTTCAATATATTCCTCTCGTCCCCAATTCTGTTCTATTCTTTTATGTATGACCAAGGAACTTTTATCATCTAAACTAGACCAAATCTCTTGCTTTTCAATATCTTCTATGTTCTGTCCCACTATCTTCCAAAATCCATTAACATTACTTTCACCTGCTCTCCATATTTCCCCAAATCTATTTCTTCTAGTATCTTACCCATCTCTCTACACAAACTCTTCCTTCCCAAAACCTCTTTTTGATATTTCAAACATTTCTTAAATATATTTGAGCTATCTAATTTAAGGATATGATACAAATACTTCATTGCTCTTTCTATAATCAATCCTTTCCTCCCCATACTTCCTAATTCAAGTAAACTAACATCCCCTCTGAGAGCACTTGGGTAATTGCAACACTTCCCTACAAAATATTCTGTGTACCCTCTTCAACTCCCCAAACCTTGAAGGCATTAAACTTGCTAGCCTCCACCACTGCCTCATATACTCTCTCCAACCATTTTACAGTGAATGTTGGAGTCCTATATAAACTTGTTCTGACAGCTCTCATTGCCTGTTTGCCTTTAACTTGCTCACATTTTACCTGTGTCCCCCATCTTCCATTACTTGCAAATCTTACCCCTGAGTAATCAAACTCCTTTACTGCTACTACTACTGTTTCACCTTGTATATATCATTTCTCATCTTTCCTTAACTTTATATCTTTTTACTCTTGTTACTAATAGTGCATACCTTTTGATATGGTCATATAATTTGCTATTCTAAATATAATCACACTAATTATTAGATTCATTTTTAAGTTCCCCACCATACTGCCTAATAAGAGAAGATTATAAAAAAGGAATAGAGTAATGAGGTTTCAAATAAATACAAATATAACTTTTTGGTATTGCCTGTTCTGTATTCAATTTGTTAGTTATATTCCCCAATGAGCAATTGAAGAGTGAACTTGGAGTAGGTATCAAGTCCTGAGAAGATATTTAACACTAATTAATATAATATATATCTCTCCCACAATGAAACTTATAATTATTATTCATAAGCAAAAATTACAATATTTTTCTAGGACTTGCCAAAAGGAAACTTGTTAGTACCTTAACTTGTAAAAGAATCATTTCAGCCTGTGTAATGATCAAGTCTAGGTCAACATTTAAGCTCATTATTGAGCTAGCGTCATGCTCATGTGAAAGGCCTACCTGCAGTGCCTCTGTTGCATGCGTCATTAGCATACTGTCTCCTGCACATGTCTAATCTGGAATAATAATAATAAAAGCCATGACCATTATATCAATTGACTTTTACTCCACAACAAATAAGTGAATTCGAATGCGAGATAAAATTAACTGAATAAACAAACACTAGAGATCTTTTGTTAACATTACCAATGGACCATCACACTCTAAACAGGCCTATATATATGTTGTGCAAAGAGAAAGATACTTAGATAGATACATATTTTAACATGTTTGTCTGCTGTAAGTAAACAATTAATTCAATGTCCAAAAACTATGATAATGGTTTCAATAAAATACATTAAACACCAAACTTTCCTGCAGGTATATCAGATGGATAGTTCTTATGAATTAATGTCCTTTTGCCTCATATTGTTAAAGAACTGAAATATTTGTTTGGAATTTTCAGTTTGACTGAGTACCTCTTAGTTTCAAATTAAATGTCAATATGTGAGTGATTTCATGATCTGCATAGTGCATAAATTGCCCATGTAAATACCTTCCTTTTCAATTTTGCACAACATATCCCTTATGCCTATACTTAGTATATACCTAAAAGGGAGAAAAGGCATGCATCATACAAAAACCATAACATTTAATTCTTCTTCAACTAAACAACATTATAATAATGGTATGGTATCTTCTTATGCTGCTCTGCAAAACCACATAGCTTATCTATTTATACAGCATTTGCAAGCAAGGTAATAGCAACCATAACCTCAAATTCCCTTCACCAAACTCTATTATCCTGTTAAGTTTTTGGAATGGGAATACTGTACATGGGTATAATATGTACATAAACACCAATGGTGATGGCAGTCAGTACACATACCAGCCGTTCCCTTGGTGCAACGACCGCCTTTCCTACGTCGACACATGTCATACCTAAAGAGCAAGCAAATTAATCTATAAACAGGATTCTACTACACGTTTTTGTGGTATATTTTTGAAGATAAGGTAGAAACAACTCCTACAGGCATATATAATAACTTTGTTAGTTAAACATTTCAAAGAATTTCATTATGCTTGCTTTACTTTGTCAATTTATAGGTGGATTTATGACCTAAAATAATGGTAAATATGAAGGTTGTAGCTTAAGTGGAATAACTAAACAGAATTTTGAAATTTTGAAATAAACATCTTCTTCAGTAACCTGAATTAATGAACTGCTGCAGAAACAATCATACCAATAGTTTAGACAAGGTCCCAACTGCTAACATTTTTATAATACATGCATATTCATGCACTGCACAAAGTTTGCCAAATATGTATAATATGTCATCACCTTATTTAAGTTTTTTCTATTTAGAAAGAGCACCGTGAATTTATGAGTAGGTAAAACGTGTAAACTTAGCATTCATTTAATTAAATTTATGAAACATTTAAAAACTATTCTCCAATTGCCTGCTTCTATTTTTTTAAAATTAAAAGTTATCTGGTAGTATATATTTAAGGGAAGAGATATTTAAGAGTTCAATAGAAAATGCACAAATTCGCAAAACAGTATGTTTGTAATGCACTGATTATTATCAATACATAGGTTTAATTAAATTGATATGCAATACATCATTAAAACTATGATAAATTAATGTGCATCATATCAATGTCCTCTCTTCTAAGCAAAAGGTTAATGTGCATATGTGATGCCTGCAATATTATTAAAGTGCCCCTTAAAGATACTTTACATCAGAAGTGACTCTTGAGAATTTCATATGTACAGCCTATGCCAGATGTATATATTCTGTATATCTTAATCTTATTAAAATTTGGTTTGGTTTGCTAATAAACACTTTAGTGCAGACTACTTAGAAATACAGCTATATTAGGATTTAGAAAAGAACTTTTGAAAAGAAGGAATAACTGAAGGAGAAAAACATTATTGGCTTTATCTGCTTAGATTTTGTTGTAGTTGATTTGATTTATTTATGGACACTCTTTAAAATCTCAGGTTATCAGCATCCCATTCAATTTAGGGCGTGAAACGGTCAACAAATTTTGCTCAGAGGCCTCTTCTTTTAGGCTTGAGGTTTTTTTCGTGTCATAAATGTACGGCATGGGACCCACGGCTTTACTTCCCTTCCGAAGGAAGCTATATTTAGGATTTTTACACCCCCAAAAAATTCATCGATACTGACTGAGTTTGAACCCGTGATCTTGGGTTTAGAAGGCATGTATGGTTACCACTACACCACCAGGACCGACCTCTGCTTAGATTAATATGCTAAAAATATACTCCACCAACAAACTTTCACAAGTTGTTTAGGGATGTTTTCTGAGTGTATTGATATTAGGAACCCATGGTCTTCAGTGGCTCATTACCAGGAAATTTCATTGCTTTTGTTTTGTTTTTCTTACCTATCTTTGTATCTGTTTACTTGGAATATGATTGTTTCCAAACAAAACACAACCTTTCACTGCTGTAGTAGAGTACAGTAGTGCATGTTTTCAGTATGATCTGCCACCAGGCCTGAGCTCCTACTCAGTTCTGTCTCAGCTTTGTTTCATGCAGTACATTATTTTTTTTGGTATTTTTTTTAGTGAAACTTGTTGATTTGTTTTATTTAGGGATGCTCTTTAATATCTCATGTCATTAATGTCCCATTCGACTCACGACTTGAAACGGACTGTAAATTTTGCTCAGAGACCTCTTCCTTCAGGCTTTGTACATTCATTAGCCAGAATATTGTAACATTAAATATGCTTACTTTTAGCTTGAAAATAGATTTAGCTTCAGTAAATCCATACTAAAGCTAATCGCTACACTTACAGATTTTAGAATTTTTCACTGCTCAAGTAAGTGTATTGATGCTAAGACACTACTACACTCAGAATCAACACTAGCAAATGAAGCCAAACTGAGAATTTTCTGTTCCCTTACATGAATCACTATTATTTCAAATATACAAGCTTTCATTTTTAACGAATAAACTAGTAATAAGTAACACAAACAATGCTTTCTATTGACAAAATCTGAACTAACTGGTTAAATATAGTCTATATTTATAGATGACTAGTATAATTATATTTATTTGTTGCAGTATTATCAAAGAATTTCACTAATTATAAATATTAATATTGCAAAAAAGAAATTTAAAACTTTGGGAATGTTTGTGTAAATAATATCACAAACTGTTTAAAATGGTTCTGTGGAACCCTAAGAGTATGTGAATCATAAAATGGAAAAGACTGGTTTACATAGTTGCCACTTTGGATTCAATCTCTGCTATCCAATAAAAGATAGTGATAGTATCATGTAAATATAACAACATACCATAAATCTACAGAGAAAATACACGTTACTGAACATTCTGGTTTGCATTACATATGAGTTACAGCTGCATTGAAGATGTTGAGGATTATGAGGTATTATTTGATAAAAATTATTAGGCAGATAAAGCTGGATGCTCTTTGCAATAAGGTTGCTAATTTTTTTTCACTTAGTGCTCTTTCCTTTATGTAATATAAGTTGGTATGATAAAAACAGAAATGTCACGAACTATAATATATATAAGATAAACATAATAAATTCTAAATTTGATCAATAAGGTTATAAAATATAGGAAAGATATTTTTGTAAGGACAGATAACTTTGATGTATGTAAATTTAAAATATTAGCATTTACAATATACAGATGAAGACTGTTTTTATGCTTCATTTTCATTGTGCAGTCAACAGATAGTAAACAAATCTCATTGTTGCCAAGTTGGCTTCAGAGTTAAAAATATTAAAAACCAAACCTCAGTTATTCCTTCCTTTTCAACATTTTGTATATGCATAATTAATCTGTTCTAAGTCTGCAAAAATATATATATATATATATTTTTTTGATGCCAGCAAAACTTTTAAAAGAGTCATTCCATGTAAAACCAACATACCCATAAAACCTTCTTGACTCAGATTTTTGTAAAAATTTGTATAATTTTTCTTTCAGAGGTAAAACATATTATGGCAAATTGTTAAAATTTCTAAAATGTCTAAAATTTCTGTTGCAAATTTTAACATTTTATGTTATTTCTCCTAAAGTATACAAATATAGCAAGTATTTATATATCTATTGAAAAGTATAAAAAATGTCTTTCAAACTCAATAAAAGTTCCTTAAAAATGTTAACAATGTTACAGTAAAAAATAATGAAAAATAAAATATGCATTTATTTCTTCCTCTGAAATAGCTTTCTTGGTCTTCCTGAAATTTGGTGAAATTATTGGCATTTCTCTCTTCACACATAAAAATTTAGGATGGGATAGTAACAAATGCAGAAGTAGTGATTGACTTATAATTTTTATGATTATACCAGTAACTATCAGTTTTGGTTAGTGTTTATTTTCAAAAGAATTAGAGCATTAGACTTTTGATTAGCCTAGTAAATATCCATCAATTCTTGATTTGCAATTAAAGTTTTTTTTAACCCTTTAAAGCAGTGTGTTTATGTGTTTACCACTTTAAATATAGCTGGTTTCGAATGCTTTGCATAATTCTGGAGATAATTGTATATTATTTAGATAGTTAATGAATGATGGGGTAACCCTGTTCACTCATATTATTATATTTCTGCATTTGATCAGCTGTTGGTTGTAGTTTATTTTTGGCTAATGTTATTACAGGTGAAAGATGATGATGTGCTTCAAGTAATTTTCCTGTTTTGTATATGTTGAATTTGAATTTATTTTATTGCTTGTAAACTTGTTAGTATAAGTATTAAGCATTGTCAATATAATCTAAAACTATCATAATATGGACAATTAGTGATTAAAATCAATTCAGTTACAATATTTCTTTCGGTAATTCTATAAATTTCCTATGAACATGTACAATAAAATGATTAACAATCAGTTCCTTAAATCTTCCAACATGTAAGGGCATTTCTCAATTAAATACTTTTTAAGTCTTTATTGAAAGATTTATTTGAATTTTTAATATAATCTGGCAATTTGTTATAAACAATTGATCCATTATAAATAGATCTTTTCCTATTACTGTTTGGTTACTATTACTCTGTGATAGTGGCATGACCTTTAGTGTTATAAGAATACAAACCTTTATTTATGAACAATGATTTCCTTTTTTGTAATTTTACCACTTTATATGCATAAATAGCACATTTATGGATATAAGGTTATTATTGTTCTTAAATGCTAATTTGCAGGATTCTCTACTCTTTAGATGGTATGTGCATCTAACACATTTTTGGAGAAGAAATAGTCTGTTCAATTTTGTTACTCCACAACCCTCTGTACTTCATTCGCATAACCCAAATGTGGGTAGATTACTCCATAATATAATCCATTTAAAAACGTTTTGATAGTCTCTGTTGTTTCACAATTCCTGGATACTTCTAAAGAAGTCAGGTAACAATATTCCCATCTTGACTGTCAAATTTAATGAGAGTTGATGAACATTTCAGTTACTATCTCAATTGGAAACTTGGAAGTAATCATTCAGTGAGCATATATTTTCTGTGGAAGCCATATCTCTTTGTATTCCAAGTTCTGTAATAATCTACAATGTATTGTATAGTCTACAATGTTTTTTCTATCACTTGTGTTATATCACAAGTCCACAAGAAAACAGACAAATAGAATTAATTAAAAAAATATTTATTTAATAAAATACTTTATCTTGAAATATTGGCATTTAATAACTTTTAGAAGATCAGCTACTGGAATTTATTACTATGAAGTTATTGTTAATGTAAATAGCAACATAGTTACATATGAAACTTATGTTTGCTAAATTTCAGTCCTTTAATTGTTGGTGCATTAGTGACAATAGATTAAGTACTTCAACTAATATTTCCTAGGTACTGTTGCCAACGCTTATAAATGTATAAAATGAATATAGAAAGTTATATAACTTTTATATTCAAAATCTCTATGATGTAAAGAAGGCACTTAAAATTTAGTAGCACTAATGAATGTGCTCTTTATCTAGCATTTTTGCAATAACAGTCAAATTATTGGAAATCCCAAAATAAGTTTTGGTGTGTTAATACAGAAATATGGGAGCATCCTTCCTACCAAATTTGAACAAAATTGAAGATATTATATTTTAAAAAAAAATTTAAATGTTTAAAAAATGAACATATATTAATACCATACTAGAATGTTAATGAATTTTTCTAGTGTGCCTAATGAAAGAGAATTTTATGGGTTTCAAATTCTATATATGATGGGCATTCTATAAGTACTTGGCCTGAACAAGAAAACACAAAATTAAGAGAAATGATTTTTTCCCCTTCTTCTTTTTCCCAACATAGTCACCTTTTAAGTTTACATTTAGTCCAATGACTTTCCAATGTTTTAATACCCTCAGTAAAATAAGATTTGTCCAACTGTGAATGATAAGGTTTGTCGTAGCTTCAACCTCATCATTGGATGTGAATCTTCATTTTCCCAGTCATTTCTTCAGGTTTGGGTACAAAAAGTAATTACTGGGACCAAAATATGGTGAATATGGTGGATGTGGAAACACCTGGAGGAGAATGTCATGCAGTTTTGCAGCAATAATCCCAGATTATTGGGAAGATGCATTATCACAATGAAATAAAACTTTCTTTTTTGCAAGGAGTGAACATTTAGCCTGAATAGCATCCTTCAGTCGGTCCAGTAGGGAAAAACAATACTACCTGGTGATGATTCTGCCCTTCTTGAAGTAGTCTAGAGGCACCACATAATGAGAATTCCAGAAAACTGTATCCATGACTTTTCCTATAGATAGAACAGTTTTTGCTTTCTTTGGTGCACTTAATCTGTTACCACCTACTGTTTGGACTACTCCTTTGTCTCTGGCATGTAGTGATGAATGCATGTTCCATCTACTGTTAAGAACATTGAAGAAACTCACTGAAATTGCATTTAAGCAAGTCTAAACACTCTAGCAAAATGTTTATTTCAAAGTGTTTTTGGTCCATTGTTAGCAAATGGCACCCATCAAGTGGAAATATTTCTCATACCCAAAACTTTGTGTAAAATATATAGTGGAACAGCCTACCCAGATCTTTGAGTATGGCATTATGAATTATTATCATCAGTTGTAGCATTTTTGAGATGCTCCGAGTGTTTATCATTTTAAATGGATGTACAAACATGCTTAAGTTCAGCAGTCTACTTTTTAACCATTGAAAATGAAGGGGAAGAATGCTTTAATATGGAGTCTAAATCCTTTTGTATTTACATAGGGATTAAACCCTTCAAAACAAACTATTTTATCACAACTAATATTTCAATTTTATCCATTTTGTATAAAATGTTAACACTAGTTTGTTTACACAATCATCACAAAAAAGAAACTACACTTACAGTGCGCTATCTAAAGAATGATACTTAACAACTATCATAGTAATATGACCATCTTCACAACACCTCTGAATCAGGCTGAGAACTTTTAGAACACTCTTCATATACATTTCCTGTGACTTAAATGCAAACAGAAATATTTAAAAAGTATGGAAAATTTTCACCTAGAATTTTGAAATTTCACACCGTGTATCATTCATAGTAAAAAGGAGAAAGCTGAATTAATTGAGGTGTTAATCTAACAATAGATAGAACATGTGCACCAAATGTTTAAAAAAATCTGAGATAATGGCCAAATTTGTATCTTGGGTATGTTGATTTTTCATGAAATAACTCATAAGCTTTAGGAATGTAAATCAGAAAAATGTAAGCCATACGTGTGCATCAAAATTTCAAGGAACTTACCTCTAAAATTGCTAAAGTAGAAACTCAACTAATTTTGCTTACATGCAGAGTAATGCAATCAATTAGAGTAATTACTAGAATTTATAATAAATTTTAAACAACATATATTTCAGTGCATAAGTTTGTGAAAGCAATGTATAACTACAGGTGCAATGGTGAAAGAATATAGTAAATGCCATACAAGCAAGGGGATTGATTTCTCACATGTTATTATATTGTGGCCTGACTCTTAATTAATTTTTTTATCGTTTTAATTTTATTGAAATGATAATGAGAGTGGTATGTATGTAATAAAATTGCAAACAACATTATAAGTATCCAGCTTGAAAACCAATAAAATTAAAATTTGTAGCTGTAATTGAAACATGTTTAATGAAACACATTTTATATTCTCTAACAATTACAATTCACTCTCTGTATATGTGATAGGCACAGCTCCAATTTGTAGTACCACTGCTAGTATAAAGGTTTCAACTTGCAATTTACTTTCAATTATATTACTTAAAATAAATGCTGTACTCAATGATGCACTGAACTCTATGCAAGTTTACAAGATTAATTACCATTTTGATGCACTTAAAAGCATATTGCATAAGCTTAATTAGTTTCTGCCAATAATTTTCTTTTTACAGTCACACAACTCTTATTTATTGATTAAACCTCTGTTATTTCTCTTTATTTCTCAAGTCATGACTAAAATAATTCCACAAGAACTGTGTCATCTGTTGTAATATACATTCCTTGAAATCAAACAATCTCCCTCCTCTAATGCTTGTAATATTTTATTATAAATAAAACACACTTTTGTGGTTTTAACAGCAAATGTGTTTTCATCATCACACTGCCCTGTCCCATGTGGTAACTCTGGAAACACATATACTGGACCAGATGGGCTGTCAAATTGTAGTGGCCTACTTCTTATATTATTATGCACTAGGTTGTATAAAAATGGGAATGAACATTTCTTTTTTTTACAATTCAGATCATAACAAAGTTAAAAATTAGCATAACTTAATTAATATGCATATTAAATTTTAAGTTCCTAAATAAATTTTGACTGAAGTGCAATCATGTTAAATTTTAACAATATGAGTGTAGGTATGATGTTAATTATTCTGCAGCACCTTGCATGATGTAGGCTGTAATTCTAAACTATTCTGTGAATTTAAACTGTATTATTTAACTGATATTGTTGACAAAAGATATGTTAGAGACTATATTAACCCAAACCAGAAATCACCGCAGGGAGGTGGTTGCTATGGATTTCCATCCACCTACCCTCCATTAATCTAACCTAATTCATTTATTCATTGATTTGTCAATTCTCTGATTACTTTCTCTTTCTCAAACTCTTTGTTAACTTTTTTTCAAGTTTGGACCACATATATGATCTCTTTCTTTATCTCCACACATATAGATAATGCAAAATCATGATTAATTTAATGTCTCTCCATTGTTTGAATATGATATGGCAACAAAGGAATCTATTTGTAAAACATACTTATTCTTAATGAATTTTTCAAAATTAAATGTTTTAATATGACTTACAATAGGGGGTTATGTAATAGTATTCCACTCCCAATTAATCAACACAACACGTAGCATTTCACTAAGAAATTCAGTTTGATTTCTGAAGGTATAAATTTACATAAAATTACTTCCAAGTGTTTTGAAAGTTCTTGCCTGAATAATTCTTCTCTTTGCTAGCAGCTCAATTCTTGCCTGTCCTCAGTAGTATTGCCAACAAACTGCCAAGAGTGGCCGAGATTGTTAAGGCATGGATTCGTGAATGCAGGTCTGGGGTTCAAATCCCACCAGGACCATCCTCCCTCACTGGGTTTTTTTTTTCAGGTTTTTTTCAGTCCTCATAAATGGCAAATGCTGGGGAGGTACCCTAAACTTAGGGCCAGGAATGCTTCCTTCCTTAAAAGAAATATCCTTTCCCAATTTATCAATTCATCTCACGTATCATCAGTGTCCACTGTCTGTGATGCCTCAGTAGTAAAAACAGGCGTTAATCACTACATTAATTGCCAACAAATTTTCTGGGTGACCATAAAAGGTGTTTCTTGATGTCACAGTATGCATTGCATTTCAGTAATCATCTCTCAAAATCTAGAAAGATAGTTAAGAAAATATGTTTGGAACAATTTGTATAGTAAGGATTGTTTTTGATGATAAACCACAATAGAACATAGAATTTCATAACTATTTTTTTAAGGTTTTAAGTTCTTTAAATAAATTATCTGTGCAAATGAGCAGATGAAGAGTTTTGATACTGCTGTTCATGATCCAGGTTTGCTGATTTAGTATTTTCTATATTAGATTTAACACCTCAGGTCATCAGTGTTCCATTCAATTCAGGGCATGAAACTGTTGACAAATTTTGCTCAGAGGCCTCTTCTTTCAGGCTTGAGGTTGTTTTTCGTGTTGTAAATCTATGATGTGGGACCCATGGCTTCATTTTCCTTCTGAAGTAAGCCATACTAAGGATTTTTATGCCAGAAAAGATCCATTGATCTTGGACGGGTTTGAGCTCACGATCTTAGGTTTAGAAGGCAAGCATGGTTACCACTACATCGCCAGGACTGACATATACACTATTTGATATTTATACTCTTAGTTTATTTTTTTAAAAAAAAAGATCTTTTTCTAATCATTCTGGTCTCATTAAGTTCTTTTTCATTTTCATACCACAAAACATTAACTTTTTTAAGAAAATCTAACAGGGCTTCCTATAATTTTATATAAAGAAACACTTCTTTCCTAGACTTAAGGCCAAATGCAACTATAAGTTAAGTATAACTTTATCATCAATAGGATTGGTATATGCCTTTTTCCATCATAATTAGATGGTGAGATTAGTCCATACAAATCATTATGCACTTTTTCTTAAGGTCATTATGCCCTCCTCCAGGTTTGTTTTCCTTCTATTCAAATTTAGTTTTCCATTAATTTTACCTAACATCTTCGATTGCTTTTAACAAATTAAACATTTGAATCCTTTTAATATAAATTTCAATAGTTTGGGATTTTCACAGTGAAATATAGTATTACATAACAAATTATTTATGAGGAAGTCACTCAAATTTCACTAGTTTTATTCCACTTACTTGGGCATGTTTCAAAGGCATGTTTTAGCCTTCCAAACATGTCCAAGTAAGTGGAATAAAACTAGTGAAATATGAGTGACTTCCTCATAAATAATTTGTTATATTTGAATCTGTGTTTATAATTAAAATCTTTAACCCCATTTTGGGCCTCTGTAGAATTGCAAACCTTTAGTATACATTTTCTGCTTCTCTCTATACCAACCACATTTTGACCAATCAGAATTTATATTTTCTATTTTCAAACACATTCAAAACCCTTACTTTTTAATTTGAGAACTGAAATTACATTCATATTTTCCAGAAGCAATGTATCCTTAATCTCAAATCTCCTACACAGCACCCTCTATAGTGTTTGCAACAACATATCATCTCTTATTTCTTTTGCTACCAAAAATACTCTTGATTTAGCTATTCCAACAGATGCAGAATTTACCATATTAAAAATTGCAGTCACAAGGTAATATATAACCTATTACACAGGAATTATTTTGCACTGTGAGTGATGACATTCATTAGTAAACTTCTCCTCTTTTTTAATTTTTTTTGCTGTAAGTCTGCTCTTCCATCTTTCTCACTGCCATATTGTCCTCCTTTTTTCTTTTTTGAAGCATTTGCCAGCATTTGCCATTAATGAAGATCGAGAAATCCCTTAAAATACCTCAGTCAGGTAGGACTGTCCTAGTAGGAATTGAATTCCAGATCCCGGCTCTCAAGTCCGTGCCTTAACAACCTCGGCCATCCATGGCAATATCTGTGGTTTGTTCTGTAAGTTCATCTTCTTACCTTCCAGCACCCCTGTCTTTCATGCCAAGGGATTTCATTGTTATTTAAAAGGGAATCCAACATTTGGCTTAGGTTCTGCAGATTGTACATTATCCCTCGACTTTGTTCCTAATGCCAACTACATCTGCCTCCAGAGAAAGTTGCATGTTGGAAATCTTTACATGAATTATTTACTTTCTTTTACTTTAGGGTAATTTACCAAATTTTAGTGATAAATTAATTGGCTGCGAATGTCTGTGGACCATGCACCACTCCTTCTAGATCTTTTTGCAACATCAGAGTAAATTTTTATTACAATCTTCACCAAGTTTTCAATTATAGGTTAATACTTTATTACATATAATTTCTTGATCAGCATTGTTCTGCTATTTATCCTCCCTTTCCAAACCTCTTGTGAAGGGTGGCCTATACTTATACTTTGGATTTACCTATCTCATGTTCCAACTGGCTGTCTTCAATTCTATGTATTATAAAACTGGTTTTTTCTGCTAATACTTTTGATTTTCCAGCAAAATATTTTGCTTTTGGATTATTACATTTGCATTTAGCTTCTCACATTTGCATTTGAAGTTGGTCAGAGGCTTCTCTAATTCTAGCTTTCTTTTATTCAAAAAGACTTCATTCTAAGTTTCCATTAAGGAAGTTATTTCTCAAAAAATGATACCCTATATTTGTCTTCTTCTATAGCATTTAGCACTTCAAATAATTAACAATGACTTTTTTCTATTCCCCATAATTGCTTAGAATATGTAATCTGATAACTTATTATGTGCAGAAATGAAACATTAATTGAAGGTAAAATATGGATTTAAATAAAATTTATTTCATAATACTATAGCTACTATAAACACTCTCCCCATCTAAAAGTGCTATCAATAACTGGGGAGAAAAAAATCAAATAGGGCAATATAACAGTGTTTTATGTTTCATATATTATAATATTCAATTGATTTGCTTAAATATAATTAATAATACTCAAATGCATGGCAGAAATAAAATTGAATAAAAAGGATTTCTGTAATTTTAAATTTTCTTTTATACTAGTTTCATACACTCTACGTCATGGTGTAAAATAGCAGTTTTTCTGAATTAACTTGCCTCACACTAAGTAAATGAGATCTAGAGATGCTAATTGAAACTTGTACAGTGAAGCCAATCATATAATTGAAATCATAGTATGATTGAATTGAACTAAACACTCTTATTGCTCCACTTACTTGTCTATAAATGAAGAACCGGTTTCAAGAACCTTTGTTCACATCATCAGCTAGAAAGCCTACTGCTGAATACTTCATTATGGGAATGTATTCTGTACTCTGGTTATGGGAATGTACTCTGGTGGAAGTGTGATGAACTTAAAGTTTATATTTTCATCCCTGGAAGCGTTGGAGTTCATATACTCTCTTTGTAATTGTATATGTAGAGTTTTTCCCAAGTTGCTAATTCTGTAGGCCCTTTTACTGATTACAATAATTTTGCTTTAGACAATATGTTATGACTTTCTATCCAGAAATGATATGCTACTGCTGATTTCTCCATTTGCTTGTATTTTCATAGTTATAATATAAGCAATGTCGCTGTTTCTGACACCATTTGTAATAAATTATAAAACATGCTGAATATCAATGCTAAAAGAAAGCAATTCTTATTGTATAATTGATATGATACAATATACAATATTATATGATTGGCTTCACTGTCTAAATTCCAATTTACATTTTAATTCTTATTATATTCATGTAAAAGTATAATATTGAGAATACCAGTCTATTTAATTCACGCTTATTGAGCACTGCAGAAATGTTCAAAATATATAAGAAAGACATATAATAAAGAAAAGGAGGTTAAGCATTTAAATTTATTTTTATTTAAATCTTACTACAATAATATAATTTTAAATACAGCTGCTTATTAAGGAGATTATGCTGACAAGAATTGAGAAACTTCTTAGTTATTCTTACAAATGGTAAATAATCCAAAACAGTTTTAATAATTGGTACCTATTGGCTGTTAATGTAAATGTGTTTCATCAAAACAGTTTAAAATAACTTAGCCATCCAAGATCATGCCCATAATACAGATTGAAGAGTAATTCTCTAAATATGTTTATTTTAAAAGCTGATAGTAATGTATATTTTGCTTTCAGTTGCTTATTTCAGATGTTTTCACAAAATTCATTGGGTCACATATGAATAATTACAAAAAATTAATGCAGTAACAAGATGGACCTACTGGTGTATAACATGCACTTTATTTAAGTCATTAAGAAAGTGAGGAAACTGTATTAATTAGAAGGTAATTTTTCACCTGAATGTTATTCCAGAGACAGAATAAAAACTGGTCTTACTTAGTCACTGCCACAGCAATGTCATAAACAGGGAGCCTTCTTTCTCGAAACAAGTATTTTCCCATGTCTGTGAGTGCAGCAGCAGAATCAATAGCATCACGTCCTACACGATTGCGCTCAAGGTATGGGGTAGCATCACGTCCCTGTATAATTGTTAAAACAAAATGATAAATAAATAGTTGACCTATATAAACAATTCCAGAAGAGGTTTCAAAATTGAATGTTCAAAAGAAGAAATTACACTTGCTATTGCAAGACATAGTTATCTGCTATGGATTTTTGCTGTTTTCATATGCTTACAAATATTATAACTGATGTTACAATACTTACCCTTGAAATGATTATTCCAGCTATACTAATACGAATTTTTGGTCCTTTTAATAACTTATATCTTAGGTCTACTCCGTTCCAAAATGAAACAAAGTATCTTTTTATTTGTACATTATCTCCACCATGCAACCTAAAACATGTCACAATGTAAATTAATAGTACTTATAAATGTACTAATATCTACACTCTTCTATAATTTTTTCTATAAATAAAGCAACTTAATCTGCAGTATTGTTTGAATGCACAATTTTGTTTAATTAATTTGATTCTTCTGTATATAGTACCTTAAATTACTATATGATTTGCTTGTAGGATGTAAAGATTTTCCACAGACATTATTTAAAGGTATGCTGGAGCTCAAATGTAAAACTTTTACATTTTCAAGTTAGGGTAAAAACCACTTTCCAAAAATTATTACATGAAAACTTCAAATGATTTTAGATAATTAGATCAGTTTACGAGTTCATATTATGCAGAAGCAAAAATGCTTTTTTGTTAACTAATAGCAGTGAGTCAGAGAGCCCCATCTTAAACGATTAAAATGTTGTTTAATTGTAATTAGTAGTATGGATGAAATATAAAAGTTAAAAGGTCACTGTAATTGATGTATAGTTATTGAGAATTTTGATTTTTCATTCTCTGGCTCCAACCAACTACTTTAATTACAGAACACATCTAAGAAATACTTGGATGTTAAGATTTCAGATTAACAGCCACCTGACAATACAAATAGAAAGTAAAGCCCTTCAGTTATCTGGCAGATTTGAAAACATTAAGGAGACAGAACTAGCTGCACATGTGGACACTATCATTTCATTAAGCCTACAAATCTCATAATATTTTTGTAATATTTCATATTTGTTCATAATTTTTTTAAAATTTATCAAATTTTGCTTAAATGGAAAAGTAAAAGTAAGCTATATGTATATTGAACTGATCAATTTGACTTTTGTTACATGTTAATATATAATTTAATACTAAGTCTGAAGATCTTATGAAACTGTGATCTTCAGAAAGCTTTATCTAGCATTACCTCTCACTTAACTTTCCAGTTAACATTACTGAACTACAAAAGAAGAGAATATAACATTCTTTAATAAGATTAGTTGAAATAAGCTAATGTATTCAATTATTTACATTAAATTCAGTAGCAGAAGAGGTAAGAACAGAAGACTAACAGCAATTCCTTCTAAAAGTTACCTGTAACCATCATAGTCTACAATGACTAAAATTTCTGGATATATTACATAAGGTGCTTCTCGTTTCCGTATTGCTCTTTTATTACGAAATCTTTTCGCTAGATGATCAGGTTCCATAAATGCTGTAAAGACAAAAAGAGTACTCTTAAAATAAATATCAGAAATATTTATTAGGAATAAGAAAATTAAAGCTGAAGTAATGGCTTTTTACATTACAAATATCAGTTTTATTTACATAATTCTGTGGTTAATAAAAATTTGGGGCAGGTATATAATGAAAATTAAATTGGTGTTGGTATTTTATAACTGAGCAAAATATCTGATATGAAATGTAAATTAAATAATAACGATAAATAGATTATAAAACATAGACCCAAAAAACAAGAGTATTCTAGAAAATAATAAAGAAAGTAGAAACAACAAAATCTACAATTATTTTATCATACATTTAGTTAAAAAATTTAGCTTGAAAGTGTCATATTAATCAGTATATAATGAAATTCTAAGGATTTGGTTTTTAAAATATAATGCATTTGGTCTGATCTTTATTCTCTTTGTGGTATTGAAATATGGATATTTATAACACAATTACATACAAACATGTGTGTTGTATGATTAATATTGCTGGATCTCATAAATATTGCACTTGCTTTCTCTTCTAGCATTCTATCTGGTGTTCAAGTGAGCAACGATTCAAAACATCCATATACAGTAAAATTTTAATCTATATTAATTGCGGTACTGCTATTATTACACTCTGATTTTCATGGATAATAATGTATATATTAATAAAACTTTAACCTTCTCCTGAAGGTTAAAAGTCTATATGAGATATGTCTATAAATTATCCAGTTATTTTGCACCAACTTGTGGAAAACATTTAGTGAGTCAAAGACTTTCCTCATGCAAAGCAGAACTCAAAGTGTAAATCAAATGGAAAATTATTGATAACAAAAGCTTCATGGGTCTCTGTAAGTTGGTACTCATGCTTTCTAATACTTTGACAATAGATTAGATAGCCCTGATGTGATGTGAAAGTCAAAGGAGTATTTTCTCTATCCATATGAGACTATGCAGTCAGCAATAAGAGATGCTATTCAATTAAGCTATTGTAACTGTTGCAATTATAATGGTCACATAAGTCATTCTGCATTAGCAGGTTTGCCAGCTCCCCTATAGGCCAGATTTGGTTCTCTAAATTTCTTGCTTTTCCTCTTTGCTCTGGACAAGATAAAGCCCAACACAATGCAGCTAATGACAAACTTAAAAGACGACTTTTCAAACTGTTTCGAAAAGTACAACAAGGCAGAAAATAATTGCTTAGGTTCCAATGGAAACAGTTTGAAGGGTAAGGCACCATTGTGCTACATGAGCCACTTTTGCTTTAACAACAACAACAACAACAACAACAACAACAACAACAACAACAATAATAATAATAATAATAAACACAATTTGTTGGATACTTTAATCTCATTTTTGGAAAAAGACCCAGTAACAAAGAGGATATTGCAGAAGATAACACTGGCTGAAAAGTTTAAACCAACCCCTTCTTAAAAAAAAGATAGAAAAGATATAAATAAAATAAAATCAATTTAGTATCCTGTAATAGCTTATATGGATTTTAGAATTTCGTTATAATAATGCTCGAGACTTGACTGCCAATTATAAATATATAACATGAATATGTTTGCAACAGATAAATAAATACATGTACTGGGTGGTGCACAAATACTGAATTGGGCACAACAAGCAGTTTTAAATGTGCCTACAGTCAAGGTCATTTGGGGCTGGATTTTTGTGGGCCTTTATGAATAGATGGATGGACAGACAGTGGTGCACAGACTTGGTGTGTGTCTGTTTTAATAAGAAAATACATAGTACCACTCATGAACAAAATATTCTGAATAGTTTAATTCAGGCCAAAATTTAAACTGTAATGTTACGATGACATCACATATCCTGAAGGCAATTTCATTCAGTTGTAATGGAGAAAATCAATGTCATGCATTTGCACCAAAAGCATATTTTAGAAACAATGATTATTATGAAGCTGCATGAAGAAACTTTCAATGCCATGATCCAATTCCATCAGCCTATGCTGTAAGGACATGAATTTAAAGATTTGAATCAACAGTTGTTTAACAGTCAACAACAAGCATTCTAAACCAACAGTTAAAAAGTCTGAGCACATTGAAGCAGTTGATTCTAGCCAGCACAGCATTAGATCTGTATTGCCAAACTATGGGTAGAATATCTTTGTTACATCTCAAATTGTATTTGTATTACCATCAGGTAGGCAGTCTATAATTTGCAAGTTTGTACTTCAATAGAAGATTTATTTTCAATGAAGAGCTTTTAGCAAAATGAATTGAATGTCTGATGAAGCCCACTTACTTAAATGATTACATTAATAAACAGACTTCTTCATCTTATAAACAGCAAAAGAAGTGGTAGTATGATGTGCTGTGTCATCAAAAAGAATAATTAGTCCATATTTGAAGATCATTGTGATTGGGCTATTATTGATATGTCACAAAGGTACGTGAACATGAATGAAAAATTTATAAGGAATGAACTACAGAATTATCTAATTAATGAGCTCACATAGTTTCAGCAAGATGGTGCCAAAGCTTACAAAGTGAAAATATGAATGCACTGTAAACCAGGATATGTGCAGAAATTGTATCATTCAGGTGTTATGGAGAGTTATGGCAAGCTTATGTTTGTATGTATATAGTGAAGAAAGCCATTTGCAGATTATTAGTTTATAGAAGTGAATGTATCTATGAATTAATATGAGAGATAAATTGCATATTTAATTTTTGATTGGCATTATGTGTGAAAATGAAACTCATTTTAAATTGCATTACTGCCTTAATAACATTTCCCATTGCCATTCTAACTTTAACATCTATGTAAGTACCAAAATTATAACTTATATTTTAAGTCTGATAAAGTAATCAGAGAAAGGGGAAATGACAATTTTTTTAAAAGTGTTTAACGCCTATTTTAACTACTGAAACATCATAGGTGGTGGATACTGATGATACATAATAAGAAATGATAAAATGGAAAGGATTTTTTTTTTAAAAGGAAGGAAGCATTCCAGACCTAAGTTTAGGATACCTCCCCAGCATTTGCCATTTATGAGGATTGAAGAAAACCTGGAAAAAACCCTCATCAGGAAGGACGGTTGTGGAAATCTAACTCCAGACCTCCTGCTCACAAGTTCATGCCTTAATGACCTTGGCCACTCTTAGTGGTATAAATTATAATGAAGCCCAGGTCAATAATACTAATCATGCACTCGTAGAAAGCAGATAGGACCTCGTCATATGTTCTTCTGCTATGTCATTACATTTATGATTGAATAACTTACAATTTGCATTCTGTACATGAAAAAAATCTGTAATTAATAGTAAAATAATTGTGACCTGTAGCAATGTGCTACTATCTGTTGGTAACATAGTTTACTAACACACTTTATTATTTTAGATTATATAAAAATGTTTCTCTTATGAAACTGTACTAATAAAAACAAAGAAATGTAGCCTGATTTACAAGGTGGAACGAAATAGAGAGGAGAATTTTCTACAAATAATTGTCCAACATAAGAAGAAGTGTACAAACAGCTGGAATTCTTAAGAATTGGAGTAATAATTTTATTTTAAGACAGGAAGATTGTGAAATTTGCATTCCTAGATTTTTCATCACACAACAGATCTTATGTCTAGCAATTTAAATTATTTTTGGTGCTTGGAGGATTAACTTAAACAAATTAATTTCTCTAAAGATGATGAATGGAAGATTGCATTGACCATAGTTATGCAGATAACTATCAGAGTCCTTCAACAGAATGAAAAAGCTATTTGGGTATTGGACAAAATATAGGTAATGATAGGTAATGAGAATGCAGACTTACTGGCCAAAAAGAGGGCAGTGCTATATTCAAAACCAATAAAGCCCTGTGGATTAAATGTAAAATTAAAAAATATCAAAATGACCATAGAACAAAAATATCACCATAATATTCAAGTGGAAATATCTAATAAAATTATTCTAACATAAAAGAAACAGTACATAAAATAAAAAAATCTATCAAGGAAGGAAGCAGTTGCTCATTTTAGTATGGCCACTGGACATGATTGTCTGGCAGAACACCTACACAGATTTGGTTTTATGAATAATAACGCATGTAAGATCTGCAACACTGACACTGACGGGGAACGAACATCTATTAGAATGCACAGAACTGAGGAAAGCTGCACCTGATGGGAAAATACACAAATTATATTGGCTGGCCAGGGAAAAATTGATGGATCAAAATCCTGCACATTAGATCAACAAAACAACATATTGGACAAAATGCATTGAAAATGTAGATAGCTATATAAAAATGTTTTAATTTTACAGCTACATTAATGAAAAAATTTAAACACATTTATACAATTTATTGGTTAGTTTATGTAGAATTATACTGTCTTATTTCCAAATCTCCTTTTCATGAATTTTAAAATTAACATTTCTACATATTTGCAGTTGTCTGAACCTTTTTCTTGCTTGAGTGGGGTAAGGCAAGGCTGTGTTTTAGAATACTTATATTGTGATAAGTGCATTTAGGTGGGGAATTGGAGGGATTAAATAGGATATAGAGGGATATAGGATATAGAGGGAGGGAGGGATCTATAGGATATAGAATTTGTTGACAATATTTGTATAGTGGCGCACAGATTCTCAGGCACTAAAGGATAGTTGTATAATCTGGACCAAGCAGCAAATACAGTGGAACTGTGCTAAAATAAACTGAAAACTAAATTAATGAGGTAATTAGAAACAGAATTACAACTTGGTGATATAGTAGGAATTGAGGATGTAAGCTAATTTGTATATTTAATAAGCATAATAACAGTAAAAGGAGCATTGGGGATGTAAAGGCTAGAATTTGAAAATTAATAATTGTTTTTTTGCAGTTAATTCCTCTATGGAAATCTAAACAATTCTCCTTAAAAAGAAAATAAGCCTTTTTAATTATAATTTTAAATCTGTTTTGTTGAATGGATATGAGATGTGGATAATAGGAAGAACTGAAATTTACAATGAACTTTTAAGTTTAAAGAATAGAAGCATCAAATTTAATCTGGTAGTATGGTGACCAAGGATCATTTCAAACAAGAACTTATGGAAGAAGACTCACAAAGTGAGACTTAAAAGAAAGTTAGATGCAGAAAACATAAATGAAGAGGGCACACACTTAAATTAGGACTTGAAAATATAGTAAGGATAGCTTTAGAACTGAATCCTCAGTCAGAAGCAAGAAATAGAGGGAAATGGTGAAATATTGTAAAAACAAGGGAACAAGTGAAAAGTTGGAATAAAATTAAAGTCTTGGCAGGAAATAAGAATATGGTAAAAAGGCCCTATGCTTCTCAAAGGTATGACAGAATTGAAGTGTTTATAAAAAATGGTCAGTGAAAGAAGAATATGTAATAAGACATTATTAAATATATTTTTAACTTTTACTTTTAATATATTGGGCAGAACATGCTGTGTTGCAATGATATAAAATAGAGATGCAGGTTGTTTGTGAAGATCAGAACCCAATCATCATGCTGATATTATGCACTTTCCAATATTTGTTAAATGTACATTGATTGTAAACATAAAAAGATATTCTTGAAGGAATGCATCTGTTAACATAGATGATTTATAAGTGTTTTTCTGACTCTCTTAATAATAGTAAATATTCTAAATTTACACCAATATACTTCATTTAAATTAATATTCCTTACCATAGTCACTGAATGCCTGTTCTTCCTTTTGTGGACTACTCCGCCTGTATACTATATGGTGTTGTGGTTTAACTTTACTGCTGTTTGTCAGCGTTTGATGTAGTGGGAAACCTGACTTAATGGCCACATCAGCTTCTATATCTTCTCCTTCTTCATCAAGGAACATTTCATCATCATTATCATCATCCTCATCTTCATGTCTGTTGTGTGATTTGTCTAGGTGTTGCCGAACATTGGCAGGCACAGGTTTAACTACCAAATCATGGCCAATTGTTCCTTCCTGAAAAAAAAAAAAAAATAAAAATGTTATAATAATCCTTGATACAAAACATTGGAAGAGTTTAAGTAACTACGAAAGAGTTGATAGTAATATTACTGACTTCCACGTGGTGGGCTATTTTCAACTCTGGTTAGATCATGATTTGCAGATTAGTTTGTCTATGATTTTCTTGTGGAAAAATGATTATTGGAATCTAACTTGTTTAGTCATAGCCAAATAGTTATGAATACTTGTGTTCTACAAATACCAGCTTTATTACTATTATTATTTGACTTATTTAAGGATGCTTTTAACATCACTGGTTATTTATAATAAAATGAACAAAAATATTAGAATTACAAAAGGCTTGAAGCAAAGAGGTTTCTTATTTCCACTAATGTTTAATGCTTAATTAGAGCAAATACTAGAAATATTGTATAGGAATGAGCATGGGAATTAAAAAAAAAAAAGAAAGTAAGGTAACACAGACTTTTAGGTTATTTTTGCACAAGATATATATGGAATATGTGTTATTTACATAGAACATGGTGAGGCACCCATGAGTGAAATTTCAAATACCAAGGAAAATTTCAAGCTGTGTTTTCCTAACACAATTGTCAATCATGAGCTCAGAACAAACCTTGGAGAAGCTAGACAGTTTGACTTGAGAAAGATTGGAATGAGACCCTTCACTTTTACTCCGCTAGTAAAGCTCAGTGACATTGGTAACAGATCGAAAGAAGCTGTTGCTTCGCATGTAGTCTATCATTACAAAGTTTAGATGATGTATTCATTTAAATAATCGGAGTAGCTATTTGGCATTTTTGCATCCAATTACTATTAACTAGGAGCTGCTGAATACCAATAACGCAATCTCTTGTATGTATAGCGATCCGTAAATATAAAATATGTAGCAGATATTCTATTTCTTGCACTGATACAGGCTGCATAATATAAACGATATTCTAATGACGTAATAGTATATAACGCACTGACAACCGGTTTGACTTGTGGCATTAATACATGCAACTCTGTTACATGCAGAAATGTGTGCGAACTATTCAATGCACTATAACGTACTAACAAAGGATTTTGTTTATTTCTTTACCTGCAGTATTTGGAGATGCTTTCTTTTCTTTTTTAATAGTGTTTTATCTCTGTTTTTACTACTATGGTGTCTCAGGCTTGAAGAAGTAAAACATTGGATTAAAAGTATAGTGTCTATTCGATGAATCTACACTATTAAGAGTAGATCTGCGCAAACGAACCCGTCTAACGATTTTCCATGATATAGAAACCATGTTTCTTAAGCAGACTTATATGTATCTTAAAGACGGTGGAAGGAAGGAACAGAACGAGTAGTTGACCTTCGACTGTCAACACAAACTTAAAGGAAATGAAAGTGCGGAGACAATGCGTGCTTCCGCATCTGCTAATGCAAGGCTTCGCCTTGCTATAATTCGGCAATCTGCTGGAAATCTAGTTACTTAAATCGTTGACTAACTATTGCGTTGATTTTTTTTTATTTGATTTATTTACGGATGCTCTTTAACATCTCAGGTCATCAGCGTCCCATTCAAATCAGGGCGTGAAACGGCCGACAAATTTTACTCAGAGGCCTCTCCTTTCAGGCTTGAGGTTCTTTTTCGCGCCGTAAATGTACGACGTGGGACCCACGGCTTTACTTCCCTTCCGAAGGAAGTCATACTTAGGATTTTTACATCCGAAAAAAATCCATCGATACTAGCCGGGTTTGATCCCGCGCACTTGTGTTTAGAAGGCAAGCATGGTTACCACTGCACCACCAACACTGAGACACTACTGCATTGAGGGGGAACATTTAGCGCATATATGAATGAAAATGGCTTACATATTGACACTTTTATAAAAAAGAGAAAAGTAAATATACACATAGAAAATAAAGTTTAAAACTGAAGGGATTATTGCGATAACGTAACAAGTCACACCTGTGGCAAAAGTTGGATTTTGGCTCCGAAATATTTCAGACCTCTCAAGCAGGGGTTATCTATGCTCTAAGGTAACAGATTTCCAAAATAGCTACATATAAGAACTGTACAAGAAAACATGTTTCTAAGTGAGGTTTCACTCTCAGAATCGCGACAAGTCACTGTAAAAAAATTGCTTTGAGTGAAGAGAGAAACTCCAACTTTGCAATTTAGAAGGAGGTACAGGATTCAGTAAACCACAGGAATTGACATTTTTAAGTGACTAATTATAGTTGATAAGAGACTGGGTGCCAATTGATAGTGTATTCAGGAGCTCTACTGAGGTCATTTTTGTGGCTTATCATATAGGTTTTTAAGAATTGTGCTCGTCATTCTGTATGAGGAAAGGAAATTAATAAACGCTGCTAATTAATAATTTTTATTACATATCGGTTGTACAAAATAAAACAGCTGATTCAAAAATGTTGATACTACTATCCCTACTGATGATGATGAAGATGAAATGAAAGAGGCTATTCATATTCTTGAATCTAAGCCCATTCTTGTTTGATGTCATTAAACTTTTTCTCTCAATATTATTCGAAAGCAAGCATTCTTCTAATGTATATACTGTTTTCTTTCAAGATTGAAAAGAACATTTCAGTCGCAATAGCCCCTGAAGAATGCTTATAAAGTCACCAAGGATAATGGCGAAACTGCACATCATCTTCGCGTGAAATAAATAACAGAAAGCGACGTAGGAATACTGGGAGGAGAGGAGAACCATTAGTGAAAAGAAGAAGAAAAAAAAACTCCTGAATGTGATCTTGTACCTGGAGTTACAAGTAATTAAGTGGTAGTGAACTGATTTGTGACTTAGGTTCCTTTGACAGATTAAAGCATTTGCCTTTTTGGGTGCATCCCCATGTTTGTGAAGCATTCCATAAATCAGAGTATTCTGGAATCAGAATACTTGACAGGGGCAGACCTGCTCAAACAGACCGTCACGTGTGTCCGAGGTCGTTAAGGCGCGGACTCTTGAATGGGAGATCTGGGGTTCGAATCCCCCCAGGGCCTGAGGTTTTTTTCCAGATTTTCCTCCGTCCTCATAAATGGCAAATGCCCGGGAGGTACCCTATACTTAGGCCTGGAACGCTTCCTTCCTTAAAATAAATCTTTTCCCAAAATATCATCAGTGTCCACCGCCTGTGGTGCCTCTGTAGAAAAAAAAAAAAAAAGGCGTTAAACACTATTCATTCATCTAAAGGTTGCAGGTTTATTGGGTTTCCTATCTCGTGTGTGCAGGCCTCTGCACGTAGTCAACAATTAGGCTGCTAGCTATTGATAATTGGAAATAAACGTATGTCATTAGTTTGTGTGGATTTAGAGTTCTCTAAAAGTCTAAATAATTATATATATTAATTTCTTGTACCATTTTACTGTGTTTTATAAAGGGGGATATGCCTACAATACCTTATCCATCAAATCGACCCGTCCATATGCATTTTTATCCCTGTATAATGTAAGGCTTGAAAATGGCCATATTAGTGTGGACATCCATTTTGTCTGTATCACTCATCAGAATTTTTGAACTACAAAATAGAAAATGCTGTGCCAAACAATGTGGGAGCCTGACCATCTCCATTTTCCCTCTATTTAGTGCCTATGTATTTACATCCTTTAGCAACTCAATATGATTTGAAGGTATTATTGCAATAGCATTCTGAATTTTTTATATAAGGAAATTAATAACTTTGGTGAACTAAACACACGGTTCTCTCTAAATGAAAAACATGTTCCATGAGGTGCATTACTGCGGAACCAGACAATCCCACATCTTTCTCTTCTGTGCTATAAGTCCTTTTGCAACTATTTTTCTTTGCCAAAAATCAACACTTTTTATGCTAAATCTTGCTCTGTTGATTTCTATATACTGTATCTAACCTAACTTCTGTCTTATTTACATTCAAGACATCTTTGAAACATTGTTTCTTAGGTGAAAAACTTTTTGGTTGTTTGAAGAGCTAATAAATTTAGCAACTATAAACAACCGTCCCTTGAAACACATTGCTCCTTGTGAAAGAGGGCCAACAGAAACTTGTGTATGGGTTGGATGCTTTGAGTCAGGTCTGGAGCATGAAGGTCAGAAAAACATAATACACGTTCTTAAATTAAGACTGTTTAAATCTTACGGACTGTTTTACCGTGGTACATGGTTTAATATACTGTCATAACTTTCACTAACTTCTGCGGTTGGAATCATCAGTGCACGATGAACAGCAACGGACTGCTGAAAAGATTAACACCTACTCAAGCAAAAACCCCAAGACTTTTCTAACATATACAGAAGACGTATTGTGCGTATTTATCTGTGTATTTTAAAGAAGAAGGCATACAATTTATTTTTACACCAACTGTTAAATTACAGCATAAAGACCTAGGCACTCTCTTGACACGATGGGAATTTATAAAATGCCATGTGAGCGTGGCAAAGCATACATAGGCAGAGAGGAATTTCGATTAAAAACAATTGCAGAAACGTCAGAAATACCTTTGCCTTAATAAGCCTGGACGATCTGCAGTAGCAGAGCATACCCTAAATGAATGCCACGGCATACACTTTAATAAAACAAAGGTGGTTGCAAAAACACAAGGCATTTTGGATCTAGCCAGGAGGGAGCGTTGGAAATACAACATTCAAATAGTTTAACACAGAAGGCGGATATCATCTAAGTAGCAATCAGTTCTTAAAAAATTAAAAAAAAAAAAAAAAAAAAACCTACTCCCTCCTCCTTACCCTACATAAGAAATATTGGTCGACCTTCTAAAACCAGACAATGTCATCTTTTCAGGGGTCAGGTGTTGTTCATCGTCCATTGATGATACTAACCGCAGTAGTTGGTGAAAGCTATAGTAGCATATCAAACCACGGACCATGGCAAAATAGTCCTGAAGATTTTAACAGTTTTAATTATAACACCGGCCGTGAAAGTCTAAGAAGTATTATAATACACATTCTAGCTTTCAAAACACACACAGAGTAGGCGATAGGTTTCATTTCACGCAGTAAAGCATTCTGATTTAGATAAAAAATACACAGTGAAACTAAAAGGAGCATTAAGTTGCTTATACAAAAGATCTCCATATTTTTAAGTTTTCAAGATTTTGTGAATAATGAAACTGTTACTCAGAAGAACAAGTGTATCAGGCATGAAATATTATTCCATCCCTTTTCTATTTTATTAAAACATAAAAAATTAAGGTTTTTCTGCTACAGAAAAAATTACGTTTATGTCGATTTAAAAACCCTCTCTGTTTATTGGGTGTCTGGGAGCAGTCAAAGAGTGAAGGGTTAAATGTTTATTTTCATAATTATCATTATTTTGGACAATGCAATCGTTCACTTTTTATATAAATTTAACAGAGTTGTGATTTACAGAATTTTTTAATACCTTGGTAAAGGTCTCCTGAAATTTACGTATTATATGGCTTGTCATATTATTGCAAAAATTTCTTTAATTATAATTTTTTGCTAATTTTATCAACAGTCTTATAATATAAAAATGCAATACTTTAGGGATGTCGTGAAAATAAATGAGTCTTCAAACAGAGCCTGTTTGTCATTTCCAATGGGGAGGGTTTGTGAAATGTCGGCAATGAATTAGGTGAATATTTCTACTATACAAATCGAATTAAATATAAAATAAATCATGGTACTGTTACTTAAAAGAACCAGTGTGTCAGGCATTAAATATTATTTCATTAAAATATCTTAACAAATGAAATAAAGCATTAAGGTTTTTTTTATAACAGAACAATTTACATTTAAGCCGATTTAAATACATGAACGGGAAATTCTGAAAAGTGTTGAACACAGAACAAGCAAACCTTCGTTTTAAAGTTATCGCGCTATATTTTGCTGTAAACGTGAATTCGATAAGTTTGAAGTTTGAAATTATTTTGAAGATTGCAGAAAGTGACGTACTAACCATAGGTACTTACGCCCATCACTTGTAAACAACGGAAAGAGAATTATGCATGCCCATTTCGCTCTCATTAGGCTATAGTTAAAATGCAGACTTACGAGTCAAGTTCTTGTGGAAGAAATCGTGATTGTTATCCAGCCTAAGTAAGAATTAAAACAAGGGATATTGCCCGCTCGGTTCTCGCCTACATTCATCATATTTATGAATGAAACAAATCAAGAAACAAAGAGCACGAAAAACGTGTCCACCGTCATGGATAGGCAACTGTTTATGTGTTTCACAAGCTTGTGTGCTCCAATATAGGGCAGTAGAATTATTTTCACATATTCGTCTTTTCTCAAAGAACGTGCTAGGAAATGTAATGTTGGACACTCGTTTTCCCAAATCGGTAGTCTAATTTAAAGTACCAAGAATAAAAATAGTACTTTTAGTGTTTATATAACATTTAAACAGTTGAAACCGGCTTTTATCAACATATCTTTGTGCCATGGCTTACTTTTACACAGCAGCTATACACCCAGTAATTTGTAGCGTCGCAAACTAAATTCTATTCAAGTTATTCAATATGCCTATCAGTGAAGAATATTTTTAACTGAGAATGTTGCTCATTTTCACAAGATATCACTGTTGAGTTGCTGGCTGCTGTCTAAGAGTTCTCGGAGTTGATTCCCGGTACCTGCTTAGAAATTTTACAAGTTAGTCGAAAGCCACATGTTAGAGACTGGCAGGGTTTCGGTGTACTGCCCTCCACCTATCATGTTGTAAGAAGGAGGTAGGCCCAAATTGGAAAATATAATGACTTCTGTATTCAACACTGAATTATTAATGTATTGCAGGAGCATGTTCCCCAGTTTTGATATTGCTTCACGAAATGGAGAGTTAATAACACTGCCAAATTCCAAGGCTTCATTTTTCTAAGTGCCATAAACTCTGCAGGTGCCCCTGTTTTTTATGGTCCAGCTGCCAAATATTTGGCATCCATTTTGACTTCAAACTCCCTTTCAAACAACAAATAGAAGTAACTAAAGATGCACACCAAGATCTCCCGACGTTATCCACTTTTCTGCAGTTCTAAACTTTCACTTAAACGGAGGAAAACCCTCGTACTTTGCTCTTACTCTACATGAATAGCAGCCCTAACTAATCCCCCGAAGGTACAGAGCAACAAGGGTGATAACTGACTTTCTCATAGACGATCAGGTCTTGTTCCGCCACATATGCACCTATATGACAATTACATAGATCTGAACATTAAAACTTTTTTTTCTGTTGTTTTGCATCTAATGTGCAATTCTAAATTATTTGTTGAGCTGAATTCGAAAATAATCTCCAATTTTTAACTACAGATCAGGTTTTTATACAAATTATAAAAATTGAGTTTAATGGCAATAAATACCGAGGAAAAAAAACGCATAAACACTTTCACAGCAGATATATATTTAATATATTTCAAAGTTGAACCGAAAAACAACAGTATTGTTTAGTATGATGTTCTGTAAACAGATGTGAATACATTATGATGGCGTTGCTACGTTGGATGGAGCCAAGATTATCGTTTGAACAGCGGAAGGCAATGTTGAGGTGATATTGGAAACCGAGAATGTTGTTGAAGTTCAAAGGCAATGGAGACGTGTGTACAAAACAGAACCGCCAACGCGAGTAAAAATTGCACGCATTCGAGACAACTTTGAGACTCATGGTACCGCATGCGATGTTCACAAGGGCGGATCTGGGAGATGTCGCACAGCAAAAAATTGAAACGGCATGTGCTGCAATCGCTGAGGACACTTTCGCAAACGTTGCTCAATCAGTAATTCAACGTACTCAGAAGTGTATCGACGCCGATGGTGGGCATTTTGAGCAACTGTTGTAACTGTAAAAGTCTAAGATGATTAGTGCTCATCATTTTCTGTTTGTGTGGATTCACTTTTGTTATGTTAACACAGTTTTTTCTTTGCTTGAAGTGTGTATACACTATTTTGACACCCTCTGTATATTCTACTTAGAAATGAAGTGATAGCTTTGTGAAATGTCCTGAAAACTATTATCCACTAACATTTTATGAGAAAAACTATGCTGCAACTTGCTATTAACTACTAACAATCACATGCACAACGCGTCCTCAATATTGCACTTAAAATTTCCTTCTTTTTGACCTCCTCGAATGTTGTTCAAAGAATTCCCTTTTTAACACCCAGCAATAGTCAACCATTATGTTAACTCTCCATTCCCTTTGATACCTTATTTCCATATTTTTGATATCTTGGTCAAATATTTCACTTTGTTCTACACTAAAATATCCTCAATTATCAGGAAAGTACTTTAGAGGGGAATGAAGAAAATGATGCTTTGACACTCATGTTGCAATCAATCGTTTTGAAACTTAGCAACACAATTTTCACTATTTTAACATAATTTGAGTCTTTTTTATTCTAGAAAACAACATTTCTGAACGTAATTCAGACCCATTTTACATTTCCACTCATAGTATTCTCGAACTGTTTGTCTATAATAACGTTTGGAATATGTGGGCCATTTTGATAGGTTAATGAGGAAAATTTAACACAAAAGATGTTGAAAGCCTCATTGTCTTTATCTAGGACTTTCACAAATTGTTTGATTAAACCTAATTTTACATGCAGACGTGACAAAATACTTTTGAAGGATTGATTAAAGGATCATTCCTTATACTTTTTCACCCGGCGTAAGATTAATTCTAGGTGCCTATTGTTCTCTTTCCCATGTTGTGACCCAGTTCTACTATCTCATTCACCTGGGAAACAAGGATATTTAGTGCGACCAATCTGCTCATTAAGTAATAGTGTAATAATTTTGAAATCTCCACAGACATATCATCCGTGGATTTCATACTGTAGTTTTCGAACACGCTGTTTTACATTCTCATATTTTTCTTTTAAAATAACACAGTGGGCCACAGGAACGGAAGGATGGGTGTTTTCGTTATAAACCAAAACGCCTTTAAAATGTTTATTAGAAGAATCTATTAATTACCTCCAGTCTTTGAAATTGCAGTTTCGCAATAATATCCTTTCCTCTACTAAAGGAAGCGTGCTCTTTCACATTATACCAGGGTAGGTCCATAAGTTTCCGGCCTCGCCGATAAGGATTATCATCTTCACAAAAGTCTTATCTGGTGTCATACCTTATCTGTTAAGTAAATAATTGCAGCTGTAGTCTCCGCTCCTCTGTGTTCAGTTGTTCAGATATAGTTGCATAAAGAAGGCTATGTGTAGAAGATTGTGACATGTTCAACTTGGAGTATCGAGCTGTTATTAAGTTCTTCACGAAAGAAGGATTTACTCCAAATGAAATTAAACAGCGATTGGATGGTGTTTATAGGGAAGCACCCCCCTCATATCCCACCGTAAAAGAATGGGCCAAATTTTTCAAATGGAATGAGAAAGCATTGAAGACGAAGAGCGTGCAGGTCGGCCCTTGGAGGTGTTCACTCCTGAAAACATCGCTCTTGTGGAAGGAGAAATTATGGAAGACCGGAGGCTCAAAGTTACAGAAATAACAGCAACAATGGGTCTTTCTAAAACAACAGCCCTTCGAATTATTCATGAACATATAAACATGTTTAAGGTTAGTGCAAGATGAGTGCCTAGACTTCTTTCCTCAGTTCAAAAGCAGCAATGAGTCATCTGTGGTATCTTCTCTCTCTCTCTCTGAGTTGGTATTAGAAAATCGAACGGTAGCGATTGTAATAGTCGATTTTTGTTCATTCAGTTTCACGGTTTCTGATTAGAATATCTATTCATAAGTATAACATTTTATACTGGTGTTTTAATATTCTGCGCGCGAATTTCAAATATATCGTATAACTTTTATTCTTATTCTATTCCTGAAATAGTCCTAAACCCGTATTTTGCTCTTCTCTATTGGCATTACTGACAATTGGCATTCTTCTGTCGCAAGATTGCTTGAAAAGGTTAAGTACAAAGATACAATTACTACAATTTTGTTAACCAAGTTTAGAGGAATTATATTATATTCTTATTTTATTCGTGAAACAGTCCTAATAAATATCACTCGAGGGTCACACTACGTTCGTGAATTTATCGGGAATCTCAGACCCTCTCGTGATATTACTTATGATAATTCCATTTCAGCAAAGATCACGTTCATCGTTGTTTTGATTGCCCTTCTCCCAAGAATATTTCAGAAGTGTTTTATGCAACTATTTGCTTCGAATAAATAAATCTTTCTCAAAAAATCGCCTTTGTGCATTACAGCATATAATTTCTTGCTTACCAAGACTCATGACCGGAGTATGCATATTCAGAAGCGGTAATTGTCATGAAAGCTATTATTAAACTGTAAGCAGCAGAAAGATTAATTGCAATATGCAACTCACGACTGACTCCTCCTATCTAATTACCATCTCACTCATAGTTTCTCATGTTATTCCTACATTTTCAACTTTTCCATCATGCACAGCTTAGAGAAACACGTTTCCTTTGTATCTTTTCCAAAACTGGCTTTTTAAGGGTCACAACGAATCAACGTTTGGTTAATAATTATTGTATGCTTTCAAAACTCAAGGGTCTAATTATTATGTTCTTTTCTAGCATTTGGAATAAATTTTATCATCTTAATTTATATATTTAACCAGAGCTGCAACACGTAAATTAAAATAAATTAGACACTACAAGGCAACAAACTTTTTAACCTTTTCAACATTTCCAATTATGAACTTGCAGAACTATTTTCTAATTGAGCCCTCTCCATTCATCCCTATATGCCACTATTGATATCGTGTGTTCTTGATTCATAAGAATGTGTGTTCGCTGTGTGCGTTCGACTGCCAATTAAGAGTCACCCAGCCTCGGAAAGCATGGCCTAAACATAATGGATCACATGGAACTAGATGATAATGGAAAAATGTTATGACGTACATATACAATTTATTTTCTATTGTTAGCTTTGAAATAAAAAAAAAAAGAATGATATAAAGTAATGAGCGTATACTTTAAATAATTTATTTAGAACCTTTACAATTATTAATAAGAAGCAATATTAATAAAATACAAGGCATTTTAATACAAACACTTTATAATTCCTTGGGATCCTGATGGTGTATTGGTAGCCATACTCGTCTCCTAAACCCAAGATCGCGGGTTTAATTCCGACTAGAACCGATGGATTTTTTTCGGGCGTAAAAATCCTAAGTAAAGCTTCCTTCGGAAGGAAAGTAAGGCCGTGGGTCCCGTGTCGTACATTTACGGCATGATAAAGAACCTCAAGCCTGAAAGAAAGACCTCTGAGCAAAATTTGTCGGCCATTTTACGCCCTGAATAGAATGGGACACAGATGACCTGAGATGTTAAAGAGCGTCCTTAAATAACCCAAATCAAAAAATAAATAAAGACGACTAATATTCAATATACCCTGCACAGAAAAAAGTCATAAACGCTATGAGCTATATAAAATAGTTCCTATTCATGTATTGTGTAGTTTCCTCTTTCATTGTTATGAAACCGTACCTGTATTAAACGTAAAGCAAAAACAAGAGTTCAGTTTTTAAAATAGGCAGTAAGCCAATGTAACTTAATACAAGTAGAACTAAATGGAATGTTATAGAATGAGCGGATCAACAGAAAGAGAGTTTAAGCAAATAAAACTGTACTGTGAAATAAAACGGGGCAGCATTTTTTGACAATCTTCAACTTATGATCAAATAAATAGATGCATGCTGTAGAGAGGACGATAATTGATAGATAGCAGCATTAAAAAAAACACTTGTAGCATTTTGCAAAAATCTTAATGCACAGTAAGGTATTTTTTAATTATATTTAACGCCCATATTTACTACGGAGGCACCACAGGGCGTTAGACACTTGGTGAAATATGAGACGAAATTGTAAATTCGGAAAGGGTTTTTTTAAAGGAAGGAAGCCTTCCAGTCCTAGATTTAGGATACCTATCGAGCATTTGTCATGTATAAGGGACTGAGGGAAATCTTGTCATTTATGAGGAAGAGGAAAACGTGGAAATAACCGCAGAGAGGACGGTCCTGTCGGGAACCATACACCAGAGCTCCCTCTCACAAGTTCGTTCCTTAACGACTTCGACAACCCGTGTGACATTTAGCAAATTCAAATGCTGGCATATATAAAATAATAGTTGTCTGCAGATCAGATGAATTACTTTGATCAGATGAATCAGATTACTTTGCCACGGGGCCTATGACCATGGAAATGTAAGAAAGGAAAGAAGAAGAAATGTAATGCATTCGTAGAAAACTAAGTACTGTTGGTGTTTCTTCGGGGAATCTAAAATAGTATATTGAGAGGGGACGATAGCTTACAGGATATAAATAAAAAGCTAACTTATAGCACAAATATTTTAACTTATATTGGACTTAACTTGCAATGGAATTAGTAGAAAACTATGTTAGCTTTGGGTAAATTTGAAGTAAAAGATTGAGGGGGAATGATAGTTTATAATAAAATAAAAACTATAAAACTAAAGCTAAGCTAAGTTAACCTAACGCACAAGCCTTCCAACTTATTACTGAATTCAAGGAAACTAAACCTATTCCATTATAATACGCTATAATTTTAACATGCTATGAATTGACAGAAAACTAAATTACTGACTCTCGTTTCGATCGGTCACCTGACGCTCTTATAAAGTAACACCCCAAGTGCAAAAATTGTAAATATATCTGCAGAGAGAAAAGGATGTTTTGATTGCTGGTCATTTGGCAAATTCTCAAAAAATCAGCACTAAAATGGTTGCTTGGTTGCTAGTTTTTTTATTATATAATTTTAATGTTGCCCCAACTTCTATGGTCTTATAGCGACACCATTATAATACAAAATCAGTAACAAAACCAATTTTATATTAATGAGTTTAATTTGCAGTCCTAACGAAATCTAAATTTGTCAGGATGACCTAATTGAACACTAGATAGCATTTGAACATTTCTTTGGTTTGAAAAACCAGCAGCACCCCTTTCTAATGTGTTTTACTATGACAACGTATTGAGTTCTCGCATCAGGGAACTTGATATTTAAAAAAAAAAGACAATCGTTAGTTATTTTCGTGTGATCCTTCCGGAGTCTTGATGTTATTACCTGTTTACGTCGGCTGAATCTTATAAACAATCGTGCATGTGGTTTGGAGTCTTCACTTCTGTTTTTTTGCTATCCAGTTGTGTTTCATATACTGTAAAAAATACTGAGGAAAATCTGAAAGAAATCCCAGTCAGGGAGAACGGTCCTGGCAGGATTGGAATCCCAGACCTCCCGCTAACAAGTTCGCGCCTTAGCGACCACGGCCATCCGTGGGAGTCTCTCTTGGATGTGCAATACCACTCGGATGGGAGGGTATACAGGAGGTTGTCGGTAGCTTTGTCTGCTTGTTCTTTTCCTGTTACGTGTTGACGAGACGGTATCCACATCAGGGTAATGTTTCTATGTTCTTGTACACTTTCTGGACGTTATTGACTAGTCGGTTGTTACATGTTCTATTCTGAAGAGAAATCAGAGTACTTATTCAATCATAGTGAATTGTTTTTTATTTTTACTGAATATATTATTCTTAAAGGCTTTTTTAATTGCAAATAGTTCACTGGTATTTTATATAATACTGTACAATCTGGGAGTACAATAATACATCCATTTCTATGAGGGATTGGGAATCATCGATGAAGATTTTGATACCACTAGATTGATAAGCATTTTAATCTTTAAAGAGTTTTTGGTACTCTCTTTTATCTACTTGTTTTTTTGTTATATTCCGCCACTTGTGGAGTTTTGAGTTCCCACGGTGGCATTTCATTTATTATTAATTTACTCATTATTTCCAGCTGTAATGTGTTCTTTGGTTGAATGGAGCTGGTAATATTATTTTGTAACATACTGTCTTATACAACATTTCCGGTACTCCATTCAAGACATGTGGAGCGATTGATTTATACATACAGGTAAGACTTGACTGCATTCTTCTTATTTCAAGTGGTGGCTCATCAAGCGATTTTGTGGTGGGATGTTGTTGTTGTTATTGGTGAGCCAAATTACGAAGCGGTCACTTTGGGCGCAATTTTTGTGACGGTTTGGCATGGCTCCGGCTCTGTGCCCCAGATTGGGCACCAATCTGAAGCGATCTGTCTTTGACGTTGAGTGGCCTCACGTCGTGATGCCAATTTTGTGGTGGTTTCGTAGATTGATTGTTGGTCGCTTCGATGTTGTTACCTACGCTTCATCGGCAACCATATCTCAGGGTGATTGCGCTATTTAGTTGATTGGGACTCAACAGGACTGGAAGAGGAATTCAATGGTGTAAATGAGCACGCTATGCGACATAATATATTAACTGCGTAGTTTATGTCCAAAGTATTGCGTCTTTGGTGTTTTGCATATGGCTTTCAATATAAATGTAGTTGCCGCGTGTGAAACTTATAGACGAGTATTCTGAACTGCCGAGCCGAACTTAAAAGAACTGAAATGAGTGAGTCGACTGAATTTGTCTCCCTGCTTGTGACTCGACGCGTATAAAACTCAGAGCTGCCTGCTGAAAACTGAATGACTGAATGCCGACTGCCCCATCGAGACGGCCTTCTCCTTTATATATTAAATTCAAATAAAAAATCGTTTGCTAGGAGACTCCAAAAAGTTATGTGCAAGTCTCGCGCCTTTCTTTAAAAATTCAAACATACGTTTTCCATTGGCTAGTTCCATTTCATCTGCCGTGCGCACCATTCGCTATTTTTTCTAAAGTCTTAAAACATACACCCGTATCGGATAGATTTAAAAGGCTAGCGGTACTACAGTCGGTAGGAGTCAAAGCCCCCTCCCCAGACGGTTTAAAGGTATTTCCTTTTATTTCTCTGCGAAAGAAGGCCTTTAAAAAGAAGAACGGGGTTCTGCACGCGACCTTCTCCTCTTTTCAATAGATTTTACTGTTTTATAGCTCTGTTGGCTCTTCCAGTTACTGCAATGATAACACCAAAGGCTCTCTCTATCATTCTTGTGTGGAGTTACAGATTATGGCACAAATATATATAAACATATACATATATAACAATTAAATTATGTTACTAATTATAATGCTAAGGTATGATGATTGGGTTTGCATAAATATACATGACAATTATATTTTAGTGGAGGTGGATCCGAGGAACTGTTTCACTCAGTAAGTTTTCAGTAAGACTTATTCGATGGGCTTCTATGATAATTCTTAATGCTGTTTATCAAGCATTATTAAAGTGGTCGAACTTGCAGAATTATAGATTACCGAACCATAATATAGTTTTTAATAAATTACTGCTTTATATGTCGTTCAAAATAAAATAAACAGAAAGGAAAGGGTAATGGATGTGTAACAAAGAGCTAAGTGATGAAAAATAGACACAAAAATAAGCTCACCCTTTAATGAAAATGTAAATTACAGTTAGTATGAAAGTAATTTAATATATATATATAAAAAGAGTATGAATAATGAAAATAGTGCAGCGGTTTAGTACGCACCATGAAACTATATCCAAATATGTTCCTAGCGAAATGTTTTTATTTTATTAAACGTATATTTAAAAATATAAAAAGAAATGTTTTCTTTTGTCTATTGCCCTGGAAACAGATCTGCTGGTATAGTCAAGTATTGTGTAATGAATTAACAAATAATGCTTTATTATACACAATTCTGAAGTTTTGTGCTTTTGAGTATTGACGCAAAAGTTGCCATATTAAATGTTTTTTAATAAATTTAGATGAATTTCCCGAAAGGAGTGACACTAGGCACAATTAATTACTGAAGTCTATTTAATTAACAAATTTTGCAACATAATCCGTATAAGTAAAATCAATTATTGAGCACTTTAAAGTTTCCTATTTCAAAATCCTTGTATCTAGCCGCTTTAATGCTTAGCTAAGCATTGCTTGGATTACAGTGCGAAAGAAACATTTGTATGCATTTATCACCACGTGCAATGGCGGAGTAATACATTCCGATTTGAAACTGTTCTGTGACTTACGTCACATTCTTTCTCTGGATGAAATATACACAGTTAGGAGACAAAAGAAAACATTCAGTTGCCAGTGTAGCAATCCTTAGAGACCTTGAAAAAAATAAGCAGACGATCTTCGACTCAGTGACAGGAGAACATAACGTGCGTTGACGGACACGGTTATGCTGTTTTTTTTGAAGGTCAGATGCTCATTGAAGATGAGTTTCCCAATAGGTCACATGCCTTGTGTGTCCCTGAAGGAACGTGGGCGCTCCTTAGTGATGTCTAAATGATGGGAATATTCAAATGTCAGGACAATTTTGTTTCGGTGATATGCGTAGTCATTTTGTTGTTTACTTTTCTAAGAACGAAAACAGCTTAACATTATAGGGCAATGTGAAGCCTTTGTTTACGATAATTGCGATTAACTCATTTTCTCTGTGTCGAGGCGGTCGACAACATTAAGGGCATCCCTGCCTGCTCGGGGAAGGACAAGCAGAATGTCACTCACCTTAAAACACTTTAAAAATGATTTTTTAGAGTATTAAAAATAAACAATTGAAATCTTTATTTTTTTGGCATTTAAATTATTTATTGTTCTATTATATAAAGAATCATTGACTACTTAATTAATATATTTGCTTCATTTTCTATACTTTTATATGAGACCTTTAATTATATTTCTCGAGTGAGTGGATAAACAGATATAAGTCATTAAAGTCTTATTAGAAAAAAATTAAGTTTTAAGTCAAAAAACTTATCGACATTAACAGTTATAGTCATTAGCTCTACAGAATTTCAAATTTAACCATCATCATTACGTTACCTGTGGTATTAATCTTTGAAGATTTAACTCATTAGACACAAAGAAATGAGAGAACTCGTATTTTACAATTATAACATATTGTTAATAGCATATTTATGAAACTAACCTACTAATTATCTCTGCAAGCACCAACATCAATGTATGTCTTCAAATATCATTATGGGTGGCCGAGGTTGTTAAGGTGCGGACTCGTGAGCGGGAGTTCTAGGGTTCGAATTCCGCCAGGACTCCCTCAGAGGTTTTTTCCAGGTTTTCCTCAGTACTCATAAATGGCAAATGATACCCTAAACTTAATCCTGGAACGTTTCCTTCCTTAAAAATATCATTTCCCATATATCACCAGTGTTCACCGCCTGTGGTGCCTCTATATTAAAACGGGCGCTAAACACTATTTAAAAATCATCTTCAAAAGCACATGTTTCAGGAAGTGAATCTACATATTTATGGTTGGTGCTCAAATACATATGCAAGTCCTAAAACGAGCTTGATATCAGTGGATCAGTTATAAGGTCCCTTTTCAGTGGAGATTACCGTGGTCTATGGTAGCTCAATGGAAATCACAGGCTATCCTGTTTAGCAAAGTTTGCCTACTGGAAATCTGCAGAAATATGAAGTATTGTTTTGTAGAGCAATCTCCCTGGATTTTTCTTTTCATGGTGAAGTCATTTCGGTTTCCTCCAATTCAATTTCTTACCGCTGTAGATAGTTTTACGCAATTGTAAACGAGGGAAGTCTCTTGAAATCTTGAAATCCCATCTGTTATAAGGAATGCTTCCTTCTAATCAGTCTGACGAATTAATACGGCCCAGTTATGTGGAGAGGCAATTGGTACCTTGTATTTCTTCTTC
The DNA here is from genome assembly GCA_030762175.1 of Metallyticus violacea. Lineage (NCBI taxonomy): Eukaryota > Metazoa > Arthropoda > Insecta > Mantodea > Metallyticidae > Metallyticus > Metallyticus violacea. The sequence continues at coordinate 76,608,234 of CM060834.1, forward strand.
GTCCTTTTAATTTGAATTTAATTTTAATTTCATGTGCATGTAGCCTTGTAGCAATTTCTGATTTAGGAGAATTTAAAGGACTGTCATACTCATGACAACAAAATATATTAGTTTTGCCCCCCACATGTATTGGGGTACATAGTATATTTCATTATGAGCTTGCATACACATAAAGCTCTTATATCATTTGCACAGCTTCATGCCATTGGTTTGTGTCACAATCGTGGACAGTTAAATTATAAGTCCACAATGTTTGTTTATAGGAAGGCCAAAGAATTCCGAGTCATTAGTCAAAGTATTGCAGGCTATTGTTTTCTTTTCCGTGTCATCTATTGACGAGCTTTTGTCTTCTGAATTTGCTCGAGAGTGATGTTAAAGTTTTATCTTCAGAAACTGAAGTGTTAGTTATCACAAATTTGACAAGCGTCAGCACATGATAAACTCGTTATGTCCTAGTGTAAAGAGGAGTAAGCTCATATCTTTAATGCTTATCTCTCTTTATTTAATACGGTGAAAATACTATCGTAGTGTAAAGGGTATAACTATATATTTTATTGACATAACTCTTTATGCTCCATAAATGGCCAAATTCATGCATCGGATACACAATGAATTATCTCATTTGGTATGGGCTATTTTACACATTTCTCTTGCTAAAGTTATACAGCATAAAATCCTGTACCTTATACACTGCTTAACTCTTTTCCACAATATGGCGACTAAACTCTCTTTACCCACCCACACGAAATTTATACCAAAGTCATCAACTCTGTATATCGACGAATGTGTATATCGACATAGCCAAACTAAACACCACTTTGCGGTAAAAAGAGTCGACGAATGTTCTGTATTTAAGTGATCGTATTTAACCAACCACTCCTTCGCCAATGTTTTGAATTTATTAATTTTTATTTATGATATAAAGTGGCAAAAATTTGTGAATCCCCTTTTTGAAAATATAAATTCATCAAAGAGCCTCGCACAAGTCGGTCTATAGAAGCGCGTGCGCATAACACAAACTATCGATGTCCATCGACGGATTGTTGTTGATTTGTTTCATTTACGGACGTTCTTTAACATCTCAGATCATCAGCGTCCCATTCTATTCAGGGCGTGAAACGACCGACAAATTTTGCTCAGAGGTCTCTTTTTTCAGGCTTGAGGTTCTTTTTTGTGCTGTAAATGTACGACACGGAACCCACGGCTTTACTTCCCTTCTGAAGGAAGCCATACTTAGGATTTTTACGGCAGAAAAAAATCCATCGATCCTGGCCGGGTATGAACCCGCGATCTTGGCTGTAGAAGGCAAGTATGGTTACCACTACACCACCAGGACCGACCCATCGACGGAGCCGTTGACTGGCACGACTTGGGTCTCACACGGCTTGAGTTCAGATGCCAAAAGTAGTTTTACGCATGTTCTTTTTCTGTCAGATTTTGGAAGTATTTCAGAACGAAATATAAGAGATAATTGAACTTAATAGTTTAATATAATATATGCAATGTAGCCAATCATATTTTCTTCACGGTTTTAGTTCAGTTATCATCCAAAAATATATTTTATTTTTAATCCTATGCCTGTCTCCGACCTCTCGGCCATAAGTGGACGAGCAGCCCAGTACAAAGAAGAACGATAAAAATAATCACCAAAGGCATTGTCAATAACATGCAAAGAGAAACAGTTGAGAAGAGCAGGGCAAATGCTGAAGTGTTCTTCAGTCGTGGGTACGCCATGGTCATGTCTGTTTCAGCAGTTCAATTCTTTACAGGCGACTCTAAGTAGTCATGACTCGTAGCAATGGGGGGGGGGTGATGTCAGTCACCTACACGTGGTGTCCCCTGTTTACGCCACATGAATGACAACTTGTTGCTTGAAAGCAGCCTAGCATGTCGTTCAAAAATATAAAATTGTTATTACTTAAATAATTATTTTACTTTCGGCGTTCTGTTGAGAAATCATTGGATATTTAGAATTTTATTATGAATATATAGCAAACTATGTTTTTACATTTTTGTGAGATCTCCGGATTAGAAGCATAGGTAGAATTTATTTACGGGGAGGAGGTCATAAGGATAACGTAGCAACTGAACTGTGTAGAGCCTTTTGTAATATGAAGCAATGATCAATTTAGTTATCATAAACTGTAAAATTATGAAAACACTTATCACTTGGTTACTTAATTAAAATACAAATATTTTTGTATTTTACAAACACAAGGCAAATATCAGCTTCACACATTCACACAAAAATAAGTCTTAGGTCAGGGTTAAGGCCTTCTTTATACAGCTCATTTTTCATATTTTAATATCATTTACTATGTTCTTCTAGGATTTCTTGAAAGCTCATTATAATTTACTCTACTGTACTGACATACGGAAGAACTAGTCTTTCAGTCTCTATTGAGGGAAAGCACTTATCAAGTATGCTTTCAAACATCTTAATGCAGAAAACGAATGTTCAGGAAATGCAATTGTGACAAGAAAAATAACATCTGCCTTCAGTATTCTGCGAACAACGGGGAAAATACCAAATACTACTATATTCAAAGCAGCAACAATTTCCACTGGATCAGAAATTTCAGTCTAGTACATGCAGTTTCTTCTCTACATTTTATTTTCATTTAACAAAAACTCTTTTAATCATTTGTAAATCATCTAACCATTGTCATAAATGCACCTACAGCAAAATCTATATCATTATCTGACGTTTTTGCTACCAAGTAAGGTAAGAAACTTTCAAAATTCCATGAGTTTCCGACCTTCACAAAATTCTTATCTGGTGTCATACCTTATCTGTTAAGCAAATAATTGCTGCTGCAACTTCCCCTCCTCTGTGTTCAGTTATTCAGATATAGTTGCATAAAGAAGGCTATGTATAGAAGATTGTGACATGATCAAAATGAAGTATCGAGCTGTTATTAAATTCTTCACTCCAAATGAAGTTAAACTGGACGGTGTATATGGGGAAGCACCCCTCTCATATGCTGCCGTAAAAAAAACGGGCCAAACTTTTTCGAATAGGTCAAGAAAGCATTGAAGACGCAAGAGCGTGCAGATCTGCCCTTGGAGGTGCTCACTGCTGAAAACGTCGCTCTTGTGGAATCAGAAAGTAAGGAAGACCGGCGGCTCAAAGTCACAGAAATAGCAGCAAGGTTGGGTCTTTCTAAACAACAGTCTTTGGAATTATTTATGAACATTTAAACTTGATAAGGTTAGTGCAAGATGGGTGTCTAGACTTCTTTCTTCCGCCCAAAAGCAGCAACGAGTCATTTGTTGACAGGCATTTTTGGAGCTCTACCATGGCAACGAGAGAGAAGTTCTGCAAACTATTGTTACAGGAGGGGAAACTAGGATCTTCTACTATGATCCCTTGTCCAAAAGAGAATCAATGGATTGGTGTAAACCTGGCGAAGCACCGCCTCTAAAGTCCAAGGTCACTCAGTCAACCAAGAAGATCATGACCGCAATCTTTTGGGACTGTGAAGGAATACTCTTCATTGACTTCAAGGAGAGGAACACCACAGTAAATGGGGAATACTATGCTGGCCTACTGCGCAGACTACGTGCTTCCATCAAAGAGAAAAGGCGAGGAAACTGAATGGTTGTTTGCGCCTTCTTCATGACAACGCGCCTGTGCATAGGCTCTTGTTGCAAAGGAAGCTGTGAAGAAATATGGCTTCAAGGAGATCGACCATCCACCCTACAGCCCAGATCTAGGTTTCAGTGACTATTTCTTCTTCTCAAAACTCAAGAAGGACCTTCGAGGAAGGAAATGTAAGTGTGACGAAGAAGTGATGGATGCTATTTATGCCCATTTTGCTGACAAGACTTCTGACTCTTTTTGGGGGATTGAAATATCAATTCAAAGATATGAGAAATGCATTGCAATAAAGGGTAACTATATTGAAAAGTGAAGTATAGTTTTTGTCTTTTATCATACCTAGAAAATGGTTAGGCTGGAAACTTATAGACCTACCCTCGTTCATCCCTCTTAGCACAGGCACACCTTCATATTTAATGTAAAAATCTCGTTAGCACAAACGAATCTATTTGGGGAAGGCGGGAAGAGATACTTAAATGGAGTCAGCCCCTTTCTCCCAGTTGGACTACTGGAAAGTAGGCTTTCAGCTAAACTTTCGGTTCAAAGCACCAGTAATGCAGACAGTGGAACCCAAAATGAAGAATTAGATTTCTGCAGATGCTAAGTACTTGATAGGAAGAATAAACCATTTTGAAAACACTTTTTATATTGAAAACAAAGAAGTGTTTGTTAAAATAATTATTCCAAACGTTCTAGTCCCATGCGCGAACTAATAAATGCCTGCGTTATCAAACCCATGATAGATGGTTTAGAATGTAGGGTATATTCTGTACCAGGAAGATAATATGTAAACTGAATATTATTACAGAAATGATTAGAGAATGAAAGTGTGGACAAATTAAATTATTACAATTAAACATTGATTTTATGTTGCTTTTTTCGTTGGTGGGTGAACAGAGGCTATTAGTGACTGAAAAATGGAACCTCAAGAGAAAAAAGGCTGTATATTGAACACAGTGGAATGTGACGTATACAAAGAAGAAAAGAAAAAATAACTCACATGCAAATCTTTGTCACATCTCATGTGCTATGTTGCGGCATTGCGGTTTCTCCCGTTTATTATTGCTATCAACTGCGGCAAGTGGTGAATTCTTTACGCACAAGCTGGTTGGACCAAATCCTTTTAAGTACTTACACTGCACATTGCTCGTGAGGCAATAATACTATCATATGAAAATAACATATTTCTTGTGTATCCTTCATTTAATCATTTCAGCGAAAGTATAAACAATTTTTTGTGTTTTGCTGTAATCTTGAAATAAGAAGACAAATATAGAGCAAAAGCTGCATTGTTATACTTATATAAGCATATTTTGTTAAGCTGCTACATGAATGATATATATCCTATGTATTATGATCTAAATTTCTACAAACTAGTTGCAAAAAGACGTTTGCAGCGATTTTAAATAAGAAAGGGATTGATTAAACAAGTAAATATGTAGAGTAGAGGGAAGGTTTTTGGAAAAGGAAATTTGATTGCTTTGTTTTTTTATGTGGTAAATGTTATTTCTTCCTTTTCGATGAATGGATTCCGCCGACTTATATTTTGCCGCGGCTGTTGAGACTCTGCTGCTGGATACTTTTATGGTCCTGTGACCATAGGGGAAGGAGTCTTGGAGCTTGATAATATTTCTCATTATGGGAGATGCAACACAATTTATTGTTCATAAACTATTGCACATAGAATGTACTGTCGTTATTTCCTGGAGAATATGTGCCACTTTCGCACTATGACGATCACTCTGATGTTTCTTAATTTGATAAAGACTGATCCTGAAATCAACTAATCCTGAGACGCAACTGAACTCAAGTAATAAAGCTCTTCCACTGAACGGAACTGAACTGACCGTGCGTATCTTCAACATTGATAATGACCCGCTGAATACTCTTCCAAAACTGACTACAGCATTCTACCAACTGAACTGAATGGAGAATTGAACGGAGTGTGTAAGTGGATCGACTGCCCCTGGACGCAAAATTGCAACACTAAATGAACATGGCAATCTGCGGTCACACGAAGCTATCTTCATTCTTTTAAATATGCTTTTGGAAAAATCTAGAATATTTTCTTCCCATCCTCTCATCTCTATTGGGTAATCTGTTCCCTCTATTTTTCTCTCTGCTATATTATTGGTCAGATGGCTTACGTGACTTCTTACATATAACCTACATCTCTTACGTATTAAATGGAACCGTTAGGATCTCCCTTCGAGGTTATTCTCTTGTCTTATCACCCCGTAATCGTCATATTCTTTATTACGTCTTCCTTGCTTTACAATTCTCTAACAGAATACAAATAAACATCTTATTCGAGGATTCTCCTTTAGAAATTTATCCGGAAAAAACCGGTTTGCTTGATTTATCTTTACAAATATTGTTACAATAGGCAACAGAAATTCCCAGGTCAGGTTTTATGGCTAGGGTAACTTTCTGCATCCTGATAAGAAAATAACATTTTACATACAATAGTTCAACACTTGTACAGGAAATAAAATGACATTACATTCATGACTATAATAAGGAGGCTACATAAAATTACTTGCTTCAATTACTCTATTTAAATATGGGGGTGGCAGCTCATAAATACTGTCTCATGTCCCCGAAAAATAATGCTTCTACTAAAATTTATATTAATTAAGAGACCGATTTATATTAATTAATTATTTTGATTATTAACTTACCCATACTCTTACAAAATATACTCACCCAATGATACTGAACAGCTAACGATTCTAAAATATTTAAATGTCCCAAATAAATCATGCAAAACACACTCAAGTCTACTAAGTCAAAATGAGTTATGGGTAGAAATAGATGCCTCTTGCACAGATACTTCATACTGAGCAACTTCATACTGAGCAAAGAAACATCCGTTGAATAAAGTTGAGCGTGAAAACACCCAATTTTTTATCTCAAATAATAACACTTGCCTCTATTGTAAGAAACAATGATTTGTAAATTAAACATTGTTGATATTAGTGTGTATTTTAATAATAAGGACAGAGGCTTGCAGCAGTTTTTGTGTGAAGAAACAAATTAAAATATTCTTCATATTTCGAAGAAATGTTATAAAAAATAAAAATTTACGCTGATGAATATATTACGAACCTGAGACAAAAGTAACCTTAATATTTTCATTCATAAAATATATAATACACTGGGATTGAAAACACTTCTTCATTTTTCAACACGTCTCCATAACGTTCAAAGCAGGTGTTCCAGCATTTCATTGCTGTCTGGATTACACGACTGACTGCATACAACCCATGCACCTCGTCGTCAGTGCGGCACTTCGTCAAAAGCAAACTCCCGAAAAAGTATTAATTTTAATTCTAGTGACTACTACGATATTTTCAAGAAATTTGGAACTATTTACCATCTTGGATCAGATATATAGGTTTCTGACTGGAAGACATCAGTTAGATATGTCATAAAACCTCCCTGTACATGGCATTTTCAGTTCAAGCCTGTTAAAAGGACAATGTTCAAAAGGAAAGCAACGACACAATTAAAATTCAGGTGAGCAAGGCTATACTACTGATGTAGGGTGTGGTAAAAATGTTTGATAGAAAGGGAGAACGTGAATGGGAGTAAAATTAACAGAAATAGCTAAATGAGTGATGATAAAACCTTAAAAGATTAAACACATTGAAACTCTTTTACAGAAACATTATGGATCAGAATTAAGGACAATGGAGAACTTTTATTTTATCAGAATTTTGTGGAACAGCAGTTTGGAACTGACTTGGGTGAACAGTCAGTTATTGTAGAGCTACTTACTGAGGATCAATAATGTATTCTGATAATAAACGTATTTAATTTTGTAAACAAAATATCACAATTAATGTTCTTCTTTAGTATTTTATTAGGGAATTAAGTATTTATAAAATATACCTTTATTATTATTCTGCACTTCTTAACAAAACAAAAAAAAAAAAAATCCAGAAACTGTTGAGTCCATACTACATTTCCAAAACTCGTTATTTACAAATTAAACTATTTCATTTACATAAAACAATTGTAGAAATTGATTTGTAGGAAATGCATATTTAAATCAAAAATAAATTACTATGCAGCAGAATTCCTACAAATAATAAATAAAAAATTAATTACAATTTTTTCTCATTCCTGTAAATTTTTACATGGAGTTAACGGACTTTGGAAATAGGCGACTCAATTGCTCGCTGCTTCTCGCTCGTTGAAGTTTCCAAGGGTGCTACCATCTTGTTATGGTCGCTGACGTAACATTTCTCAAGATGTTGCGCACGCTTGTTACTCCGGCAAAAGGATATAAATATCTCTTATTTATACAGGACTGTAATTCATTATTCTGAACTTTTATTGCTATATTATTGTTTCTTTTTGACTAAGCCTCGTAACTACGAATTTTATATGAATATTTTTTATGAACTTTCTTAATTCATACAACAGTTATAATTTTTCTTAGTTTTCCTAAAATTAGCATAATGTGACAATGTTTTTGCAATCAATGATTTAAGTATATTAGGCATACAAAAGTATCTATAAATAACTAGTTTAATTTTATCGGATTTTAACCCATACTCTCCACCAGTATTCTTGTGTCATAGAGCAGCCTATAGTAAATACCGTTCGTCATTTAACAATCTCCTGGATAAGATATATTGATCAGAGAAAACTGCCTAAAGACACATATGACAACTACTAACATGACATGCAAAGTGGTCTAACGTATGACGTAACTTATTTGATAATGGAATAGTTGTCCATGACATCTCTTAGGGTACCTTATGTTACTCATGTGCTCTTGTGCAACAGGTCAGCTTTGTTTGAACTAGCGAATTAATTTATCTGCCCGTCAGTGAGATGTATCGGCCCTGGACTGTATTTGTCGAGTAGCCTTGACCACCTTAAATTTGGTTATACCTGAATATGTATATATTTTGTACGATGAAGGTAAACTAAATCTACGGCCATACTTGAACTACTATGCCGATAGAGCATGAATGAAATGATGGAGCAAATGAACCCGGAAGGTGAAATGATAAAGAAAGAAACTTTCTGATCACTTTTCTTTCATTTTCTTGGTTTAAATATTTGCTGGCCATACAATATCAGACGGTCATGCTTAAGTATTGAAGTCAGCATTTCAGTTTCAGAGAGTTTTTAAGCATTTCACTCTAGAAGTGTATAGTTCATCCTGTATAAGCCACATATGTCGTACAACTTCAAGTAAAAATACTACCACATATTAGCAAAGTAGCCACAACTCTTAAATAAACGAAATGTATAAGAAATGGATAGATTATGTACGAAGTAATGGGCTCTATTTCACTTAAGTATGGTTTAATACATTACAATTTCACTGACTTGAAACTTCGATATTAGTAGAATTGTGTTTCACAAAGGTTTCTTCTGCATTTGTATTTTATAACTGCATGTTTACAAGTGCTTTTTTTCTTGTTTTGTTCCGCAGAAGTGTATTAGTTACGCTGTTGTTAATTGCGTAAATTTCTGTACAAGATTAGGATTATTGGTAATTAAATACCAGTGCAAATTGTAATACTTAATTACAAGTAAATTACAGGAGTAAATTAACCTAAATATGTAGCCCAGTAGTACATTTTTTATTTGTTTATTTAAGGACGCTCTTTAACATCTCAGGTCATCAGCGTCCCATTCTATTCAGGGCGTGAAACGGCCGACAACTTTTGCTCAGAAGCCTCTTCTTTCAGGCTTCAGGTTCTTTATCGTGCCGTAAATGTACGACACGGGACCCACGGCTTTACTTCCCTTCCGAAGGAAGCCATACTTACGATTTTTACGCCCGAAAAAATCTATCGATCCTGGCCGAGTTCGAACCCGCGACCTTGGGTTTAGAAGGCAAGTATGGTTACCACTATACCACCAGGACCGACAGTGATGAAGATGATGATGATGATGATGATGACGATGATAAGTTTGTATATAAAGAAAGAATAATTTAGTATTTGAGTATAGTAAATGTTTTAGGTTAAGTGCAATTAAAATGGAATCTATGACTGATATTGGTCTTTCATGTTTTAAATGTATATTTCAGTTCAGCATCTGAGTTTTCGTGTTTAGAGCTTCTCTTAAACGCCACGAAATTAATTTCTTTCCTTAGCCCATTCTCTTTTATATAAATAATTTGGCCTTTTTTTTTTCTGACACCATTTTCACAATTTTTGTTTATAATGAAAACGTGATTACAAAACAACGCATAAATGTAAATGATAAAATAGACTAATAAATGATCGAGCGATTCTAGTGCTATATTTTGAATGAAATTGATGCTGCTACTTACGTGCATGCATGAAAATTAATGACGGTCATTTCAAAAGTGGAAGATTACCAGTGAATATTCACAAATGATTAATAAAATATTTAATTTTTCATCATTTCCGAGATAAAATTCGAGATTAATATATTAGGAATAACAACGATTCAATTTTATGCAATAAAAATGCGGATTTATGACTAAGGAGTTGACATAATCTAATTCAAGGTGTGGCGTTGTGTGGCAAACAGGAGTTCCCCCTCCCTTGCTCTTTTATGACATCACTTATTAACTCTTTATTAATACATTACATTAGTGTTGTATATCCTTTTTTCCAAATGAAAGTGATTTATTTATTGGAATATATGAACATACAGGAAGTAAGAGTAATACATAGGTGACATAGTCACCTTCAAGTCTGTTCAAGCAAGTTTCCCAGTACGTCACAAGGTCATTATTTATTTATTTATTTTTTTTTTTTGGTGGTGTTTAACGCCCGTTTTTACTACTGAGGCACCACAGGCGGTGTCACTAGGTTATGGATGCTCTGAGCGAAAAAAGTACTTTGTTGACTGTGAAATAAACTTCGGAGAAACGGACTCCCCTGTGCTTAGTAACGCAGCAAGTGCTCCATACAAGCACCCTACGCTGAGTCTTCTGCTCCTCAGAAAGATGCTTGGGGACCTACTGCGCACAAACTCTGATGTAGACTGGCTGGAACATTTCCCCTTGCTCCATGTTATTGTTTCTGCAATCTCTCGGGCGGTGATTCGGTGATTCTCCCTCATAAGGCTGCAATTGATTCCTCGGTGATGGTTAAGCGAGCTTGACAAGGTCTAGACATGTCCTCAGTGCGCACACGTCAATCACAAAACCACCACAAGATCTGAACGCTGTGCTGCGTGATATCCATACACATTGTTCATAGGACGACAACTTTCGGTTTCAATAGCATATTCTGCCTTCAAAAAATGAAGCATTGCTCGTTAGACCTCTTTGGACGAAGCCCTGTTGTGAATGTATTAGGTTCAACGTGCTTCTGCACAAGACCGACTCCACTACCCAGACCTCAAAGCAGAAAAAATGGCGGTCGTCAAATATAAAATAGCTAGCCATTTATATACAATTACAATGGTCTCTACAAATATAAAAAAACAATTTGAATCAAACTACTGGAAAAGAAAATTTTACGCTAAATACAATTAACCTTATATATGTATAAGAAAAAGTTGAAAGTCATATCAAGAGCTTTGCTGAATATGTAATTATCTGGTTTACAACGGGTATTAATTAAGCTACTCTTTCAGCGAGCTTGTTAAAATAATAATAATAATAATAATAATAATAATAATAATAATAATAATAATCAAGGCAACTCGCCAAATTACCCAATTTGATCCACCTGTCACATTTTAACTCCTTACTTCCACTGCATATCAAGATGAAACTAACTTCACGGGCAAGCACAAATATTTAAAAAATGCACTAACTTCCAAATTACTGGAAACCATAAACCTAATCGATATAGATGGGACAGCATCATATTTATCATCGTCTATTTTAATGAAAAGGACATAATCTTCCTTGGCAATAGTTATATACAGCAGTACCTATCTTGCCTTAACCTCACTTGAAAAGGAGTCCTAAACATGTCATAACATCCTGCTCATACCATTCATTAAAACGCTCTTTATCGCGCTTCTAATCCACTTCATACGCTCTTCCGAATCTTTCTTTTCATTGTTAAGCATCGTTGTCACACCATATGATGGTATTCGTAGATTAGGGAAAATTTCACTAAGAAAATGTCCCCCAATCACAAATACTGGTACGAAATGTTTAATACTGATTACAGTTTTATCAATAATTCAAAACTTGCATGGTGTGTACTCTTTATCCATTTCTCCTTTATTGACTACCATTTAGAATAAGTAAGTATGATAGTGCAAGGTACCCTCTAATAATTGAAAGTACAATCAGGAAAACTACAATAGAGACGTATATTATGCTAAATACTTTTTATTACACAAGTTCTTGGTGTAATTTTAATAATTCAATATTAACTTAATAAAAAAAATAACTAACACGTTACTGTTGTTTTACTTGCAAATATAAACCACATAACTGCAACGAAGCAAATAAACAAACCCATGCTTAACAGCAGCAAAATGCCGAACCTCAATCACTGCGATTTGCTGTAATACGATAGCCGCATTGGGATCTGGGTAATGGAGTCTGTCTTAATCTGCACATGTAAACAACAAACTGCGTCTTCAGGCCATACTGTCTGCTTAACCACGGGTGGCCGAGGTGGTTAAGGTGCGGACTCGTGAGCGGGAGGTCTTGGGTTCGAATTCCACTGAGGTTTTTTCCAAGTTTTCCTCAGTCCTCATAAATGGCAAACGCTAGGGAGGTAACCTAAAAATATTCCTAGAACTTTTCCTTCTTTAAAAAAGAAAAATCCTTTCCCAATATATTATTTCATTTCATGTACCATCATTGCTGCTTCAGTAGTAAAAACGGGCGTTAAACACTAATAATAAAAGGCCTGCTTTCATAGATACACCGACACCTATCAGAACAAAAACAAAGTTCTACATAATTAAGCTACGACAAAAGTTTAAAATTTCATTTAGGCAACTCTTATACATTCTTTTATAGCCTTGGCCGACCTGAGCTGCTTCCAATTTAAACTAGTAGCTTTTCACATATAATAACTCAAACCTAACCCTAGCCCTGTATATATAGGATTATTCAATTACTCAATATAGCATGATGCAGTATGAAAATCGGTGAATGCAGAGTGTTGGTTCGTTAGGGGCTTAGCCACCAAGGGTGTAGGTCGTTAAGACATTGACTCTGAGCGTTCGATTCCTCCAGGACCTTTCCTTACTGAGGATTTTTTTTCAGGTTTTCTGCAGTTCTCATAAATGGCAAATGCCGGGGAGATACTCTAAACTTAGGCTTGAAACGCTTCCTTCCTTATTTATTTTTTTTTCAAGCTACATTTTCATTTCATCTTATCAGTGACAATCACCTATGATGCCACAGCGTAAAAATTTGAATTAAGCTCTATTGAAAAAAGAACAAAGAACCATTATGCTGTGTGAGATTAAATACAGGAAATAAAAGTGTTAATACCTGTCTTGCGCTTAAATAGCTACAGCGTCTTGCGCTTATTACACACATAACTCCATTTTTCTTACATTGGGAAAGATTTCTGTATACAATTTGGAATTTCTGAGCACTAATAGCAAGTGTTGTAAGTATTTACACAGATCATTTTAGTAGAACCATCCCTAGTTTGAAAAGAACACGAATTGGGGTCGATCAACCCTTCAGTGAGTCACTGATGAAAAAAAAAAAAAAAACATTCACAACAACGCACAAGTGCTACGGGATTACCTTGTTGTTGATATATGTGCAGTAGACACTGGAAACGTTTGTGTTAATTTTGGTAACGATTTTGTTTGCGAACATTCAAGATTTGCGCCAATTTCGTCTAATTTGTCTTCTGTTTAGACTGTACATGTTTCTTGTTTTACACTAAACCGGTAAAATCATATTTATTCACAAGACCGTGGATTGCAGTTCTAGAAGGAGGTAACTGCCCAGGGAACTTTAGAATTAATTCCTCACAAACGCGACAAGCTGGTTCGTATTTATAACAATTACACACAAAAATACGTTGCTCCAAAGTCGGCGAACAAATGTAGACTGTGACTGCTCGGAAGTTCGAGGAGAGGCAGATAGGCAGGCATGCTGCCATTAGTGGAGAAGGGAGCAATCCTTGGCCGAGACGCAAAACCCTATGCAAGCGGTGAGGACAAACTCTGGAATCCCTGTACGTTACAAACTATTGTCTGCAGAACCTGATTCTCTCTGCTTGCTCTCAGATGCATTGTCATAACAAAATTATGACAGTGGTTTAATACCTTACAATTATAGTTGCTTCTGGAAGATTCTCAATTATTGTTTTCTTGTAAAATGTGACAGTATATTTCTGTGATATAAACTATGCAATAATATTAAAAAAGTCAAAAAGAGAGAGAGAGATAAAATATAAACTTAAATAAAATGGAACGACACGATAAAAATGAAGCAAAATGCGACGTACATAATATGTATAAAGGTGGTGGAACATACTTCATTATATTATATTCTTTGCGCAGCATGTGACACTAGGCAATTTCCCTTTGTTTGTTATTACACTACCGATAAATTAAGAACATTTAGGAAATATGAAACATCTAATAAAGTATTTATAACCAAAAGATGCAAGACATTTTGAACCTAAAAATATAGACGAACTCAGAATATGAAGAAGAAATAGTCGACTAACGAAAAATGTAAAATTTTTCATTAAATAAAGTATTTAGAATCTGTTTTTCATACTTTAAAATATCTGTTATCTTTACGCTTAATATCATGAAGTTTCACAACGTTCAAAATATTATAATAAATAACCCTTCGCGTTTTTATAAAGTTTTTTAAAAATATCCCAATGCCAATAACTACATATTAATGATTTACTCCAAAAGTATCATCACCATGAGTGGCAGAGATCGTTAAGGCACGGACTCGTGAGCGGGAAGTCTGGGTTGGAATACCGCCAGGACCGTCCTCCCTGCCTGAGGTTTTTTGCAGGCTTTCCCCAGCCTTCATAAATGACAAATGCCGGGGAGATACCCTAAACTTAGGCCTGGAACGATTCCTTCCTAAAAAAAATAAAAATAAATCCTTTTCCAATATATCATTTCATGTATCATCAGTGTTCATCGCCTGTGGTGCCTCTATAGCAAAAACGGACGTTAAACACCATTCATTTTTCCAAAAGTATGTACCCTAGAAGATTAAAATATTCAGGCAATGTTAAAGAAAGAACGATAAACATTATGACAAAGAGACTTCTGTGAAACAAAACCTTTTTTATGGTTATAAAGTTTTTCATCTCTTCTAAAAATAAAATGTCGACGGATGTTTTGCAGTTCAACTCTTGATTTGCAGCAACTACAATGGAACGTGTTTTCTAAATTCGACATAAAAGAAGTATGCAAAAATAATGATTAGACGTTTGAAATATTAATAAAAGAAAATTTCTTAGGAAATACAGACACATTCTGACAGAGAATTCACTCTATTTCAACTAATACATAAATAAAGGTCATTTAATTTGGTAATACATAAAATACACATTTTATTCATTAACTGTGGGAAGATATTTGTTACGAGTGAAATAAAATTATTTTGTGGATTATTATTAACAACCTCAACCGCCTCATGACTAGTATCAGGACATAAATATTAATTTAGACATAAGGGAGAATAGAAATAATAAAATAATACTTAAGTATTATGTATTATCTAGGAATAAGAGAATGAATCATACTTTACTGTATTTAATATTTATTGTAGCGATTGTATGAGAATGTAAATCATAGTGAAGAACATTTTAGATTAAGAAATATGGTGATAATACGTTAAATTTTGCCAATACAATTATGATTCACAAAGTGAATAATGTACTAAATGTCAATAGCAAGGACACAAAGCATACCATGGTTTCTGCGGAAGTTATGCAAAATCCGAAATTGTTATTAAAACAAGTTAATGTAAAAGGTACATTAATTTAATTATTTAGCTTTTGATGTGTCATTCAGAAAGGACAAAGAATTATCTAAAATAGCTCATATATTCAAAATTATCTTATAGCATAATAAAATAATACCTGCAATGCAACCTCAGTAAATATACAGAGTACCAAAAAATGTATACACACTTCAAGCAACACACACAAAAAAAAAAAAAAACAACAACTAGCTGTGTTAACATAACAAACAGAAAATGATGAACACTAATCATCTTAGACTTTTACAGTTACAACAGTTGTTCAAAATGTCCATCATCGGCGTCGATACACTTCTGAGTACGTTGAACTACTGATTGAACAACGTCTGCGAAAGTGTCCTCAGCGATTGCAGCACATGCCGTTTCAATTTCTTCCCGAAGTGCTGCCAATGTAGCTGAAATTCTATGGTATACAACATCCTTAAGAGTTCTCCATAGGTAGAAGTCCAACGGATTTAGATCCGGAGAACGCGGTGGAAAGTCAATTGGACCTCTTCGTGCTATCCAGTGCCTTGGGTACAGTGCGCGGGGATTGTTGCTGTGCGAGGTCTCTCAGATCTGCCCTTGTGAACATCGCATACGGTACCATGAGTCTCAAATTTGTCCCAAATGCGTGCAATTGTTACTCACGTTGGCGGTTCTGTTCGGTATACTCGTCTCCATTGCCTTTGACCTTCAACAACATTCTCGGCTTTCGAATTACACTTCAAAATTGCTTTCCGCTGTAATAAAGATAATCTTGGCTCCGTTTTGTTGTAGCAACGCTAGCATAACGTAATGTGAGTCACATCTGTTTACAGAACATCATACGATAATCCTGGCTTAATTTGTTCATTGTTGATTTACCTGTCATGTAGCAACACTATTTTTTTTTTAATTTTATTTACTTTTCCTGAGATGTGATGTCTCCACAAAATTAAAGAACACAGTTCCGTTAAGGATCTATTTTGTAAAACTAACACCAATTACAAAACACAGTGTTTAGCAACAGTTTAAAAACACTTTCACTTAGCCATTAAGCACACAATCTGAACGTACTGATTTGGTTTGTTCCAAGGTAATTCGTTTTGATCCACGAGTGAAATTGTTACGCTTTAGAACATGCTTGGGTTTCTGGTTGAGGAACTTTTCAAAGTTTTTGTTCTTGTGACTTTTTTACACATTTCCTGGACCTTATATAATCCGGAGCGTGCGAAGATAAAGGCATCGATTTCTATGTCTTTAACGAGCAAAACGTGCTTGCAGACTTTCTTTGGACTTCACTTTCAGGCAGGAAGTAAATTTAGATGCCCTCCCAATAAGGACATACCTAGGTTCTTACATTGAATAACTATACAAGATCTTAGTGGTATCGGGGCATTAATTCAGGAACTGCGGCGTGAGCTTTGAACGGATATGTTTTGTGCGTTATCCAGAGAAGAAAACTGGATAGACAGCAGTGTCTATAGCTAATGAAGGATAACTTACTACCTGATGATTGCATTTTATTTTATTTTATGAAGCATTCAGCATATTTTCGTTCTTGTAAAAAAATAACGGGTATTATTTTCCCGGAGAAAAAAGTCATGTTCTGAGGAATTAAAAAATTATATTAAGACTAGTAGGAGTACCTTCAACTGACCTGGATTTTTATATCTTATAAAGTGAATATATTGTTAAAACATCCCTTAATAATTAACAGATTCGCTGTTTTCATTTCAGTATATTTATTTATAGAGACATTTATTTATTCCTATCCTCAGATAACAAAACTAAAACAATACAAATATTACAAAGATACAGCCATTATAAACATATTGCATTTGCAACACTTTGGGGCACAATCTGGTACTGATTAGTGAATACATAAAGGTTACATAGATGTGAAAATAGAAAAAATTTCAACCACTGAAAATTAAGCTTTTATTTTTGATACATAGGTTGTGAAAATAATGAATTTTGGATTAATTCCATGGTTAATTTTTAATTTTTCAAAAAATAAACTTTAAACAAAAATGCAGTTTATCCCCTAAAATGTGCTATTTTCTAATTAAATGATAATGAAATTCTTAGGGCTTTGCCAATTTAAAGTTACTATGAATTTTAAAACTTTTTTATTTTATGTTTTTGAAATAAAAGTTATGGGAACAGAATCATGACTAAAACTTTTTTTTAAATTTTGTTTTTAAGTTTGAGAGAATAATCCTATTTACCAGTACATTTTTAAGTGAAAAAATCTAACTCAAATAGTGAAAATCTTTCATATATATAGGCCAATATTTAGGAGGGTTATGAATGTAGGCAACTATGCAAAAATATAATTGGTGAAAAATGAAGTTAAAAGCGTTATAATAAAAACGGTATCCACATCCTTTCAGAATTTCCAGCTATGTAAGAATCGCTAATTGCCTTGCAACGTTCAGTTTTTTCTGTTTTCCTTTGAACTTTTTCTTATAACAAAAATATTTATAGAGAATTACACAGTTTTGTATTCGGGCGTTTTGACATGCACCGACATTAACAATGCAAGAATAATAAGGGTAATATTTGAGCAAAACAATCATGAATAACAATGCAACATTACATACGCCTATGCCATTTTCAACTTTTGCAAAATTTAAGATAGAAATTTTGAACTGACACCTGTTAATTTTCTTCCAAAACCATTTGAGATTGAATCTGATTATTCATCCAACATAATATCAGTTTCAAATGAATATTATTATGTTTTAATAACGGCGGGCTGTTAGCGGACGAATTCAAATATTTCATAAATTAAAAATGAGAACCAAAACAGGGACTAAGGTAGCTAAAATTTTCCGGAAAGTTTCTAAAAATTAATTGCATCTTTTAAAAGTAAAAGCAAACATTGGTATTTTTTTTAAATAATACAAAATTAAGTTTTTACACTTCGAATATCCTTACAGTTTCCGGAGTATGAAATGCAAAGGATATTCCCCAATACTGTATAGAGTGCATAGTGTTTAGGAGTTGGAATCAGAGTGCTAGTATGCAGTCGTAAAAAACTGATATATTTAGCGTTCCACAATCTTCCTGATATAAAATTTTACTGAAAGGAACTTGGTGTATGTTACCCCTTTTGGTATCTCTGTAATTCCATACAGGGAATGTCGTACAGCTAAAATACCCAAGTGGTTCTAAAGTGCAATTCTGAAATATGGTCCGCATTGGTTTATGCCAAAGGAAATAAAACATGAGGTAATTGTTTGTCCCAGTTTTAAGACAATGGTATTTTTATCTGATTTTAAAAAGTAGCTATAAAACGTTCTTATGGTTACATTGCGAATATGCACTGTGTACATACATTCTGAGACGCGTGTATACCTGAATTATTGCCTCGTTCTGATGGATGACGAACTCATATCTTTGCATATTCTTCTCTTGACCGCTTCATAAATATAGTTATATATGAAAAGAGACGCCGGGAATCTTATGGTTGTGCTGATTTAACACATGGTTGCCACTGTTCATGCCATTGGAAAGAGAAAAAGCAATTGGGTTGCACTAAGAATGCTATTGGAGGGTAAAATATACCTACAGCAATTAAATAATTAACATATGTAAGCATTAATGAACAGTAAAATAAGCAATGCTTTCAGTGAAAATGTATAACATGAGTTATTATTAATAATTTATTTTCCCTCTATGTTTATATGAGAGTCAATATTCCTTGAGGTATTTTTGTACTGAGAATTAACATACAATTATTTTCAGCTTCACTTGTACTTTTACTGCCACTGCTGACAAGTATATAAATCGGTTCCTTTTTAGTGTCTCCTGTGTGTGCACTTTTCTTCTGTCTTTTTCACATGTTGAACATTTAAAACATAAATGTTGAATTGTTTTATCCATACATTTACGAATTGCAGTGCACGCACTTACGCTTTGTGACGGGTGACATTTTGTTTCTTAAAATTTTCTTTAAACTTGGATCAGACCAGTTCGATAGGGTCCGAATAACAATAATACAGCAGTAAGCGCAATACTTCATGAATGCTATTATTTGCTATAGTTTTAACAATATATATGCGTATATATAACTTTCATATTAGTCTCTCTTATGACTTGTATTAAGCAGATTTCAAAGGTACTTGCAGATTATTGTCACGCATTAACTTTAAGAGCTCTTCTCTTTTACTGGACTTGTTGAGGTCTTTAATCTTTAGTCATAAACGATAACCAGTATCATCAATAAAAATCACACACAAATGTAGATTTTTTCATTGTTAGTTTTTTTCTGGAACCATTTTAAAATTTTTCTCAGTCCATTTCACCACGAGAGTCGACTTTACTATCTTTAACGTTTTGTGAAGGAAGATACAGAAGATCAAAGGCCCCATTTCCTTGAAGAATCATATTCTTTTACCAAGAAGCATAGTAGTAGTGATAATAATGTATTTATTTACTATATATATGTTACAAATCTAACTCATCCATGTCGCATGAATCCCGGGTACGTGCTTTCCTAGGAAATACATGATATTGCAAAAATATTAACTTTTTAAGTACATAAATAAAATAAACAGGAAAGAAAGTAATACAAAAGCAAATAACTTGCATTACCTCACACATATGTACAAATAATTCCAAAAAATATTGTGACTCATGTTCCCCTACCTCCTCCCCTTCACAGTTGCCTGCCTCTTCTGATCTGAACTGTCTCACTTTGTTTAAAAATTTACCTACTCCCTCCTCCTCCTTCCAATCCGCCAGCAAACAGCACTGCCATTACCCTCTTCCCCCCACTAACAAACGGGGTCTGTAGATGTCTTTCTCCATTCTTCTGTCCCCTTGCAGTACGTTAAGAATATGTTCCCAAAATTCTTATAGAATATATTCTTGTACAAGAGAAGCAAACTTATTCGTCATGGATACCATTTCAAGCTTCAACGTGCATTTGTTCCCAGCTACTTTCAATTGAGTAAGCCTACCTAAGTAATATATCTCCACGTTACTCTTTTGACTCTTTGATTGTAGGTTGTTTTTTTTTTCTAAATTGCGGAAAACCTGAGCCCCCCTTTTTAATTTTCTCTAAGATGGGCTTTCTTGTAGAGGTTGGAGTTGAACTAAAAGTTGTTTAGCTGGATATTTTTATTGCCTTTGTTGTTTCAGCAACGGTTCCTTTGCTGTACATTACAAATTATTCGCTAATACTGTTTACTAAGAACTTTTGTATCAGAATTCCAACGACTGCATTATGCAATGTTAAAACCTCTTTTTCTGTCATAGTACCCCTGCTTTGTGTTCGATAGCTATTGGCGGAAGGTCAGTCCGAATCACTAGAAATGTTTCCCCAATGCACATATAAAATAAACACTAATACCGTACTACATACGAGTTAAATACTGATCAGAACCGTCTTGAGGTACTCATGCATTGGGTGAATAGAAATCGCAGTATGTTTATCGTCGCTTAACACATAGATGAAGCATACACAAGGAGAGAATGTCGCTCATCAGAGCTCATCTATTATACATATTTTTTGTCTTCATTTCGCTAGTTAATAATAATAATAATAATAATAATAATAATAATAATAATAAATTGCTATTGCCGTCAAGCTGTCATTTTCTAAAGATGAGTACAATATGTTTATTAATTATTGTAGCTGATAACGAAACATAAAGTAAACGTATGCTAACAGTTCCAACCGCACGACAACACTTTCCTCGGCAAGCGGTAAAGACTTTTCACAGTCATTTGATGCGCCAAAATCAATATCTGATTTTTCTGCGAAATGAAGACTCTCCATACACTTTTTACAGAACTATAAAATAATGCTGTTATGAAGGAGCGAAGCTGAAATATAATGTATTTAAACAACCAGCTGTAAATGGGCTATCCATTTGTTGAGCAAATAACGATGTCATGTAGTTTTGTAACATTAGCCATTACACTCCATTGAGGATGCATCTGCTTTTTTTTGTCGGTCCTGGTAGTGTAGTGGTTACCATACTTGCCTACTAAACCCAAGATCGCGCGTTCGAACCCGGCCAGGACCGATGGATTTTTTCGGACGTAAAAGTCCCAAGTATGGCTTCCTTCGGAAGGGAAGTAAAGCCGTGGGTCCCGTGTCGTACATTTACGGCACGAAAAAGAACCTCAAGCCTGAAAGAGAGGCCTCTGAGCAAAATTTGTCGGACGTTTCACGCCCTGAATTGAATGGGACGCTGATGACCAAAGATGTTAAAGAGCGTCCTTGAATAAACAAATAAAAAAAATAATCTACTTTCTGAAGGAATGTTCTGCTTAATGTATTAAGTTAATAGTGACACTAACTGAATTGCGGTGAATGCTCAAGAAAAACCACCTTAACTATTGCTATTACATATATTGATAACTTTTCAGAACTTCCTAAATAAACTGTTAAAAGAGTCAAGACTTACCACTAACAGACCACCATTTTCTGCATCTCTGTGTAGTAGCAGCGCCGCCACATTTTCCTCATCTTGGTATAGGTCACCGATATCTTCTCCTTCCTGCAAACAAGATGTAACGGAATTTGTATCATGTAAATATACGTGATGTTGTGCATGCTCTTGTTTAAACTTTAAATCCGTGGTTAGTTTTCGTTCTAGCTTTTATCAATACTTTCTATTGTGCTAATTATAAATACTTTAATATTAGGATTTTAAACTGATGTTAGTGTCTTGGCCCATCTTCTAAAATTTATTAGCTATCATTTAGTTTCTCATTAGTAAATCGCGGAGGTTTGTGCGGCAAGTAAGAATAGAAGCATGGGCGTTTGTTTACGACTCAGTTATATGTACGTAATGAGATGGAGAGGTGAACACCAGAAGGGGCGTGTCATGGTGCTAAAACTTGTGTATGCGTGTATAGTTCGGTACAATTATGTTAAATAGTAAAAGTTAACGCTCCTTCTACGATTTAAACGATGTACTGGATGTTTATTTTACGTCACACGTTATAGATGCATTCTTAAAAGATTTAATTTTCTTAATATTTGTATTTTCTTCTTTAATGTTGTAAATTCATTAACATATTGATTATTTCAAAAAGTCTAGTTTAGTCCGGATGAGAAATTTTATTGTCTGACATCACAAAAGCTTTGTAAGTTATGATACTTTTTAATCATGAGCACAAACTTTCACACACCATCTTTCTTATTCATTTAAACACTTTTGCTATTAATATACTTGATGCTGAAATGTTTTTCTGGTGGTCTTTTAAACAAATTATCATAAAATTATTCTGACATAGCAGCTTTTCGAACACGCAGACAGTTGTTTCTCAGGTATGCTTGGAACTCTGAAAGTAAATGTACAGGATGTAATTGCACTATACCACAATTATTTTAAAGATTTTAGAGGGGTCTATTTGACAGGGAACCTGAGAATTTGAATCTATGAAGAAAAATAATGGAGTTATATGGTTATGAAGAATGCTGATAAGCCAATGTTAAAGCAAAATGTGGTGAATTATTGTTTTCGAATGTTTTCAAATCTCCTTAGCAGAGAGAGAGGGCATTTCATTTATCATCATAAGCGTTTTCCATACAATTTTCTAAAATGTCGGACTAATCATATAGCACGGCGCTGAACGACAGTTAACTGTTTTATCACAAGTAATATTACGAGAGGGTCGCGCTTTCCAGATAAATTCACGACCCATAGTGAGTAATATTTATTAGGACTATTTCACCAATAAAATAGGAATTTAAATATAATTTCCGTGAACTTGACTTACAATATTGTAATAATTGTACATTTGCATTATGAATACTTAACTTTTCAAGCAATCTAGTAACAGATGAATGTCGATTGTTAGTAATGCCAATAGAGAAGCTCCAAATACGGTTTGGAACTATTTCATGAATAGAATAATGCGCCCTTAAACATATTCTCAGGAATAAAATAAAAATGAAAGTAATATATATATATATATATATATATATATATATATATATATATATATATGACATTTGCAAACAGGTTCTCAACTGTATAAAATGTTATACTTATGAATAGCTATTTATTCAGAAACCGTGAGAATGAAATAGACGAATGTCGACTATTACAGTCGCTACTGTTCGATTTACTAGTACCAACTGAGTAAAACAAAACATAGAAGAATTTTACCATTCTAAGATGTCCTTATTAAGATTTATGGCTGCTTAGGCAGATAATGTTACATAATTTCTAAAATGGTATCAGACTGTTGCTTGAGTGAATACACATTCAGTTAGTTAAATTTACAATTACTGAAAACATAGCAAAGTGGTCAGTGATGCGTGCTCAGAAATTAGTGGACATATAAATAAAGAGTTGGTTACACTAATCACAAGACAATGCACACTGCTTGATAAAACGGATTTGATACTTTTTTTTCGATAATTTAACTCCGTAATCTGGCTATGATTGGTCCAAATTAAAAAAAAATTGTTTCATTGGTCGATTTTAAGATAATGTTATATGAAATAGTCATGTTAAAAATTAGTCTTAGAGAAGCTAATGATCTGACTGTGGCTAATGGATAATACGATAGCCTGTGGTTTTCAAGATCATAGTTCGGGACCTGCGGGGTAAGTTTATTGATTTGTTTATTATTTTATTTTGCAATAATGTATTATAAATAAATTAAGCTTTTAAAATTTAAAAACTTTGTACTTAATTTGAAATATCAAAAATAAAAGGTACATCTAAATGCTGTGCACTACTAAAAATTATAAAATAAAAACTAATCAAAGAGGTTCGAACTCGATAACAATGTTCCACTTTTACTCGGCATTAGTATGTACTAGTCTTAATGCTATAAATTTTGAAATTGAACATATAGACTACCGGGTCCCCATTTCATTGCTTGTCTAAGACCCCTCTACAATCCCTGAAATTATTGCGGTATTACTCACTAATACATCTACAGCTTTGTTGTTGTTGTTTTTTTGTGGAGTAATGTTTAACGCCCGTTTTTACTACCGAGGCACCACAGGCTGTAGTTACTGCTGATAATGAGATGAAATGATAAATTGGGAAACGATTTTTTAGGGAAGGAAACGTTCCAGGCCCAAGTTTAGGGCACCTCCCCGGCATTTATCATTTATGAGGACTGAGGAAAACCTGGAAAAAACCCCAGTCAGGGAGGGCGGTCCTGGCGGGATTCGAAATGCAGACCTCCCGCTCACGAGTTCGCGCCTTAACGACTCGGCCACCCATCGCGGGACGCATCTACAGCGTCGAGCTACTCAACGTGGTTGGTGGTTGCAGTGTAACCGGAGTATACTTCCGGCTTTCGTCATCGATGACGTTTCATATGCGCTCTGTACAGTTAACCTAATTTAACATGTCTATGAACTAATTACTACCCTTGGTGTTAAGACTGGGTGTTGATGTTTTACAATGGAGTATGCAACTATAAACTATACACAGAAAATTCAATTAGAAAGTAACATTATATATTATTATATATATATATATATATATATATATATATATATATATATATATATAAAAGAGTATGTTATTTCAAAATGTTCCAATTTCACTACAATACTTTATTAGACGAATGGAGCGCACATTTCTGAATATGCATATTGAAATAGCTTAAGCAGGTTTCATTTTTCAGTCATTTAAAGGTTTCCTTGCATTAGCATAACAGTAAAATTAACAGTAACAGCATTGTTAATCACTATATAATGAAACCTTTAAAACTTTATTTGTAATAAATGTATGTTCAGATTTTCTTCATCAGTGTACGAGGGTAGGTCCATAAGTTTCCGGTGTTGCCGATAAGGATTATCGCCTTTATAAAACCGTTATATAGTGTTTTATCTTATCTGTTAAGTAACTATTTGCAGCTTAACTTCTGCTCCGCTGTATTCATTGTTTAGGTATAGTTCCATAAAGAAGGCTGTGTGTAGAAGATTGTGACATGTTCAAAATGGAGTATCCAGCTGTTATTAAGTTCTTCACAAAAGATGAACTTACTCCAAATGAAATTAAATAGCGATTGGACGCTGTATATGGGGAAGCATTTCCCTCACATTCGACAGTAAAAGAATGGGCCAAAGTTTTTCGAATGAGTCGAGAAAGCATTGAAGGCAAAGAGCGTGCAGGTCGATCCTTGGAAGTGCTCACTCCTGAAAACATCGCTCCTGTGGAAATAGAAATTATGGAAGACTGGGGGCTCAAAGTTACAGAAATAGCAGCAAGATTGGGTCTTTCTAAAACAACATTTTTCGATTTATTCATGAACATATAAACACGAATAAGGTTAGTGCAAGATGGGTGCCTAGACTTCTTCCCTCAGTCCAAAAGCAGCAACAAGTCATATGTTGCCAGGCATTTTTGGAGCTCTGCCGTGAAAACGAGAGAGAAGTTCTGCAAACCATTGTTACAGGAGATGGAACTATGGTCCTCTACTGTGACCCCTTGTCCAAAAGAGAATCAATGGAGTGGCGTAAACCTGGCGAAACACCGCCTCAAGCCTAAGGTCACTCAGTCAACCAAGAAGATCATGACCTCAATCTTTTGGGTATGTGAAGGAATACTCTTCATTGACTTCAAGGAGAGGAACACCACAGTAAATGGGGAACTATGCTGACCTACTGCGCAGACTAGGTGCTTCCAACAAAGAGAAAAGGCGAGGAAACTGAGTGGTGGTTTGCGCCTTCTTCATGACAACGCGCCTGTGCATAGGCTCTTGTTGGAAAGGAAGCTGTGAAGAAATGTGGCTTCAAGGACATCATTAATTCCTACACCCTACAGCCCAGATCTAGCTTTCAGTGACTGTTTCCTCTTCTCAGAACTCAAGAAGGACCTTCGAGGAAGGAAATTTAAGTGTGACGAAGAAGTGATGGATGCTGTTAATGCCCATTTTGCAGACCAGACTTCTGATTCTTTGGGGAGGTGGAATTTAAATTATAATTCAAAGATGTGAGAAGTATATTGTAATAAAGGGTAGCTATGTTGAAAAGTGAAATACATTTTTATCTTTATCATACCTTGAAAATGGTTAGGCCGGGAACTTATGGACCTATCCTCATATATCATGTAGAGTCCGTGAAAACAGACTTCATGCTAGAGAGCAAGGGAATAATTAAATCGGAAAAAATCAAATTAATTGAACAAAATAACAGCTGCTACATTACAATTTTTTAAAATATTTCTATATTATTTGGAAGAAGTAACAATATCAATAGCAACAAAATAATAATAATAATAATAATAATAATAATAATAGATTAAGCTCTGTATCAGCGTTTAATTTTGAACAAAATTGCAAATATTTAGCAGGAAATCTTAAGTTATTGAATGGCTAAAAATAATAAAAATGTTGGTTAATGGAACAAAAACAGAACTATTACAACGAGTATTAACGATTAAAAGCTAATCCAAAATATACGAGCTTAATGTTCTCATCTGCTTATCATTGTCATTATAAGCAATAAAGCTTGCTTGGACTTGGGTAAAACGGGAGAAATAACACTTTTAAATTGAATGACGTGGAAATGAAAATTAACCAACAAATAGACAAGGTAACACAACCAGAATGGGAATACTGAGTAGAGCATGCAAAAATACAGCAAGGAGGTTACTTAATCAAAAAGGAAACGACTAAATTTTATAACCATTTATTGCACGAGGGGCGTTCAATAAGTTTTTGTACCCAAGTATGAAACAGAAGCTTGACGGTGAAACTCCCCTCCTTATTTTTCACTGTAATCTCACTTGACTTACATGCACATACGTCACCTTCGCCTGCCGTGATTTAATCCCTTCAAAATTTAAGGACATATCTTAGTCCGTTACCCTATTCTTCGTGACACCAATGTTGAAACATCTTCGTCCGTGAAGGAATTTCTTCAGATTTTGAAAAAGAAAATCACTGGTGACCAGATTTGGATGATTAAGCTCTAAGTACCCAAAAGTGTTTGCTTTTTGGGTCGGCCTTGCTGGTGTAGTGGTAACTATACTTGTCTCCTAAATCCAAGATCGCGGGTTCAATTCAAGCCAGGATTGATGGATTTTTTCGGGCGTAAAAATCTTCCTTCGGAAGGGAAATAAAGTTTTGGGTTCCATGTCGTACATTTACTGCATTTAAAATAATCTCAAGCCTGAAAAAAGAGGCCTCTGAGCAAAATTTATCGGCCGTTTCACGCCCTGAATTGAATGGGACGCTGATGACCTGAGATATTAAAGAGAGTCCATAAATAAACGAAATCAACAGCTTGTTTTTAGGGATTTGGGCAAGTTGTACCATCGTACAGCAACAACACCCCGCTGTCCCCTTTCCACGCCATTTCTCCTTGATGGTCTCATACAAGTTCTTCACTGTAGTAACTTAGGTTTCTCCAATGATAGTGGAAGACCCTCTGTATCACAAGAACGATTGCCCTGTCTTTCTGTCTGATGATGCACACTAAATTACATGGAAAGATATACTTTCATTGCATAAAACTTTTGTTTTGTTTCTGGGGAACTTATATTTCATGTTCAATGACAACCTTTTCTTGGAAGAGGTTCAAATTTTCCAAATTGACCTGCTGGTGACACGCTTTCTGCTCTGGTGCGAGTATTTGGGGCTTCTATTGGAAATTTAACTTTACATCGTCACTTGTATAATTGTGAAATCATGTCGATATAAAATTCCTAGTTCACAGATAATTAATACCACTATCTAGTATAATCATAACTTCCACTTTCTTATGAAGACGCCTTGTGTGAAGATAATCTTCACTTCTCTCCCACCCGGTTTTAAATTGC
The DNA here is from genome assembly GCA_030762175.1 of Metallyticus violacea. Classification (NCBI taxonomy): domain Eukaryota; kingdom Metazoa; phylum Arthropoda; class Insecta; order Mantodea; family Metallyticidae; genus Metallyticus; species Metallyticus violacea. The sequence goes on from CM060834.1 coordinate 76,636,462, forward strand.
TTGGCATAACATTTTACTTGGTATTTGGAAGATATATCATTAATACACATCTCTTCTTTTGGATTTCTTATCCTTATCCTTCTTCCCATCCGTTGTGAGGAATTTAATAATGGATCGAAGTTCCAAATTACTCAGTTTTACTGTAGACCCGTAGGAACAATGCACTTGTTACCCTCTCAGTTCCAAAGCTTAATGCAGAGTGGTTTGTAGTTGTGTATATTTCAAGCCAATACATGTTGCCACCTGCACGTGCAAGTTCAGCTCTCCTTCAATGATATAACATACCGGAATATATGAATTATCGAATGCTCCTCGTAAATTTACAAGATTGTGATGACGAGGACAATGTGTCCATATACCAATATAGATGTCTGTGAGGACAACAAAATCACCGATGATGAGCCTCTAGCTTTTCCACATTAAATTGCAGGTAACGTCTTTAATTAGTATTAAATTGTAATTAGTATTTGAATTTTCAGTAAAATAAAAATACACATTTATTACATATTTATTACGAGGACTGATCAACAAAGACTGGGACTGATGTTGACTTCAGTCACAGCAGAAGCCGAAACACCAGACCCACCTTGCTTTACACTGACAAGTCGGCCTTCTTTGAAGTCCTTGAACCACCTTAACACTTTGCACGAGGTAGTGCATCTTCACTGTACGCTTGTTTCAGCTTTTCATAAGTTTCGGTGGCTGTATTTGATTGCGCTGTACTGCTCCTCTCGCGTCACCTCCATTGTCTGGTATGCGAAATGCACGTAGGGTCTACAAAATAGAGCATTACTACCAACCTACCAATACGAGAGTGATGCCGCCTACCAACATTATACATAAAAACCCGCTCTTTTCAAATATTTATGTTACAGATGCGAAACTATCACGGAAGCTACAGGAAAAAAACAGTCTCAGTCTTTGTTGATCAGCCCTCGTAATTACAATGCAAGGGCTAGAAACCATTATCACACAAACATTGTTTATGTGAGTGAGATGGAAAGATAAGAGGTGCTAGTGGCGGGAAAAGCTGGGAAAAGTGAACTATGTTCTATGCGTACCGTAAAGTCTTCATACAAGTCTATTAAAGGATTTACAGCTCTGCATTATTTTCTTCCTCATTTATATTTCATACTGCTTTAGGAGCTAATATATAAAATATTGTGTTTACTAAACATAATGCAACATTTACTACATGGTATTTCATATATCTGCTTCTAGATCACTCTGGAATCAGCTTGACAGTTGTTATCTTCCTTATTATAACAATAATCATAAATTGTTTGGATGCAACATTTTGATTAAATTTATTTATTTCAGTATTTTTAATTAAATCATTTAAGGTCCTGAAGCGGGATTAGTATGTGAATGGGTGCTGTGTTCGGTGTGTACAGCGGATGTTCTTGGAGCTCTCGATGTTCTTGAAGTTCTGCTAATAAATTCTCAGGGTTTGCTATACTGGATGTAAAGAAGTAAGAATTCGTAGTCAGGCAGTAAGAGGGCTCAAGAGTTGTCTAATAGTCAGGAGCTAGAAAAAGTGATAGCTAGAACTCTGTCCGACATATAATGAGAAAATATTACATAACGAATAAATAGTGAGATACAGAAAATATCGTGCGTTCTTCTCTGTGGCTTGTGTTCAAAACCTTCTCGTCCCGCTGATCTTAACGGTCACAATAAACAACCAGTATAGCCAACCCTGTATATTTATTGCCCACAATAATAACACAATCCTCCTCCCAAAGTCAAGATACCGAGAGTTCCAAGAGCATCCGCCATACACACCGAACACAGCACCCATCCACATACTAATCCCACTTCAGTCTCAGCGTGTTAAATATAAATCTCTTACTCTTTTTTCAAATTTTGACTCACATCTCACTCATTAGGAATGAATGAATAATGTTTAACGCCCGTTTTTGCTACAGAGGCACCACAGGCGATGGACACTGATGATAAATGAGATGAAATGATATATTGGGAAAGGATTTTATGGAAGGAATCGTTCCAGGCCTAAGTTTAGGGTTCCTCCCCGGCATTTGCCATTTATGAGGACTGAGGAAAACCTGGAAAAAACCTTAGTCAGGAAGGACGGTCCTGGCGGTATTCGAACCCAGACCTCCCGCTCACGAGTCCGAGACTTAACGACCTCGGGCACCCGTGGCGGTCTCACTCATTAGGAAAAACATTACCTTTCGCAAGAGGCACGAAAATACTATTGAATACAAGTGTGTTGTTTATTCAACAAATTTCGGGAAAAATATTATTTTTATTATATTTTGGGTCTATTCTGGAGTTTTGAAACTTAATTATAATATGAGTCTTTTTTTTATAAAATCCTACAAACTTTTATGAATGAATAATTTTCAATTGAAATTTTTATGTTTTAAGTTTAAGGCAACACAGAAGTAAAATTCGGACATTTATAATGGCTAAACCTAGAGGTAATAGATTTTGCACACATAATGTTCAAAATTTTAGTATTACCTGCACTAACTTGCGACTTAAATGTCACATTTCCTTTGTTAGTTTTTTTTTTTTTTTGTGGTTGAAAACTATTGCTAAAATCCCATCATCTCTGATAAAATTTTATATTTTCCTGCAAAACTTTGTAAACGCGTTTTAAAAGCTATCTTACACAAAAGTTAGCATGTATTTTAATTACGAATTTTGGTAATTAAAATAATAATATATGCATTTAAATGCCAAAAATGAGAAAATTATTAACTTACTGTATTAAAATGTTTTCAAAATCTATTGATATCCTGACAGAAAAATGCATACTAACTTTTATGAAACCAGTTCTACAAAGCGTGTAAAAAGTTTCATACATATATACAAAAAACATGGTAGAAGGTTTGTTTTATTTTGAGACATATTAAAAGTTAAAACAGAGAAAAGGGTATTTCAAATTTCAGATGTCTAATAATTAATTAAAGGCCGATAGAGAAGGATTTAAAGAGGCCTTATAAATGCTAAACTGCCAAATAGATATTCCATAGGACTTAGACGTATGACATTTCTCAGGCAGGTTCTTTGGGGATCAAAGTAATTTTAAGAGCAAAAAAGTATTTTTTTTTTTACCAAGAATAAAAATTGTTTCATTTCGCATCCCCCTTAAAATCTAGAATCGTCGATTATTTTCTGGCTGTTGTGAAGTACCAATAAATTGTACTTTTTTGTCTTTTTCATACTAGATTGTATCTTAGTTAGAAGTCATATTTCTCCGTAGTGCTTATAAATTGACACCAGGCCAGTTGACATGTCAAAAGGTTCGAGAGACTGCTGTTATTCTTTGCTACTGTTAGATCGTGGCCAAGATTACCAGCATTGTGTCAGTGTCTATGCGGTAGATAGTCCACCCCAGAGGCCTTGAGCCCACTGACTAACGGTGCTGAATTATTGCTTAATAGGTATGTAGTTAGTTAAGGTTCAGGGTGTTATTATTTATGCATTATTTCTGAGATGTGTAATATTATGCAATACTTCCAAGGATTTAGAGCTAAAGATACGAAGTGAGATGGCTCAGAGGTAACGGGGAAATAAATATATTCACTCCAGAATTTTCCGCTCACTTATTTCATTTACTTGGAGAAGTTCCTGGCGAGTTCTGCTTGGCGGTCCTTGCGAATTATATCGTCGTCGCTTCGTGACGCCTGCGGGCGTCTAGGGATTACCACCTAAGGAAACGTTAGGGATCCTGTATCGCCTGGCATTTGGTGTATCCTTCATCTCATCCCATAGGTAACCTCTTGGGAGACATTGGTGCAAACAGTGCCGTCAGAGTGGCCGAGGTGCCGAATTATCTTCCTACGCCCCAAGTACTCTTACCCCTATAATTAATTAGAGATAGTGACGGTTTCTTGCTGTGCGCTGAAAGAGCAAGTTTATCATCAGGTTGTTATTATGAGAAAGAGAGAATATCGAAAGAAATAAAACAGAAATGAAAATACTGGTATACAACAAAAAAGATTTTTTCTTGCACTTTTATTTATCCACCTAGATATATGTTTTCAGATTTACTATCTCTGGTTAGATTTTTAAACAAAATCACATAAAATATAATATGAAATATTATTCAGTTTTAAGACATATAGCTAAGACAAAACTGTTTTTGTTTCTTTTAACTTAAATATTAATGAGTACACTGAAATAATGAGAGCCAAATTTCAATAATTATGAATTTTCAAACCTTTTTTACTGTTAGGGAGAAGAAAACTTAATTATTTTTGAAGTTCTGATATGTCTTTCACTAGTGTCCCCTTTCAAACACCAACAGCAATCAGCCATCATTTACACATCTCAATAACCTTAATAGTGGTTTCCATTGTTTCAATGTCTTTATGAAACCGTTCACCTTGTTCTTCACTAATTGCACCAGGAAGTAATTAATGTGGCTGTTGATAAAATGCATTTTAGCACTCATTCTATACCTTAGATTTCTAAAATGTTGCAACATTTCCTCCACAGTTTCTTTATAGTTCTCAGATTTCTTGTTGTCAATAAATTTTCCGTAACTTTTTTATATGTCAACCATGTTGACTTCTTTAGCTAGGGCATCGACTGTGGTAACCTTTCATCCTGCATATGCTTACGAATCTGGGGGTCACCGCTATGGGTGGCCGAGGTCTTTAAGACGCGGACTCGTGAGCAAGAGGTCTGGGATTCCATTCCTTAACTGAGGTTTTTATCAGGTCTTCCTCAGTCCTCATGAATGGCAAATGCCGAGAAGGTACCTTAAACTTAGGCCTGGAACTCTTCCTTCTTTTTAAAAAAAAGTCTTTCCCAGTGTATCATTTCATCTTGTGTATCACCAGTGCCCACCGTCTGTGGTGTCTCAGTGGTTAAAACGGGCGTTAAACACTATGGAAAAAATTCTGGGGTGCATCTGCTGCTATCTTAGCTTCAGTTTTCTGTGGAAACTTTGTAACAAGAAATGAAACAATCACTACCGTTATTGAGAGAAGTAACAATGGCTTCTTCAGGCCTAACTTAATATGAAGTGGTAGAATAATGCCACCAGAAGGAGAACCAATCACCTTCATTATTTTCTGCAGGAACTAAATTGCTCCTTTATGGCCATTTTTTTCCTGGCCCAATGCTCGGATTTAGCCGAACTGTCCCATACACAAAGCGAACCATTTATTACCTTGTTTAAATCTCTGAGAGTATATTTTATTTTATGTATCTGCTCAAGGAACAAATAGTAAAAATGGTCATTTTCCATAATACGGAATTCTGAAAAACTGTAACCCGATGAAACAAAACTAAGGCGGGTTTGAGAGATTTTATGAGGTACAGAATCAGAAAATAGGAGCAGTTTTTATTCAGCAAAACTTGCGTAGACTAAACGGTAGCTGCTGGAGGTGGTGAGAAGAAATAAATGCATTTTATTTTAGTGTTTACTTTTAGTGCTGGAATATTTTACTTACATCAATATGAATCTTGTAACTAAGAGTGAAATCCATAGAGGAGGATGGCCTCCCGCCTCCATTAGGTGACACGGACCTTGACCCGTCTTACTGTTTGTTAGCATTCTTGAGGAAAAGCTTTGATTTCAGCTCCTAATTCTCTATTATGTCTATAAGATATAAAGCGTGCAGCAGCAGTAACTAAACCTTGACATTTTCAGCGAATCATACAACCGGTGTTAAAAGATTGTAAATTTTATGTAAGAAAATGAAGATGCTCTTAGCAGATATGAGAAAGACTCCTTCCTGTACCTAAAGATCACTGTTAAACCTTTTTCTTTGAAACATATATTTACGAATGCACTTCACGTCGTTATTTTATTTATTACCTTGTACTAGTATTGTGGTTACATCATAATGTGTTTACCACTACTCTCCTACACAGGCGCCGAGTTTTTTTTCCTGTGAATTACATTCCTTGGTAACAAGAAGATGCGGCTCGCTGCATTGTACGGTATAATGGCTGTTCAAGTCTTCCTTCTCCCAGCAGATCCCAAGGTTGTCGGTTGACCTCCCTCACCCAAATGCCCCGTTACTCCTTGGCTCACGTGGGAAAGTTCCTTCATGAGCATCTCTGTTTACGGCTGGATTTACTACTCATGGGATACAACGGAATCCCTTGCAGCACCTCAATATGAAACTGGAAAAGACCTAAGAGGGTAGGCCCATAAGTTTCCGGCCTTACCATTTTCTAGGTATGATAAAGACAAAAACTATATTTCACTTTTCAGTTTAGTTACCCTTTATTGCAATACACTTCTCACATCTTTGAATTAACACTTCAATGCCGCCGCCCCCCAAATATTGTCTGCAAAATGGTCATAAACAGCATCCATCACTTCTTTGTCACTCTTAAACATTTCCTTCCTCGAAGATCCTTGAATTTTGAGAAAAGAAAATAGTCATTGGGAGCTATATCTGGGCTGTAAGTCGATCTCCTTCAAGCCATATTTCTTCACACCTTCCATTGCAACAAGAGCTGTGGGCAACAGGCGCGTTGTCGTGAAGAAGACGCTCACCACCACTGAATTTCCCTCGCCTTTTCTCTTTGATGGAAATATGTAGTCTATGCAATAGGCCAGCGTAGTACTCCCCATTTACTGTAGTGTTCCTCTCCTTGAAGTCAATGAAGTCACATTCCCAAAACATTGTGGCCATGATCTTCTTAGTTGACTAAGTGACCTTGGCCTTTAGAGGGGTGTTTCGCTAAGTTTACGCCGCTCACTCCATTGATTCTCTTTTGGACAAGGGATCATAGTAGAGGGTCTTAGTTTCACCTCCTGTAACAATGACTTGCAGAACTTCTATCTCGTTGCCATTGCAGATCTCCAAAAATGCCTGACAACAGATGACTCGTTGCTGCTTTTGGATTGAGGAAAGAAGTCTAGGTACCCATCTTGCACTAACTTTATCCATGTTTAAATGTTCATTAATAATTCGAAGGACTGTTGTTTTAGAAAGGTCCAACCTTGCTGCTATTTCTATAACTTTGAGCCGCCGGTCTTCCATAATTTCTCCTTCCTCAAGACCGTTTTCAGGAGTGAGCACCTCCAAGGGCCGACCTGCATTCTCTTCGTCCTCAATGCTTTCTCGAACCATTCGAAAAAGCTTGACCCATTCTTTTATGACAGAATATAAGGGGGATGTTTCCCCATATACACCGTCAAATCACTGTTTAAATTCATTTGGAGTATATCCTTCTTTTGTTAAGAACTTAATAACAAGCTCAACACTCCATTTTGAACATGCACAATCTTTTACACATAGCCTTCTTTATGCAACTATATCTGAACAAGTGAACACAGTGGAGCGGAAGTTACGGCTACAATTATTTACTTAACAGATAAGATATGACAGCAGATAAAGCTTTTGTGAAGGCGATAATCCTTATCGGTGAGGCCAGAAACTTATGAACCTAACCTCGTATATGTGTGGTATGTTTGTATATATACATATATCTAATTTATTAATCTATAGAGAATTCCTCTGGTCTTCCAGCATTACTAATAGGAGTGATTTTCACTACCAGAAATGCTACAGATCAGGATTAAAGTATGTAGAGATTTAAAAACTTGAAGAATTGTAAAAATCTGTTTTATCCAAAGCTAATACATAAATATCTTAAATCATACAAAATTAAATACATAGCTAGTGTACTTAATCTCTGGTCCCTTGTGACTCCACACTTGAGCCCAGTAGCACTTTCAGTTGCAGAAAGAACTTTAAGATGACTTTCATATCCGCTGCCTGTCTCCACGACTGCTAAAACTTCTTGGTTTACCGGTAGATTTGCATACTGCATTTCTTCATTGTCTTCAGAAACCCAGGATTTCTTCTGCTGCAGCACGTTCTGCTCGTCCTTAAGACCGTACTGTGTTGATCCTTTGGCACGTTCTACCACACACTGCAATTCCCCTTATTACGGTTATGATCCTAACCAGTGAGATAATGGTTATTCATGATCAAAGGGCAAACTTTCTGAAAATATGCATTTATTTTTGATGACCTCCCAGAACTTAAATACTGTACGTCAATGTGCAGCCATCTTTTAACCTTTTAACTGCTCTAATTTGTGCATCTCATTGTTGGTCGCCAAATGTTTGCTAAATCTTTGAATTTGTTTCAGCTCCGGTATCTCCAAGCCTATGGTAAAACTTGCAGATGAAACAAATATCACACTCCAGCGATATTGCAGAAAGCAGTGCAAGTATAACGAGGTGCTCTTCTATGCCGCTGTGCTTATTGCCGTGCCTCCCACAGGCCGCTTGCGCTCGTGTTGCGACTCACTGTAGTGCTATTCCTCTCTCCCTTGTCAGATATGGCTACTAGAACGATTCCGCCTTCAAATCTTAGAAGTGCTACTCTACTCCAATGTCCCAATTTTTACTTCATTTTTGTTTTCTGAGCTGGTTCTCAAGGAGACCGATGAACAGTTTTGGGGATATCGGGTCATCATGTTTTTCACCTCGTTATAGTGTAAACATCCTCTATTCTTATCTTAATCCTTGTTGCCGTTTTTAGCATTTAGTGAGTTATATTGTATATCTGGAATTTCCCTGGCAAACATTTCCATTCGGTTATTTTGGGTTTACTGTAATTTCAGACTAATACAAAGGGTGTCAAAATATATACACACGCAGAGACAAAAGCTATTAATATAACAAAACTGAATTCACACAAACAAAAAATGATGATCACTAATCATCTTAAGACTTTTACAGTTATAACAGCTGTTCAAAATTCCCACCATCGGCGTCGATGCACTTCTGAGTACGTTGAACTACTGATTCAGCAACGTTTGCAAAAGTGTCCTCAGCGATTGCAGCACATGCCGTTTCAATTTCTTCCGGAAGTGCTGCCAATATAGCTGGTTTTCTACGGTATACAACATCCTTAAGAGTTTCCCATAGGTAGAAGTCCAACGGAGTTAGATCCGGAGAACGCGGTGGAAACTCAATCGACCTCTTCGTCCTATCCAGTGCCTTGGAAGATTTTCACCAAGTTATGCACGTACATCTTGATGGTAATGTGGTGCTGCACCATCCTGTTGCATATGGTACCACAAGTCTCAAACTTGTCTCTAATGCGTGCAATTGTTACTCGCGTTGGCGGCTCTGTTCTGTACACATGTCTCCATTGCCTTTGAACTTCAACAGCATTTTCGGTTTTCCAATACCACTTCAAAATTGTTTCCACTTTTCAAACGATAATCTTGACTCCATTTTGTTGTAGCAACGCTATCATAACGTAATGTGAGTCACATCTGTTTACAGAACATTACTACACATTACTGTTGTTTTTCGGTCCAATTTTGAAATATATTAAATAGATATCTACTGTGAAAGTGTATATACATTTTTGGCCTCCTCGGTAGATAGAATTAATTACGCAAATTTATGAAACATGTTTAAATAATTAGTCTTTCTTCTGAAATCACATTTATTTGATTTTAACGTTCAAATACAGTCGTAAATGTATTTACTATAAGCATTCTTTGTGATATTTATAAAACTAATTGCTTGCAATTGATGTTAGGATGTTGAAATCCTCTCCTGTTCATTAACCATGAAACCGTGTAAATGTTCTGATGTGTTATTAGCCCTTGAGTAACCTGAAACTGTTCATCTATAACATAACAATCGAGCAACTTTCAACTTCCTAGAGCTAATTTGTTTCAAGGTAGAAATGCATGCCCTGGTCAGAAAGTGTGTTTAATAAGCCACGCCTTGCTTCCGTCAAGATATCGAGCGGAACTGTTGTGAGATATCCCCTTCTTACAGAAATATATAGAATGTAGTTGACGTCCTTCTCTCTAGCCTTGCGGCCATTCTTCAACTTTTCAACTCCTACCGTAACTCTTAACAATTTCCTTCATGCGCCAGTTACCAGTACCCTTTGCACACGAACAAACTTGTCCAATAAACGTAATCATACATCCAATTAACTCAAACTAATGCTCCAACTAGCTCTAGGATTTACCCAGAATGAACTGAAAGCATCTTACGGCGAAGTTATATCCAAAAACATTTTTTTTTTCACTCGCAAGTGTTTGACATCGAACCAGGAATATATTTAAATCTTTGTTCACAAACTAAAACATGCAGTAATCTACACCCGGTTGACAATGCTCGCCCTGATACTAACAGGAACAATAACCAGGCTTCATTTCTGCCAAATTTTCTTACGGCAAAGTATTATCTTTGAGTTTTCCTTTGTCACATTTTGTCGGAAACTAGAACCGAGCAAGATGCTTCAGGCTGTAACGATCGAGACTCGCATTATGGAGATTCCATTCAAATTTCTTGGTTTCGGCTATCCTCGTTTTCCTCTGGGCACTTGGGCGAATGCTTTGGAATGGAAATGGATATTTCCATTTCAATCATTTCATTCCATAGATCCAAATCGGAAGGTAGACTGCAAATAGAAAGCGCCAGTGAGATGGGCTGGTGCACTGCGGCGTAACGCTGAAGTTCCTATCGTGGCATCTGGCGGATTCTGTTTGGAGGCCCTCCAGCTTCCCGCGTCTGGGGCTTACTATCTAACGAAACGTGTCGCCGGATTTGTATCCATCATCTCATCCCTTACACATTCCTGAAGTGTCTCCCTTGGTGGTATAGGTAAAAAAAAAGGGGCCATCAGAGTGGCCGAGGTACCGAATTATTCTCCGTGGTCCCAACTAGTTTTATCTTATCCCTACCTATCTGTTCTATCCGTTCGGAAACTAAAACTGCTTGCAACCAAAGTTTCAGATGTTTTCCGGACAATTCTACGGTCTCCCGTCTTAGGAGCGTTTACTAAAAAATTCTAGAGTTTAATTGGAAACTCTCTAGATAAAAATAATAGCAATATAATATGTCTAACTTTACACATATCAGATGGATTTAAATATAATAAAATTAAACAGCTTAAAATAAAGAATAAACCCACAAATTCAGCAGCGTTTCAGATAAATATAGCTGTTAAAAGAAATTTCTATTAAATTAGATTTTTTTTTTAATTCTATTAAAATACCAACTTTGAAGTTAAAATGACCCAGGTACATAATACACCATTCTTTACATGTTTAATTTTTCTTTAGCTCTTAAAACATTTCTTCTTCATTTCATTTTCAGCATTCACAACAAAGAGGGGTATAGAAAAGTATAAAATAATTTGTGTTTTACCATGATATTTCCATAACCTTTAATAGCGATTTCTTCTGCATCTCCTTCCGGAAAACTGTGAAATATTGGGCATTTTGAGTTACCATTGGAAACCCTTTTTTAAATTTATGAAATTAAGTGCTTTGGGCTATAAGTTACATGAATTTGTTATATTATTAATTCTTGGTACTTTTAGACTTAATTGTCAGTTGTCACATGAGCATGGATATGAAACAGGAAACGTCCAAATTTATAATATTTTCTATCAGTTCAATTATAAAAAGTTTTAAATAGTATATGCTTATAATCTGGCTAGCCGTGCCACAGCACGATATTTTATATATCTTTATTGATAACAAATTCGTTTATTTAGATAGGTGAAGTTAATATTACATTTATTAATTTGATTGATATTATTGAATGCATTATTAATCGTGTAATTAAAAAAGGTAGTAAATATAAGATAATTTTGTGCTCTTTACGTAACAGAATTTTTAGTCGGTCTTGGTAGTGTAGTGGTAACCATACTTATCTCCTAAACCCAAGATCGCGGATTCAATCCCGGACAAGATCGATGGCTTCCTTCGAAAGGGAAGTAAAGCAATGGGTCCCGTGTAGTAAATTTACAGCATGTAAAAGAACCTCAAGCCTGAAAGAAGAGGCCTCTGAGCAAAATTTGTCGGCCGTTTCACTCACTGAGTTGAATGGGACCTGATGACCTGAGATGTTAAAGAGCGTTCGTAAATGAACCAAATCAACAACGTAACAATATTTTGCAAGACTTCAATATAAAACAAAGTCTGTTTAATTAGACATTATTAGAGCGTTTCTTTCTTTATCAGCTCTGTTGTCATTAGTGAGTGCCATACTTTCAGATAAGCGTATGAAACAAGGTGATTTATTTCGAAATCTTCGCTATGAAATTTTTTGCAGGCCATCCTCAATACAGCAAAGTTGAACAGGTTGCAGCATAATTAAGGGAATAGCAAAGAATACAACCACAACTAGGAGAAGTAAAAATCTTAGTAAAGGAGAATGAAACATGCCGGTATAGCTACTGAGCCCAATATAGGGGCATAATGTTTCCTCATTTCTTCATATTTACACATCACTTATTTTTAGTCAATTATTATAATTTAGTGAAAGAAGTCCTTTAAATATTTCAGGCAATTAGATCGTATTTCCTAATTCTGGTATAAACTTTTCATCAACACATTTAGTCACATAATTATTGGAGTCTTCCCATATTATGGATTCTTTAGCCCTTGCGTGAGAAGTTTTACATCAAGGAAATGTTTGTTTTAAAAAAAAGTGGTTTGGTGGTCAGCGCTGGAACCTTATAGAAGGTCAATCAGAATGTCCTTGAAGCCTCCATATAGTGAGAAGTATAGCTCACGAGGTCACTGGTTTTCCACATTAATTTGAACGACTACGTTTTAAGTAGCTTTCAGATTAACTATATTCTATCAAATACACCTAAAAGCGCGGCCACGAATTCTTGAATTCCAGTAATGAATTAATAAGAAGATTTTTAGGCATTTGGATCACGCTGGGGATAAAATCTTCCGCAGTGTTCTGTCTGGTTTGATAGTGCGTTAGATCGTATTTTACTACCATCACTACAAGTAAAAAAACAGTTTTTAGTTTTTTTTTTAATGATTTATTTATGGACGCTCTTTAACAGCTCAGGTCATCAGCGTCCCATTCAACTCAGGGCGTGAAACGGCCGACAAATTTTGCTCAGAGGCCTCTCTTTCAGGCTTGAGGTTCTTTTTCGTGCCGTAAATGTACGACACGGGACCCACGGCTTTACTTCCCTTCCGAAGGAAGCCATGCTTAGGATTTTTACGCCCCGAAAAAATCCATCGGTCCTGGCCTGGTTCGAACCCGCGATCTTGGGTTTAGGAGGCATGGTAACCACTACACCACCAGGATCGACAGTTTTTAGTAATATCCTTCCCTCTGACGGCCATGAGTGACGGGGAGGTCTGGGATTCGAATTGCGCCAGGATCGTCCTCCCTGACTGAGGTTTTCTCCAAGTTTCCCTTAGTCCTCATAAATGGAAAATGCCGGGGAGGTACCCTAAACTTAGGCCTGGAACATTTCCTTCCTTAAAAAATTCTTTCCCAACATATTTCATCTCATGTATCATTATCGTTCAGCAGCCTCAGTAGTAAAAACGGGCGTTAAATACCATTCATTCATTTTTTTTCATACTTTCCCTCTGACATTCATATCATGACAGCTGACTTCTTCGGCTGGGTATTGTGATAAGATAAAGTATCTTGAGCAATGATGGAAGACCTTAAGAGTGACTCTATCCTACATCTGGTCTTCCATATTCAAACTCAAATGCTATCATTACAGCCGAGAGTGACGTGCAACTGCATACAGATATATTTGAGCAAATATTACAATTTTACGAATATCATGTAATTAAAATCACGTTTTTTTGCATGTTTTGTGTGTATTTTGAAGTATATTAGTTTTTAATGATGACCGAATAGTAAAAATACAAATAATTGAAACGAAGAAGTAAATCACCTCATATTATTTCCACTTATTACAAAATCCTTAATAATGATGCCTGTAAAACACATGATTAACTATATGAACGTATCTTTTGATTAAGTTTCTATGGTGAGAAGTTTTTTATTTTACGTTAGAGAGATTAAATTCTTATTTTACGAATTTCTGCACAAAATGTCATTAAATGAATGAGCGGGGAGCTGCATGTAGCAAAACCTCTGAAAATATTATCTCTCAGTGGTACAACAAACACTAAAAGTTAATGCAATGCCTTTTAACGTCGTTTTAAATAATATTTTTGCATGCAAAGTCTTCATGCAGTGTTAAATGCAGGGTACTTTTAAACCATGTAACTTAAAGAGATTTTAATTTAAAATATTAAATTACTGTTAAAACCGAGCGAGATGGTTTAGGTCTTACATTTGGTAGGTTCAGGGCTGAGACGACCATCTTAACGTTGCTATTTTTTGTGATTTTCTCTGTTTATTAGAAGAATGCTGAAATGGATGTTTACTAATCCACGGATTTTCTGTTCTCCCATTTTATCTCATTTCACAAGTTCCAGACAACGCGGACTAACAGTGTGAGACTTCTGGTCGTTGAGGTTTCTGCCCTGTCGTCTGGTAAGGAAACGGACCTTCCAAGGAGCTTGAACTTCTTGGAGGGGAGTTCAGCCGGCGTTGAGGTGTTCAATCAACAGTTAGACCTCTCCTGCATTGTCCCTGCCCTGGCCCCCTACGTGTGCCTCATCCCTTCCTCCTGGAGCTTCAGGAATGCAAGATGCCTTCCTTGTGCCTGCGCATCTGAAAGCTTCCTCTACCGTATTAATGTACTCCAATCCAAATGACTAAATAAGTAATCTTTTGAAATTAAGAAAAACTTTATAGAAGAATATTAGGGCTACAGACATGTATGTATGCCTGATTTTTTTGACTTCCTAGCCTACAAGAAGACTAAATTATAAACTCATCACTATTCTCATATCCAAAGAGCCAGGCGTAGCGAAAAAAAAAAGCATTAACATTCTCTTGAATGTGTTGCAAATGTTACGCACATTTTCTATAGGAGTAGCGGTTAATAAAGCACTAATTTTAATTATAAAATAATATCACACTAGCTACTAATAGCCACTGCTGGCCTCTTAACATTGCAACGTCATAAGAGATGCGTTAAACTGACTCCGCGTTTTCTCAGGTCGTCGAAAATATAACAGTAATACCAAGGGTGCCAAAAAATGTATACACACTTTCACAACAGATATCTGTTTAATATATTTCAAAGTTGGACCTAAAAACAATAGTAACGAGTAGTATGATGTTCTGTAAACATGTTGACTCACATACATTATGATAGCGTTGCTACGTGAAGGTAAATCAACAATAAACAACTGAAGTCAAGATTATCGTATGATGTTCTGTAAACAGATGTGGCTCACATTACGTTATGCTAGCGTTGCTACAACAAAACGGAGCCGAGATTATTGTTTGAACAGGGAAAGCAATTTTGAAGTGGTATTAGAACACCAAGAGTGTTGTTGAAGTTCAAAGGTAATGGGGACGTGTGTACAGAACAGAAGCGCCAACGCGACTAACAATTGCACGCATTCGAGACAAATTTGAGCTCACGTACCGTATGCAACAGGATGATGCACCACCTCATCGTACCGAAATCTACACCTCGATGATAATCTTCCAAGGCACTGAAAAGGATGAAGAGGTGGGATTGAGTTTCCACCGCGTTCTCCGGATCTAACTCCGTTGGACTTCTACTTATAGGGAACTCTTAAGGATGTTGTATACCGTAGAAAACCAGCTACACTGGCAGCACTTCGGGAAGAAATTGAAACGGCATGTGCTGCTATCGCTGAGGACACTTTCTCAAACGTTGCTCAATCAGTAGTTCAACGTACTCAGAAGTGTATCGACGTCGACGGTGGGCATTTTGAGCTACTGTTGTAGCTGTAAAAGTCTAAGATGATTAGTGCTCATCATTTTCTGTTTGTGTTAATTCAGTTTTGTTATGTTTTTTTCTTTGCTTGAAGTGTGTATACATTTTTTTGGCACCCTCTGTATGCACCAACAGATATCTGAATTGATTAACAGTGCTTGTGTTGAACGAAATGCGGCCACAATTAAACAATATGAGATCAGTGGATGGGGTAGGACGAACAAACAGACGTGAAGGATCCCAATGGCCTTGTCAAACAGTTGAACGAGAAGACAAGAGATACTTTTCTCGTGTCTGTTATGAACACGCACAATGTGTTGCAGTTTTAAAGTTATATATCAGTGTATAAATAGTAGAGTAGTCTGGAGTTTGATCTCCGTTATTCTTTGTCTGTGTCCAAAAGGGTTTTCTTTCATTCAAATTCCCAGAGAAATGAAGATGACAAGGATATATATTGCTGACTAATTACCTTCTTACAGTGCCAAATGGTTCAAATTTATGGGTGCATTGTTTTAAACTCACATTTTTCATAGGGTTCGTTTAAAACGTCGCGGTATGATATAACTACATTTACTATAAATTATTTTGAACAAAAACACGTCAATTTTGGTATTGAGGAAAAAGTTTAAAACCAATGTTGATTAAACATCTGGTTTCACTTTCTCGCCCACTTCCTCACCACGCCTACTTTGATATTTCAAATTAAATTTTTATTTTTTGATGGTTAAATTTTAAAGAGGGCGCAACTGTTATAGCAAATTTGCTTTTTAATCGTTGTCTGACAACTTAGAATGTTGCTATTGATATTTGAATTTAGGTAGAATAATACTCTAAAAACTACCGAACATTTAATGTAATAATTGCGTTTTAGTGACAAATTGTTTAAACAGCAAAGTATTCCGGTATTCAAAATAGACTATTATTATTATGTTAACAATTGAACTTTTATTGAAAATAAGTTATTTTTATCCTACAATTAACCAACTTAATTTTTATGCTGATCAAATTCAAACAACAATCAAATAACTACATAAAGTTTAAAACCAATGTCGATTAAATATTAGGTTTCAATCCCTAACTCATTTTTACATTTTAAATGACACCCCTACTATTTAATGATTAAATTTTAAAAAGATGGGAAATTATCGCTTTCTTTCTTTTTCCTTTCTTTTTTCTCTCTCTTTACTGTTGCCTGGAAACCTGAATTTTTGTTACTGTTATTTGAATATAAATAAAAAGCTTATTTCCGGATAATCCGCCTAAGTTCTGTTCTTTCTTACAGAGTATAAACCATTTCTAAACAATTTATTACTAAATAAAACTGTTACATTCAATTGTTTTATAATGTTATTTTGTCCAAATTCAAACAAAGACAGTATCGCTTGCTGGCAGCGATGAAAAACAAAAGATACAACAGTTGCATCCACTTTAAAATTTAAGCAGCAAAAGGCAAGGATGTCATATCAATTACAAAGAGGGTGTGGCTGGGGAAAGGGGATGAATCCTGAAAATGTAGTGATAAAATTCACCATAAATGCTCAAATCGGCACGTTTTTATTTAAATTAAATTAATATTAAATAAGTAGATTGAGAAATTTTGGAATGAAAGCCCTGTATGCTCTTAACGTTATAAAATGTTAGATAAAAATAGGTTTCAGTCAAAATAGTTTAGTTGATAATAATCAGTTTACTGTACCAGTATCTAATTATGTAATTTTGCATCGAGTAGCCTAAAAATGAATCTAGTTAAGGTAAAAGAACACTTTATTGACAACAATGTTTACTTTTGCCAATCCTTACCTTAGTTTTAGTGTTATTTTGTAGCATGCACATTTGTATTTAATAATGTAAAGGGATAGAATAACATTTTTCTGTACATTTTAAGTCATGTTAAACACACAAATAAATTCAAAACAAAATATATAACAAGTGGATACATATAGCTAACATACAAAACCATTTGTCGACTTTATGAAACATCCATTGTTTATTCACATCATCTACCAACTGCGAAAACTTCTATTTGGTTCTGCCTCTTTAGAGAGTTACAAATTCATATTAGAGCCCTCAACTTAAAACGGAAACAGTAATATTTAATGTACGGCGATATTACTGTTCTTACTTACGCAAAAAACTGGTATAGAAATCGATCTAGAATTGATCTTCGATAATAATATCAGTATATTAAAAATTCAATATTTTGAGTGGCAAGTTAAGACATGAAGTGAAGGGAAATAAGATGATGCGATGGACGTTTATGCAAAGCACGGTAAATTGACCGAAAAATTGAGTAAAGAAAGATTGTAGATAGCGTGGCTTCTATAATTATCTCACTGTGTAATTAGCCTGCTTTCCTGTTTTACCTTGAAAACATTCGAAAAACACCGTAGCGTTGCAACAGTTTTAATTAATCCTGTTCGTAAGTTAGGTTTGATGACAGGTGTGAATTACATTCAGAAATTAACTCAACAGCGATAATTTAAGGGATGATGAGACGTGATTAACGGAAAATTAATGAATATTAGGAAAAGTTTATTTTCGATGAAACATTTCTTATATTAGAGAGACATTCATTAAATATTTGAATCGTTAGTTATATAAAATATAGGCTATATTTTCCGTGTTTAACTTATTTTCTTAAATTCATATGGTAAATTAAGTAATTTAAGCATGTCAATAGATTATAGTTTTACGTTTAAGTTATCGGGGCACCAAAACACTTTAGAAATGCTGTTCCTCCTTGGCATTTTAATTATCTTTAGCTGCCTAACTTACTAACATTTAATATTTTTTGGAATAAAATGATTTTATACTTTATACTTTAGTATTTCACAGAGATTTTTTAAACATGTGCTTGAAGCGTTCGGTTTGTCTATCAGCAAAAAGAACAGGGATATAATATATAAACGTAATGCTCCTATTAAAGAAAACTACTTTGTGCTAACTGGTGACAAATGAACTAATTTCTATTCACATCTTTGGAAGTAGTGCTGAAATATGCACGCTGGAGAGGTTATATATTCATTGGTACAATGCGTAAATTTGGCAGTATGCACTAGAACTGTATCGCTGGTTCAATGTCGCCTAAAGTGTTTGCTTATTTTACGTCTCTGGTATCTATTTCATAGGATTACTTAACTAGCAGGGCAGTAAACTCAGCATTAATTTTTTTTATGCAACTCTGTTATAATCATCTCTGTAGAAATAGTGATGAATTTTGAGAAAGTTCGCAAATCCCGGGTTTGATGTCACATATGTAAAAAGAAATACTAAGAAGGATCACGTTAACCTGGAGAGCATTTTCGGTCCTTGAGTTTATATTGTTAGACCAAACACTACTTAACAAATCAGATTCCAGAAGCTGGAAACCTGTGGAAACCTAGTATTACTATATAGGTGCCAGACATAATCACTAACAAAAGAACAAAATTAAATATGCCAAAGAAATATGCAATTCAAGATCCTGGGAATAACTTTGAAGGAAAAAATACCTACAGTATTAATAAACCAGTTATCTCAGACAACAGACATCGCGCAAATAGCTACCAGAAGCAAATAACAATGGGGCGGCCACATCGCAAGAATGCTGGACAATAGATAGACCTACAAGATATCCACATGGAACGTCGGTCCTGGTGGTGTACTGGTTACCATACTTGCCTCCTATACCCAAGAACGCGGGTGCGAACCCGGCCAGGATCGATGAATTTTTTCGGGCGTGAAAATCCTAAGTATGGCTTCCTTCGGAAAGCAATTAAAGCCGTGGGTCCCGTGTCGTGCATTTACGGCACGAAAAAGAACCTCAAGCCTGAAAGAGAGGCCTCCGAGCAAAATTTGTCGGCCATTTCACGCCCTGAGTTGAATGGGACGCTGATGACCTGAGAACTTAAAGAGCGTCCATAAATAAATCAATAAAAAAATCCATATGGAACCCCCGGATAGGAAAAAGGACACAAAGCAGACCCAGAGGAAGATGGACAGACCTCTTCAAGGAACATGCAACGAGGTCCAGATTGGTCAAGAGTAGCAAGAGTAACAGAAAAATGGAAATCTCGAAAAGCAGCTAGTGCAGTGAAAAATTCATTTTTTATTTGATTTATTTACGTAGGCTCTTTAACATCTCAAGTCATCAGCGTCCCATTCGTATCAGGGCGTAAAACGGCCGATAAATTTTGCTTAGAGGTTTCGTTTTTCAGATTTGAGTTTTTTTTTTATCGTGCCGTAAATGTACGACACGGGACCCACGGCTTTACTTCCCCTCGGAAGGAAGCCATACTTAGGATTTTTACGTCCGAAAAAAATCCATCGATCCTGGCCGGGTTCGAACCCCGCAATCTTGGATTTAGAAGTGAGAAATGGAGTAACCAAAGAACAAATCAGTCAGAGTCTTAAACAGCATACGAACAACTAGCGTGGAATAGCTCACCACGTTAGGAACAAGCGAGTTTTCCCTACTTGTTAGGAGGCCTTCACCTTAAGGGATGCAATAGGCTATTTCCAGCGTGGAAATGAAATATAACGAAAGGGAATTGATTAAGAAAACGACAGCAGGTGAGGAGGTAATTTTTGTTTCATTAAATTGTTTCAAGTTGGGAACGTTTTAAAGCTGACTTTTATGACATTTAGATTCATTAGTTTATAAAAAGCCCAGTCTCTAATATAGAAGGTAATGACGACACTGGTTTCAAGAACGAATTGAAGAACTTTGTGAAGACAGTATCGTTAAAAACAAGAAAACGTTTTGTGTTTTAAAATACATGCTGTTCAGATTTTGCAGAAAACACGTTAATGAAGTTTATGTTGATATTACACCACAGTGTCGACACGGGTGGCTGTGTCGTTAAGGCACAGATTCGTGAGCAGGAGGTCAGGGGTTAGATTCCCGCCAGGGCTGTCCTCCCTGATTGACAGGTTTTATCCAGGTATTCTGCAGGGAAATATCGGGACGTACCGTAAACTTAGTCCTGGAACGTTTTCTTCTTTTAATTAAAAACACTTTTCCAAATTATAAAATATTTCATATATCACCAGTGATCACCGGCTGTCAGAAAACGGACCTTTAACAGTATCATAAATACAGCACACTGTTTTGGTATATTGAAACACAATTAAAAACCAATAATTCCCTACAAGAAAGCGTACAATGAGCACATACCTATAAATTACAAAATATTTGATGGTGTGAAATCCTTGCCTAAATTTCTTCATAAAAATGTCGTGAATTAAATTAACTCACCAGTGGGTACCAAGAATAGCACCATCAACAATGATAATATGCTTCTTTGTAATTTGTAATCTCAGGATAGTTTTGAAATCATGAACGTTTATTAAACAAAGTACATCAAACAGCGAGTTAATTTGATAGGGCAATTTAGAAATTTTTGTTGTTTTCGAAAATAAGAATACAGGTAATGCTTTCATTTCCTAAAAAATCGTTCTCTGAACATGAAATACATTTGAGATTTTAACTCATAGTTCCAGCCTGACTAACCATACTAAAACCATATTTGTATTACAAAAAAGAACACTATATGCCTTATTTCTAACCCAAATTATTAATGTAAAACCATTTAAAGCAATACCTGCTTAAATTCCAGATTTAAGAGCTTTTCGAAGTGAGGAGGTTTTAAAATATATTTAAGCTCATTTTTCTTCTACCAACACGCAAATAAAATATATTTATCTCCCCTTTCGTCTTTGTCTTCCTATTTATAATTATATTACATTTTAAATATTTAAGATATTTCATTTTGCATAGGAATTTCTGTTAGTGAGAAGGTTTTAAACGATAACCATGAAGAGACTGGGTCCCTTACTACGAGCATTTTCCTCTGGTAACGGTTTGTCCCTTTGATTGGAACTTTCTTTGATGACATTAAGCGAAGGTCTTTCAATCAACAAATGGATTCATTGAACTCGATTGACCAACTGCACTGATATTAAATAGCATGATGCTCAAATAGTATAACTTTATGTAATTTTTTCTACTGCATTTATTTGTTTTATTCCTGTCAAGTGTGCTTCGATTTAATTACTGAACGAGAAAAGCAAAATTCAACCATGCAACAGTAATTAATTATTATGATAATTATTATAAGTAAAACTGGTTCACAATGAAATAAAACAACCTAATTTTAGATAAATAATGAAAAATTCACAATAAAAGTGCATTGTAACCCTAAGTGAAAAACGTTTTGTAATAAATTGTGGTAATAATCTTAAATATTTAGTTGATTTTATTTCAAATAAGCTTTCATTCTTATCAACTCTGGTTTGATTAGATTAATCTTCTCAATAGTTAATAAAACTTAAAAAGTGTGACTTTTTCTTGAACTTTTATTTATGTATTATTTATAGTAGCGTATGTGGATTGTGAAATGAATACTATAGGTGTAAGTCTGAATGAAATTAAATTAATTAACGATAGTGTAAATGAACTTGACGCCTTAAAATGAATGATGATTAACGCCCATTTTTTACTACTGAGGCATCACAGGCGATGGACACTAATGATACATGAGATGAAATTATATATTGTGTAAGGATTTTTTTTAAGGAAGGAATCGTTCCAGGCCTAAGTTTAGAGTACCTCCCCGGCATTTGCCATTTATGAGGACTGAGGAAAACCTGGAAAAAACCTCAGTCAGCGAGGACGGTCCTGGCGGGATTCGAGCCCCCAGACATCCCGCTCAAGCATCCGCGCCTTAAGGACCTCGGCCACCCGTGGCGGTTTGACGCCTTAACGCTATGCGGCTTTCACCTTGGGGAAATCTACGTAAGAAAAAAAAAAAAAACCCAGAAAGGTTGACATTACCGGAATTCGAACCCAGCATCTCCGGATTAGCAATCGCAACGCCACCACTAGGCCACTGACTAGGTCTTGTACTTATTATATTAGCTTAAAATTGTTAGTTTTTATAAAAAATTAAAGGCCAAGGTTAATCTTTCGGAATTAACTTGTCGAAATCAACTCCTACAAGTTGATAGGTTTTCTGAGGTAGTTTAATTTCGCTTTTAATTCCATTTTGTTGTCATATCCTTCACTCTTCAAATGGCTAATATGACAATAATAATTGGTTAAACTTAAATGTATCATTTACTCGTAATTACAAGCTGTTTGCTTCGAAAAATCGTGATATTTTTAATTAAGTTATACGTGTACGATCGACAGCATTCATTTATACGCCATGTTTAACTGCAGCTTGGAGCTGCATTCATGATAATGCCTTGTAGTGTTGTTACCGTATAACAAGATGAATAGCTCAAAATAAATGAAGGCATCAGAACAAATGAATGTTAAGCATCAGAAGAAGTTAAGAAGTTGTTCTTGTAAGTCCACATGGCCATTTCGCACAATCACTTGTTTTAACCGTAAAAGAAACAGTTCCGCATATTTGCTGTTGCAGAGGCATATTAATTGGTAAACAAGTTTAATTACTACCTGTAGGGCGACAGGAATTAGCGTTCTCACTAACCACAACCTGTTGGCACAGAACATTATGGAAAGTAGGATGTTGAAATGCTGCTTATTTCCGCTACACTGCTATGGCCCAGTTGTTTTTGAGAATGGCTCCAAAATGACACTTTTTAATACTTTAATCAGGATAAAAATATTAGTAATTAAATACATTAAAATTTAAAAGTTCAAAGTTTGAAATTTACAGTTTAAGCATGGGCTGAGAGTTACTTCGTATGACATTAACCTATAAATTAATGCAACATTAATAGTTTAATTAGCTGAATCATATGTAATATATTAAGTCTAACAAAACAATGCAGTTAAACATGCTAAACTGAGTAAAAGCTTCTGAACGAAAGCAAAAACCTTTTATGAATAATGAAATAAGTAAATAATTGTAAAATGCAAATAGGCGAGTCTTAATGCAAGGAGTTGTACTATGTAATTACATACACCCTAACGTAACTAAGCACCAACAGATATAACAGAGTTTTATTTCAAAGATGTTCAAAGCGAAGTTCAAATATTATTAAGGACTTAGTCGAATGGAATGCTGTTGGTTTTAATATTCATTAAAAGCAGCATAAATATAAATTTCAAAAGTTTCTTCCTGTTATTGTGTAAAGTGCACCATGAACAAGCTAATATTAAGGAAGCACTGGTGTTTTTAAACTTCGGAGAAGTTTTTGAGTAACTGTAAACTCATATCTAGGAGTTTGTCGCTATGCATCTCATTATAAATATATTCATCCTCTTTCTTTCTACTAATATTTTTATAATTAACCGTATTTTAATTTTATTTTACAGATTATTCTCAATAATTACCAGTTTTATATTCAATTAAAAATATATTTTCAAGTTTTTTTTTCGTAATGTTTGCTATCACGTTAAAGAGAGTATTATTTTAGAGGCAGATGCCCTAATTCTATGCCGTACTAAACATTATAACAAAATTATAGAAATACAAAAAAGTAGTAGCAGTAGTAGTAATGGACGTTTTATTGTACTAGTTTTAGAATGCATTCAAATCGACAGTCGCATGGGCCCTATGGCCGTACCTGCTAATATCGTCCTTATAGCAGTCAAAATGGCCATACATATACATACATATACACATACATGCACATATACGTACATGCATACATACAAATATACAAATACTTCGATATATTTACGTTTTCTATTAATAATTTTACATAAAAATACACAAATATGAATGGAACCCTTACTCTTGAGCCCCCCTTCCATTTACTCACACCCCTCTCCAACTCCCCCCTCTGCATTATAGTCATTAACCATCTTTGTCGGGTTTTTTTCTATTCCTAAATTGTCTGAGTATCTCGCATTCACTAATCTTCCCCGTAAATGTTCAAAGTTCTATTAGAATTCAGTTGCGGTGATAAATGCTCATTTCTTAAAATTTCCGTTTCCCTGCATTCTGCCAAAATATGCATCCAGTTATCGCTCTCTCCTCACAATGGGTAAATTCTTTACCCGAGAGCATGAACTGTTTTGTTTCCTTTCCAAGCCCCTAATCTGAACCATGCGAGACCACTTCTTTCTTCCCTGACACAGACATCTAAACAATGTCCCCTTCCCCACACCAGATGTATTTGAGCCTGTAGGTTAAGCGATACTTTTTCTGCGCATTGAGATTCAATATTTTGTCTATCTATATCTCGCAAACGTCTGTTAACTATTTTCCAACTATTTCATGTAATATCCTCTCCCTCAACCAAATATACCCCAATCAAATGTTGTCTAAGTCTCTATTTTTGATGCCCATCTCGTATCCCACCCTTTCCTTATTTGCTCCCTTAGACAGACTGCTCAAAGAAGAGCTTGATTCCCCCGTATTATCCTTAACCAGTATTTATATGCTCTTATTTCACACCTTTGTTAGAAATACCAAACTTTAAGGACCCCTACAATTTGTTGTACTCCTCCCTACTTGTAACAACAGTTTTAGAAACTGCGTTCGTGCCTGATAAAGTTCATCGAAACAAATGGAAAAAAAAAAAACAACTAATGTTGCGGTCTAATCTCTCACGTTTCAAGTACAAAACATACAGAGGTGATTAATAGGATCATTGTAAGAGTTTAGAACGTTAGCAAATAGCACTTGAGCTATTTTATAATATATAATGATTTCTTATAAGGATATTCATAAACATTGAAAGATAAATACTTCAAGTATGTTACATCCTTGAGTAACCTTCACACTGGTGATGTAAGCCTTTAGTAATCACAAGTTTTTCCTAATCAGGGGTATCTAATGTACTTCTTTAAAACTAAGTAATTTTCTAATCATATTTTATTTTATTTTTCGATTTATCGTCCAGTTATCATAGAGGTCTGTTATTTTTTAGTATGTTCTGTGTTGCTGCTTAATTTATAAGCTATGCTTTACAATAATCAGCTTATAAATTTCTTTTGCATATTAAACAACGATAATTTATCAGTATCCATAAAGTATATGCGTCTCCTTCATCGAACCGCCACGGGTGGCCGAGGTCGTTAAGGCGCGGACTCGTGAGGGGTAGGTCTGGAGTTCGAATCCTACCAGGACCGTTCTCCCTGACTGAGGCTTTTTCTACGTTTTCCTCAGTCCTCATAAATGGTAAATGCAGGGGAGGTACCCTAAACATAGGCCTGGAACGTTTCCTTCCTTAAAAAATCCTTCCCCAATTTATAATTTCATCTCATGTATCATCAGTGTCCACCACCTGTGGTGCCTCAGAAGTAAAAGAGGACGTTAAATACTATTATAAAAATCCTTCATCGTTAACGAATTCTGTACATAAATATTCATTTTCCTATTGATAATGTATAAGTGGTCAACAAAGAATAGAGTCAGAAGCTAAGAGAGAGTGGTTTCATGATTAAACAGTGAAACTAATTCCCACAAAGCTGGTTCATAGCCTTTACTTTCAAGATTTCTACCGATCTCTTCGGGTTCCATTTTAACAAGAGATTAAAACAGAAATGTCATTTTCCTTGTTGCGTTCACGTGAGTTTTATCCGTCACGAATGTGTTGTTTGTTTAGGAGGACCACGTGAGATTAAGAACGACTTATTTGTTTTCTTCTTTATGTGAAAATCATTAGTTGTATTATATTCTTAACGCAATGATATTTGAAAAAACAAAAAGCAACTTGTGCTTGAAGTTCAAAGAGATTTCATTCTAAAGTGTGTATATATTATACAGTAATTAAACTACAACTAGAAAAATCAAGCTGGTATTTCAAAGAAATTTCTCGCAAAGTACCTGCCATATATACTGGAGCCTTTTATCCTTTAATTAAAAAAACTCATAAATAATTAATATATTGATTATTCCGAATGTTTCGGCTTGGAAGTCCTCTATATTTGTTTCCCTTGGGCAAAGCACTGCTGGAAAATACCTAAAATATTATTTGGATAGAAAGTTGGGAAGGAAAGCGGATTTGACGAAAGTAAAACGGAAATATTGTATGCCCAAGGACTTTTATATGGAGCCGATAACAAGATTATCAGTGTGTAAAATATTGATGAACTAAAAGTACACAATTTCTAGTGAGCACAAATATTATATTTACAATAATGCATACACAGTACCTAGACGTTAGTAAACGGCTCTTCTCGCATGAGAGGAAGAACAAGTGAAAGTGAGACAGCCAGTTAACAACTTTAGAGCAAAATCGGCATACAAGTTTTACTCCATCTTGTGAGCTGTCTTCTTCTTGCTGTATTACGTCGGCCGAAAAAATGTATTCCTGTAAATGACCCTCTTATTTGCTTATATCTGTTTCTTTATTTTAAGCACATTAAAATAAATACTTATTAGCTCCCCATAGTGTTTATATTCTTCAGTTTCTCATTTTATAGGTATCACTGCTACAAAAGAGATAGATAAAAGATCATCGCATATTTTTGCCTGTGTTTATTTTTTAAGAAAAATATGTTCTTTTTGTGTTTTTTATAAATTAAATATTTAGCTACATGAAATACTTTCGAAACCAGTGAAAAAACAAAAGAGAACCACTATATGGATTCCTGTATCTTCAGGAAACAAAATCATCGCTGAAACCATGACAAAAGGGCAAGAAAAAAGTGCAATATGTATGAACCTATGCTTCATTTTTTGTCTTGTTGATTTGTTTTACTTACGGACGCTCTTTAACATCTGAGGTCATCAGCGTCCTATTAAAATCAAGGCGTGAAACGGCCGACAAATTTTGCTCAGAGGTCTCTTCTTTAGGCTTGAAGTTCTTTTTCGCGCCGTAAATGTACGACATGGGACCCACGGCTTTACTTCCCTTCCGCAGGAGGCCATACTTAGGATTTTTACGCCCGAAAAAATCCATAGATCCTGGCAGGGTTTGAACACGCGATATTGGGTTTAGAAGGCAAGTATGGTTACCACTACATCACCAGGACCGACCCGTAAGCTCGAGGTTTCTATCGACTAGTTGAGAATTCAGTCTATAGTCCGTGTAAACGACTTGGTTAAGAAACTTGAAATCATAGAGCATACAAACAACAAAAGGGATTGCTGTTGGTACCATATTTTAACTGAAGACTAGCTGAATTAATCAGCTTCAGACCAGAAGTAACACTGAAGTGCGCGCGAGATAAAATGGCCTCAATTTCGGGAGGAACCGGATCTGTCACGTGGATAGATCTAGGCTTCACAGATAGAATTGTGTAACTGAACTATAAGATATAGTCTGACGAAGGCAATGCAGTGCAAGGCCGTGTTACATCACTGGCACCTGAGGTTTTAAATCTAACGCATTTCTCATGAAAGTACATTTGTGGCTATCTACAGTGACAGAGGAGCTTTTTAGTTATCAGAAATCATCTAATACTGTTTTCCATTAACCTAAAATGTGACCGCCCATTTCTTAGAAAATTAAAATAAAATGAAAAAGAAGTCCTTCACACAGAAGGCACTGTGCATATCAAATCGTATTTAATTTCATTTAGCAGTTCAGGTAAAAGGTGGTGAAGAAACAAGCCAACGTCATATTGCAGTAGCTAGAGAAAATCCGCTGTATTTCAATATGATGTCATAAACTCTCAAGTGTTTACTTCCTGGCTATGGCACAAGTAGGAGCGGCTGCATTACAAAATATACAGTTTCGATTCTCGGCCATTTTTCCTAAACAATTTTCATAATTACCACTTAAGTGTTTTTCCTAGCCATTTTTCCTAAACAAATGTCCATAATAAACATTTTTTCCTAATAATATTTACTTCCTAATAACAAGTTTGTAATGGAGTTATCTTTCGTTGAATGTATTTTTCCTGACAATACTTTTTTATGATTGTTATGCTTTTCTCTTTCGTTTGATTGCCTTTTTTTCAAATAAGATTCCCTTTTTAGCGAATTCCGAAGAAATGTAAGCTATTTCTGTTGTGCCCATGGAACGATTTTTGAATAATTCTCTCTAAATCT
This sequence comes from Metallyticus violacea, assembly GCA_030762175.1. Lineage (NCBI taxonomy): Eukaryota > Metazoa > Arthropoda > Insecta > Mantodea > Metallyticidae > Metallyticus > Metallyticus violacea. The sequence goes on from CM060834.1 coordinate 76,664,951, forward strand.
CCATCGATCCCATCTACTAGGCACCCACAATGAAAAAAAATTATATAAATATATCTATATATATGCATATATAATATACCTATGTGTGTGTTTAGTAACACTTTATCGGTCGCAATTTTAGTTTTCTTAACAAAACTCGGCATATAAACATCAATTAACGAACGATTTGTCGAGTTATTAAATAGCAACATTGGACCATTGGGGGTGGGTTAACATAAATAAAAACATTTTTGAAAAAGTTAAAACAGCTATAGCGGCCGCAGTTTTTATTTATTCTCTACAAAACTAGGAATTTTCTTTAAAATAAATTGATAAAAGTAATTTCCGAAAATCAGGGCCAATCAGGTGTTTAGGAGTGGGGGTTAAAGCAAAATTTAAAAATTATTCTAGCGGATGCAACTCTGTATATGACATTGAAATAAATGAAGAAAATAGTTCCTCAAAATTAGTGAACATTTTTTTTGGGGGGGGGCAGTTTACCTGAAATCCAAAATTTAAAAAATCGCTCTAGTGGCATTAATATCTTTTTTCACAACGAAATTTGGATATACCATTTAAATCAAATAAGAAAAAAATATCTGTAAATCTGTTAAATCAATTTATTAGGAGTGAGGGGTTTTCCTGAAATCCAAAATTTAAAAAAAAAATTCGTCACACAGAAGCTATGTAAATAAAACTATTTCCTCACCGGTTGAATAACTTTCAATAAAAATAACTATAAAATCCAAATTTCAGCCATGTTAATTAACGGAATGAAATAAGTTATTTATTGCTTTACTGTATGGTATTAGGGGAACAAAATTAGAATTCTTGCAGTTTATAAGTTTTACAAAAGAGACACCAATTTTTTAACTTTAATTATAATTGAAATTAAATCACAAGAATTAATTATATACTATAAATTAAATGAAATATATGACCACTGAAAGACAAAACTATATTGAATGGGCATTTTTAAACAATTTTAAATGTAACCATGTTTGAATTTACCCACTAATATTTTAATTTTCAATTAAACAGAGAAAAATAATAGAAAGTTTCGAGTAACATTCTGTATTAAAGAAGGTGATGTTCATATGTTTCAATAAAACAAAAACATGTTACCATTTAAAAACAACCCAATGTACTATACAAATTGACAGAATCAACACTAAACAATCGAAAGTTTCATTGATTTTCAGTGACTTTGAAATTTAATTTGAATGTTATTACAGTAAAAATACATAACGCAACTGAAGGTTATTACAGAGCGCTCTTACATACAAATCTAATTCTCAAATACATATTAGATTAATATTTCACATTTGCTATTAAGCCCAAAGTAGGCTCTTTATCCTGTCCTCGTCAATGCTGTCCGTTTATTAAAACGAGGTTCTCTTTATAATTTCTAACAATTTCTGTTTCATTGTTGCTTGTTCCATTTGTCTTCCTTTGCTTACGTTGTTTTAAAAATCTTCATTGATTTTACAAAGTGCTTATTATGGGAAGTAAAAGTCACAATAGAAGCTTTTCCACTCTTACAGCCTCTTGGTATAGCGGGAGAAAGACAAATGTCAAACAAAGAAACATTCAGACCATAAAAAGGTCTGTTCATTTGTTCATTTAGATAGGTCCATAAGTTTCCGGCTTTGTCGATATGGATTATGCCCTCCAAAAAATCCCTATCTAGCGTCATACCTTATCTATTAAGTAAATAATTGCAGCAGTAACTTATATTTCGCTGTATTCAGTTGTTCAAATATAGTTGCCTAAAGGAGGCCATGTTTAGAAGATTGTGACATATTCAAAATGGAGTGTCGAACTGTTATTAAGTTCTTTAAAGAAGAAGGACTTACTCCAAATGAAATTAAACAGCGATTGAACGATGTATATGGGGAAGCACCCCCCTCATATTCTACCGTAAAAGAATGGGCAGGGCAAACTTTTTCGAATGGGTCAAGAAAGCATTGAAGACAAAGAGCGTGCACGTCGGCCGTTAGAAGTGCTCATTCCTGAAAAAAATTGCTCTTGCGGAAGGAGAATTTATGGAAGACAGGCGGCTCAAAGTTACAGAAATAGCAGCATGATTATGTCTTACTAAAACAGCAATCCTTGGAATTGTTCACCAACATTTAAACACGAATAAGGTTAGTGCAAGATGGGTGTCTAGATTTTTTCCTCAGTCCAAAAGCAGCAACGAGTCATCTGTTGTCAGGCAGCATTTTTGGAGCTCTGCCGTGGCAACGAAAGAGAAGCTGCAAACCATTGTTACAGGAGATGAAACTATGGTCCTCTACCATGATCTGTCCAAAAGAGAATCAATGGAGTGGCGTCAACCTGGCAAAGCACCGCCTCTAAAGGCCTAGGTCACTCAGTCAACCATATGGCCGCAATCTTTTGGGACGGTGAAGGAATACTCTTCATTGACTTCAGGGAGAGGAACACCACAGTAAATGGGGAGTACTATGCTGGCCTACTGCACAGACTACGTGCTTCCATCACAGAGTAAAGGCGAGATAAGCTGAGCGGTGGTGTGCGCCTTATTCACGACAACGCACCTATGCACACAGCTCTTGTTGCAAAGAATAAAGGAGATGGACCATCCACCATACAGTTCAGCTCTAGCTCAGCTACTATTTCCTCTTCTCAAAACTCAAGGAGAACCTTCGAGAATGAAATTTAAGTGTGACGAAGAAGTGATGGATGCTGATGGTCATTTTGCAGCGAAAACTCTTACTATTTTTGGGGGGAGGATTGAAATATTAATGCAAAGATGTGAGAAGTGCTTTACAATAAAGGGTAACTATAATATTGAAAAGTAAACTAGTTTTTGTCTGTATCATACCAAGAAAATGGTTAGGCCGGAAACTTGTGGACCTACCCTCGTATTTCTCGAGCTCATTTTCTAGGTCTATACCGAGGGGCTGGTTTTCTTTCTAAACAAACTGATATAAGTTGAAATGAAATTTTTGTTGAATAATGTATGTATACAAAATATTAGAACAGTGCTTAATATCAGCCAGTCTATCTGATACCAGGGCGGAAGCTACCATGCGTAAAACATAACATTTATCTTATAACAAACGGACTTAACGGCATTTTACAATGCTACATTAATTCATATTTCTGCCATTTTATAGCAAACTGTAATTTATCTTTACCTTTGACTAAAAAAAATTAAAAACTGTCTCTACAAGACAATTAAACTGCAAAATATGTTATTTCTCAGTTCTAATTCCATCATACTGAAGATTTGAAAACTACAGATAAATGTAGTTTGCCTTCAAATAATAGCACCAATAGCACGAATTCGGCCAGTGTGCCATACATATTCACTCTAGTAGGCCTGTGTCAAATATTGTATTCACATAAGCGGAACGGACCTCTAAGGAGGGAAAAAATCTCTTTTCATAGTATACCGTGCGTGTCCCTGAGCTGTTCATTGTTGCAGAGAGGACATCCGCACATTTTCTTCTGGAGCTTGTGTTGTTGTTTCACCTTGAGACGTGCTGGCCGAAAGCACTCATTTGTATTTGTAATTTTTATTCTTGACCCTGAAGGTCTTTTGTTTCGTTCCAATGCATTTGTATTTAACACACCGACAAGGTTTTTGATGACTTGTAACGCCTCGGCCTGCCCTTATGGTTAATTCTACCTTTGTTACAATGAATGATGAAAATGGGCACCGTTATGGATCGTCTTAAGGAAGCATTAAATTAAAAGACATACAAAAACGCAATGATGAGTTTCTCTGGCATTGCCATTGGGACCAAATGATTTATCGTTCTTAACTTATGGGGGTAGTGGTGGTGGGTTAAAAGGCGACACCCATTGCACTGAATAATCAATCACTGGTGGTATAGTGGTAACCGTGCTTGCCTCCTAAACCCAAGATCGCGGGTTCAAACCCGGCCAGGGTCGATAGTTTTTTTCGAGCGTAAAAATCCTAAGTATGGCTTTCTTCGGAAGTGAAGTAAAGCGTGGGTCCCGTGTCGTACATTTACGGCACGATAAAGAACCTGAAGCCTGAAAGAAGAGGCCTCTGAGCAAAATTTGTTGGCTGTTTCACGTCCTTAATAGAATGGGACGCTAATGACCTGTGATGTTAAAGAGCGTCCGTAAATAAAACAAACAATAAATAATTGCAAGCAAGATCTCACCGTTTGATTTTGAACAGATGTTGCAGGATTCTTTGGGGTTAAAACAATCCAATTGAAGAATTGTGTTTTTATACTCTCATGCTGCGGCCTACGGAGTACTGCCATCTCTGTAGGAAGAAAAACGAAATACGACTACAGAAAACATCTTCACCATATTGACATTAAAGAAGCGGAAACTAATCTGAATACATCATTCTGATATTTTACATTCGAAGCTGAAACTTACTTTTTGAGCTTAGTGGTGGGAATGCTGTTCATCTAAGACTGGCTGCATGGAGGGAAAGAGATATCTTCACTCTCACTCTCGCCTTCAGTTACATTGTAAGCAAAGAATAGAGGATTTAACGAGCGTGGCATTTGTTGCCTGCACTTTCATTCTTTATTTTTCTCTGTGCAGTCATTGTTACCAGAACATGAAAACATCTTCCGGGTGTCGTCAGGCGTTTGAAGAGAAATTCGTGTCTCTGAGCGTATACCTGACTTAATATGCTGTACCGCTAGGCAGTGCACAACTGGATTGAATCTCGAGGTCAAGTAGAGACAAAGTTAAAACAAAATCGCCACTGCAACAATTTTATTTCTTTATTAGTTGGGTTTTACACTAAAATGAAGGAGAGCGAGAGAGAGGGAGAGAGAGGGAGAGAGAGAATATTAAACAGGAACTTTCCTTTTGATGATCACAAGCTGTCTTGTTATGTCGAAAGTAAAATGTGTAAGGTGAACAGATATATAAATTATAATTTGACTATTTCAAGTTATACCTAATATATGTTGAGCATACAGGGTCTCCTGTGGGTTTTATGAGTTTACAGTGAAGTACGCGTGGTGTGTAATGGACTGGAAGCACTTTTAATTAATTCGGAAAATCAGATAAGAGTAATTTTTCATTCTTGTAGTCATGGCAGTCATTGTTAAATGCCGAAATTATTGCAATGAAAGAAAACATCTTTAAATGGAAAATAAACCAGTTGGCATACAGTGAGGAATGAAGTGTTCTGTGCGTTTAAGTTGTTTACCATATAGAAAAACTGCGTTCGATTCAGACGAAAGCACTACATGCAAACAATATCAGGCCGTAGTACAAACAATTCCAGGAGAGTAATAGTGTACAAAAAATAAAAACAAAACAGAAGAAAGGACTAAAATATCAGAAGAAAATGATGAAAGAATGCAACATTTTATGTACGAAGTGCTTGGAAGTCCATTGACCCCGCAGTCTACAGTTAGGTTTTCCTTAATCAACTGTGCATGGTGTCGTGCAGAGGAGTTTGAAGTTACATCTCTATAAAGTTCAACTCTTGCATGCAATCAAACAACGTACAAGGTGTGTTTCCATGTGAATGGTTGTGCAAATTGACACAATTGGTGGTCTAGTGGCAATTATTATGCCTCGTAGACCCAAGATCGCGGATTCAAATCTGGCCGATGGATTTTTTTGGGTGTAAAACTCCAAAGTATGGCTTCTTCGGGAAGAAGGAAAACGTCCCGAGTCGTATATTTACGGCACATAAAAGAACATCAAGCCTGAAAGGAAAGGACTCTGATAACAATATATCGCCTGATTTCAATAGGACGCTGAAGACCTGAGATGTTAAAGCGCGTCCTTAAATAAACCAAATAAAAAAGACATAATTGCCGAATTTGGAACTCAAAAAATTCACGCAAGATTCTTGAAAAATTATTGTGTGGTGTGGCCTAAAGCACAAGATTTTTGGTAAATTTTTTCTTTGAAAACAACAGCTACTCCAATGTGTACATGGACATGCTACAGAACTTTTTTATCTCCAAATCGAACAAACGGAAATAGACGACGCGGTTGCAGATTTTCTTTCAACAAGATGGAGCGCTACTCATCTTCGTTAATCATGTGCGATAAGTGTCCAATCATCAACTTGTAGACCGGTCAATTGATACAAATGTACCTATCCTATGACCCGCAATAAGTTTTGATCTTCCTGTTAGACTCATTCTTATATATAGGATCCTTTTGGTTGTTATAAAGACGACATTAGCAAATACGGTCGTAAGGCCCATGCGACAGTTGTATTTATTTGAATGTATTCTAAAACGTACCAACGCTGTTTGAGCAACTGAATTAATTTAAATCACTTTCAATCACTACATAGTAACGTCAAAAAAGCCTATCGTTCACTCTCGGAGATCCTTTATGTGCAGAATAATATTAAATATAACGTTTCCAAACGAGTTTCTAAACAATCGTTTTTTTTAGGGATACGATTCCAGTGAAATGTGGCAATACCATCTTATTAATTAACTGTGTCTATGCGGATAAAAATCTTGCTGCTTTAATTAACCTTTACCTCACAAGGCGTAAGAAGAAGATGCAATAAAAATAATTGTTAAACGCTCAATACAGAAATTAGATTTAAAATCCTCACTGTTGACAATACAGCCATTTTGCGCACTTTTGGCATTAAAACAGCGATTTTCTTTTCTAAAAATAGTAATATAATTTTATAACAGCATTTGAAGTACAAAATGAGGTTCACTAAGAATGGAGGAATGAAAATTATTATTAAAAGTGTTTCAAAAATTTGAAAGCCTCTAATTGAGATGATTTCGGCCCTAATTTTCTTCGGAAATGTTGGAATAAATTGGCCGCAAACCAACAGATTCAAATATTCCAGCATTAAGAAAATTTGACAATGAGATCTTCATGAAAACATTTTTATGAGCGTTAAAAGAGATGCCAATTTACATTTTTTACTAAGATAAGGCTGCTATTTCTTTGATTTAGTCCCTGCTAGATAAAAGAAAAATTTTCCACTTTTGCCCCTCCAGCGAATCATCATCATCATCATCATCATCATCATCATCTTCTTCTTCTTCTTCTTCTTCTTCTTCTTCTTCTTCTTCTTCTGTCGCCAGCTCTTTGCGTTCTTTGTTCTTCTTTGAACAATTTGACAGTGTCAAAAAGTGGGCAGCAAACTTCTAGTAATTTCACACCAGTAATTTAGCTTCCGTCATGTTTTTAATATATTCATATCACCATATTTGGCATCTTAAATGATTCTCACAACTGAAATATTCATACACACTTTTCAAATGTTTCACTTAAGAGAAGTAAGTGACTTTGAATTATAAAATAAACAATAAAGCTTTTCTACCGGAAGTAAATACAAAATGAGTATAGAGTAATAGCATAATAGTAGCTTTATTCAAAATTGTTAAGAGTGGATATAAGGAATAAAAATGATAAGAGGAGATAATAATGGTCGTCACAGTAGAAAGCATGAACAAAAGATCAGAAATATTAATTTTATTACCTTCGATTAATAAATGTGTTTGAATTTTATTTTTTATTCAATTTGAATTGTTGGCAATGAAGCCTTTTATTCTCTTGCCCTTCAATATTTTGTTTTTCTCAAGCCGACTTAAATCAAATATCGTACAAAGTGGTTTTGATATTTCCTCCAGCTAATAGAATCATATTCATACTACATGCAACGTATAGTAGCAGTGAAACGAAGTTAGGCCCCATTCACAATGAAAATGAAACGTACCGTAAACTTAAACATAAAGGCCAGATGCTATGTATTGTAATGGAACCGTTCACAACGAATCAGTAAACATAAAAATAAACGCACAATTAGACGTAAACTTAGAAGCTTGCAAGGTCCTAAGTTTTGCGTCTACGTCTAATTTAAACTTAAACAATCAACCAATCAGAACACAGCTTCTCTACTTGTAGAGTTCTGAGTAGAATTTATCCTTACACGGAGTACTCTTGCTGTTGGCTGCTGCAAGTCCCGAGCGACGGCCGAGAGAGCCGAAGGTAGTAACCCACAGATATCTATAAATCGATATTTATGATTTTTTTCTGTTGCAATCAAAGAAAATTTGCCACCATTACAGTGATTTATCTGCCACTATCAATTTATATTTATGAAAAATCACTGGGTCCACCAGTTTCTAGAATTTATCTGAGGTTAGCTTTAGTATATATATAAATTAATTGCGAATTCCAGTAAGAGCAGATATGCCACCGTTACAATATTTTACCTGCTTAACAATCCCTTATCAGTTTATATTTAAAAGTTACGGAGCAGAACGCATAGGTTACACTATGTATAATAATATATGCAACATTTATATTGTCACAGTAGTTCGGTTCTCTCCGATGTTGCTCGGGACTTGCAGCAGCTAGCAGCAGGAGTACACTCGATTTCCGTGCTCCGTTTAAGGGCAAGTTGTGGTAAAGAGAGCTTAAGATCAGTGACTCTGTAGACAGAACGGAGTCAATGGACAAAAGATTAATCACATTATAAGGAAGCTATCCTTGCTCATATTACTCCAAGCAACTTTGTTACTGAACTTTGCATGTGCATAAATGCTACCGCCTTCTGCTCAGTAGCAATCATTTTCAATCAGCTGTTAGTTGATCTTCACTTGTTCTTATTTTTGATTAGCTAATACGTACGTTTGAGTCTTTTATTATGAATGCCCACATACTATAAAGTTAACATGTTACGTCTTATTTTATCTTTACGTTTAATTTTCATTGTAAATGGGGCCTTACAAAAAGAATTCATTTCTTCCTACTCCAGCGTGGGGCCTGCATATAATTAGAGAACGAGAGGGTTCGTACGTTTCTGAGCCTCCAGCATAGCCTTGGGTTGGAGGGCCACTCCTAGTTCCTAAACAAGCTCTCAGTAGCTGTTCAGTTTGGCATACATGCCTAATATGTCGCCTAAAAGGAACATTCCAAGCCCGGCATGTAGAAACTGCAATAAACAATTAAACTACTTACGTGTGGAATCTCGTGGAATTCAACATTTTCGGGCTCGGTGATGTTTGGATCGGCAGACCACATCCTGAGGGAACCGCCTTTGAATAAACCGTCAGCGCGTTGAAGCTTGAGGTGGACATCTCGTCCAAATGCCCTCAGCCTCAGCAGTCTAAGAGAGCTGTTGTCAGATGTGGATGAAGGCGGTGGATCCGTCTCAGCTTCCATGCCGTCTCCATCGTCGTCCCTCCTTAGGCTTCTCTTTGAAAGCGAATGTATATGCACCACCTCGTATTCAGGAACTGCGAAAAAAAGTTGCAAAAACACGTTAAATCTTTTTCTGTAATTAGACTCAATGCGTTACATTTTCATATTTAGTTATTGCTCAGAATAAAGTGTAAAATCAGAGCGGTATGTACTGACTGTGAACTGTTCATAGAAATCAAACTTTAATTAGGGCATTGTGCTGCCATGACAACTGGGGGTGAGCATCCAAATTAGGAAAGGGACTGGAAACTATAGAATTCGGCTGCATTTGGATGAGGGGGGTAGGGAAATAAAAAGAGCGTATGGAGGAAGATTGAGAATCGCTTGAGGGACATTGATAGGTAGCAGATAATTGCACAATGCAAAGAGAGGGTTTTACTGGAAGTACAATCGGGGCTTAAATCTGAATGGGGGACGGAGCAGAACATCCAAACAGGGATCAAACTCACTAGCAATGCTCACGTGGCTTAGATTAAGAGCATGGCGGATGATTGACTCTGAGCATAGAATTTGCCCCACCATGAACACATATACTGGCTGAATGTAAAGATACGGAAGAATGGAGGAAAAGGTGTCTGCCACATTCCTTTACGGAATCGAACAAAGGGATGTGGTCATGCTGGACTCTGCTGACAGGCAAAGAAGGGCAGGAGAGATTAGATACATTTCCGATGAAAGGAGACAGATCAGGTCTGAAATTCACCGGTCTAGTGATGCGTTTGCGATTACTAATCCAGAGGTCCTAGGTTCGAATCCTGATTAGGTTGGGTAAGGTTTTTCCCAGCTGAGAAGACCAATGTATTCAAAGCGACAATAAATAATAAAAAAAAATGGCTAATAGCCGGGGAGAGAAGTGGGAGGAAATAACTAATTGAATCCAGGTGTGTGTCATTCATAAGGTGATATTTTTTTTTTGTGAATTTTTAAAATTTAGAAAAAATCTTCTCTTTATATTGTTTGATTTTGTTCTATTTTACTTTTACTTTTATTTTATTGTTGAATTTATAAGTTTGTTTTATAGCTAACTGTGAAATATGTAATTTAATGTTTTGTATTAAATCAAACATATCTAGTGTATTATAAAAGCACGTACAGTCTGTTGAACCCATGTTCCTGTTGAAGTTGTATTGTATTGATGCCACTGAAATAAATACGCTGCTAATAATTGCTCATTTTTCGTTACATACTAAAGGTTGCACATTACTCGAGATAAAAACAAGCAATATGAACAATCGCAACACGTATATAGAATATTTCTCTCCAAAATTTAATTAACACTTTTAACAATTTAAGCATTATGAAGTATGGGCCCCATTCTGAAACGTCAGATGTCAATTCGACAGGCTCTCGGATAGATAAACGTTTCTGAAACGATAAGTTTTTTCTGAAACGGTAGACAGAGTATATCAAACAGTTATCATTTCGATAACTTATCTGACGAAAAATTGTCGATATCCATTTGACACGTCTGATGTATAAGTAGGATGGCGAACAAATGTACAGTTCCATCTTGCAAATTTTTATCGAAAAAGACTGAAATAAATCTACTTGGAGAGCACTGTGTTATATCTTTTGGTGTTTGATATCTGAGGAAAAACTGGAAAAATATTGAATTTCAAATTTTAAATCTTAGCGTAGTACACGTTAGCTCCATCAGTTATTTTATTTTGAATTATATGTTTTTTTCGAACACTGATTCAATTAATAGATAATTTTTAAATTTATAAAGATCTTACCAAATTCAGCGTGCATTTTGGCGTCGAATTAATTAGTGCAATTAAAGTATGGCACATGACAGATGATCTTTTGTTTTAAATTCATACATAAGTACAGCATGTTAGTTTATGTTGTTTATAAGGTTATGAGTAAATTTAATGAAAAGAATATCTTTCCTTGCCTCGTTCTCTCTTAAAATAATCCGATTCCATTTTAAAAAGTTTTGCTTGTAATGAATATGTGGTTTTCAAACAATATAAATAAATGAGTAAATAAAAATGACAAAAATAAAATTTCGAGCGTAGTGGGTAAGCTAGATTCCTCTGCCATCTCCCGACTGGAATCTATACTGCGACATAGCGGTATGTGTGAAAATATACGAACGTTCGTGAAATATTACGCTTGAATATTGAGTAATGCATAATAAAAGTATTTAGATTATCATTATTTCTGAGAAAAACAGCAGATCCAAATAATAATAATAATAATAATAATAAAATCCGTGCTATACGTTAAAACATATGCACTTATTACTACGAAGAGGACATTACCTAATTCAAGGTAGCGAATGGTTGTTTCTCCATCTTGCTCTTATATGCCACTTCCAACCTTTTACCAACACATTACATTCTTTCGGGAAACAAAATGTTGCAACTCCATACTTAACAGAGACTTGTACTAATATACTTGTAATCTTTTAGACCATTTTCTGTTGGACAGGGCCCTTAAGTGCTATTTCACAGTAATAAGAAAATAAAAGTCAGTGATACATACGACGCTACAGGCGGCAGCTTCAATAATTGCATGATAAAAACTCAAGTCGCCATTTGCTTTAAAATTTTAACTTCAAACATTTTTTGATTTGTTTATTTAAGGACGCTCTTTAACATCTCAGGTCTTCAGCGTCCCATTCTATTTAAGGCGTGAAACGATCGACAAATTTTGCTCAGTGGTCTCTTCTTTTAGGCTTGAGATTCTTTATCGTGCCGTAAATGTACGACACGGGACCCACGGCTTTACTTCTCTTTCCAAGGAAGCCATACTTACGATTTTTACGCCCAAAAAAAAAAAAAAAAAAAAAAAAATCCATCGATCCTGGCCGGGTTCGAACCCGCGATCTTGGGTTTTGAAGGCAAGTATGGTTACCACTACACCACCAGGACCGCCTAACTTCAAACAGATAGTTGGTTATTGAAAGGTTAAATTAGTTAGGAAAGAGATATATGTTATCTGCCCGATAAAATTTATGGAACAGATAATTATCGAGTATAGCTTTAAGCAACCGGGCAATGATAGATAAGTTATAGTTAGGTTTATTTTATTTAGAACACTCTTTTAACATCTGTGATCATTAGCGTCCCTTTTCACACCCAATTCAGGGTGTAAAAAGGCCGCTAAATTTGTTCTTTCAGGCTTGATCGATAAATGCTGAGACTCTTAGTGCTGTGAATGAACGGAATACATTATGAAAATGTGGGACCTGAGTTACCTACAAATGTTTTTTGACCACCCGCATGCATGCATTTTTAATCTGATGGATTTTCAGCAACACAAGTTTTGCCTCATACTCAATAACTCATTAATGTACGCGTTCAAAATGCTTCAACAGGCCAACGGATAGATACAATGAGCTGGGTAAGATGTCTTGAATGAGATTTGCTCTTCTAGATTAATAAACGATTTTCCACAGGCACAACTTCCGAAGCTGCGCACAAATTTCAACAATTTGTGCTGAAGGTCATCTCATTTCCTACACGTAATGTATCGTTTGGAACAATTTAGGCAATCTTCACACCCAATTTGTATATTCAATAGCTATAAAAGCAATTCATTTGCAAGTTGAACTCTCTTCTGCTTTCAACTGTCAGTTACTGTATAAATCCTTTGTTCATTGTTGGAGATCCAGGCGGAAAATCGTGTTATTCTTTCACGATAATAACACTTGTTGTTATTATTATCTAATGAATTTTTATATACAGTATTCATGAGGCTAATGTCGTTATAATTTTTACACTATATTCTACCTACTTTATGAACGAGGGAATAATTTCAGCATTTTTCCAAGATTGCAGCACTTTAAATCTATATAAAAATTAATATATCTGTGATTAAGATGTACTGTTAATCTATTATGTTTTAATACTTTATATTAACAATTTCAAAACCCTATTTTAGTTTCTTTTAAGATTGTGTGTTATCCACGAAAGGAAGAAAAAAAATTATATAATTTTTTATGGCTTGTCTTGCCATAGAATAGACCGTTCGAAATATAGGGTTTATATTTCACTGTTTATATAAATGCTTAATAACTTTATGACTCGATACAACTTCCGTTTATGTCACTTGCAATTATAAATTTATCCCATACATTTTGATGGGTTTATCTTACCACATATTTCAGTTTAATACTCGTAAGTTTATTTTCTTATGTTTCTTTTAAATTATCCATATTCTGTTGCTACTATTGTTATTTGGCTTGTAGTTTTTCCTTAATTAATATGTCTTACCTCTATATTACTTTTTATCTTGCTTCAGATCTGCAACCTATAGCTTCGGTGTGTGTTTGTTAAAACAATACTGTAATTTTGTTGGCACAAATGCTTTATGCTGTCATTTTTAAGGAAAATGCTTTTTAAACCTCATTTTATATAAAACAGTTTGCTTACTCTTTTAATTTCTATCCCCGTTTTCCAGAATTTTAATTATCGTTAGCTAATGTTCCGAAATCATATCATACGGTCCGTGAACGGTAGTAATATAATTATTATCGTTTAAATTTATCAATGATAAATAACATAATTTACCCGAAAACTCTTGCGGCTCATTTTTGGCATCTAAAATTGGTTTATCTAAGATTTCTGCTAATTATTCATTAAAGTTTTCTCATATCTTACTTCTTCTAATGCAAGTAATGCAATAACTATTAAATCATCTTTAATCTTAATTTGATTATTCTTTCGTTTCCATATAAAGATATTTTTCCTTCCATTTATAATTATTTTAACAAATTTGCTACCACATATCTTATTTGTTTTCGAGATATCCTTATATGTTACAAAATGAAATTAAAATAAAAACGATTATAACACGGAAAAATAAAGTAATTAATACGGAATAATTGACTAATACAATAACTCTAGAGAGGTAGAAATTGCTAAAATGCTGAAACAGTCACATTAACAACGGAAAAAAAAAACTGTGTGCCTCTAAGGGAAGTAAAGTGAATTGGCTGGAAATATCGTGTTAATGTGTATGGTTTATTTATGTTTTTCTGTGAACATCTTACTTCGCTATATTTTTATACAATTTGTGGAGGTTATTTTATACTTCTTTGACCATAAGTATATACATATAATTATACAAATAATTATCAAGGCACTGTTTTTATATACTAATAGCATTCACTTTTCTCACTTAATTTTAAACCACCATTCTCTTTTTCTAAAACTTTTCACAGTCTTAAATCGCTGCGTCTATGGTCATGTTCATTAGGCACAGTCTTGGATCTAGTTCTTCTTACATAATAACACTTGAATAGCTACAACCTTCGTTTTAAATATCTAATTAATACTTTACTCATTTACACATTATACTATCTTTATGATTTTCCATACAATAGAACGACAAAATCAAGAATTTAGGTTGTTCTATCCCACTGTTCAATACAGGGACCGAGCAGACTACCTTTACAAATATTGCAAGCTACGTCTTATTATAATATTGCCGCTAGCAGCATTTACATTAGGATACGTTTACAAAACGCTGAACAATTAAACTTCTGTTGTCAATTAGAAATATTAGAAATCGGGTAACATTAGTAATGCGTTCCAATTTCACTACCGTTCATTAATTTGAAAACATGCCCTTTCTTAACCTTTCTAAAAGGAACACAACAAAACAAACCAATACCGAAATACGCTTATTAAACCAAAATACAATGAAATTGGGAAAATATGTCTATAACAAGGAAGTAAATTAGTTTATTATCATTTAAATATTCAGCATTGACTTTAATAACTGCCTAGCTAACTCTAGGCATTTGGTTTGTAATTCCCTACAGATATTTTCATTACATACTCTTTGGATAACGTTCAAGACAATTTAAGCATCTTAAATGTACTTCCTGATATCTCTATCCACTTCGTCCTACAATTCAATGGAGTGTGGGACAGCCATATACTATGTTTAATTTTTTTTAAGTTGCAATGTACCTCATACAGAATCCAGATAAGTGTTTAGAACCATTACCTTTCGTAAAATGAAAACTTTCCTACAAAACGCAATCCAAATGAAATTGCATGGATAATGAGGAATTTTATGATATTCATCTTTCCTTCAATTTTCAATTTTCAGGAAAAAGAAAACACCCCCAAATCTTAATAAACACACATTCATGTTTAACAATTAACAACCTGATACTAGTGGGAAACCTTTCCTTCATGTCGGAGAACTAATTCTTACCCTGGTACCATAACATTTATATTTGAACACATCTATGTAAAATATTTTAATCCAATCAGGAGGAGCCCAGTATAGTTATCTAGGCCAATACAATGTTTTTCTTTATGCTACTTCCTCTTCTAAAAGTCTACTTTTTACTATTGCACAATCTTCTTGTTCATTTCTACTACTTCTGCACATATTTGCGGTGCAGTTTTAAATATATTACTTTTATTAGTAATTTTAATGACTTTTATAATCAGTTTTGTAATTTTGAGAGGCTGTAGTGATAAGTTTTGATTGCTATGATGCGAACAGTAAATATCCTTTCTTATTCGACTCTCCGCTTGCGATGCGTAATCTGCGGTGAGTATCCAGCAAGTATACATTCAGTGCTCTAGGGATCCCCAAGGTAATGACAGAAAGGACTTATTTAATTGAAAATATATATATATATATATATATATATATATATATATAATTACATTAATACAAAATTGTGGGAATTTTATACATATAATTATACAAAATATTAATTATAAAATGGTGGAAATTAGTTTCCTTACCGAACTTCAGGGATAGGGAAAGTATAGCTAAGTCAAAAGCATCATTTTATTGATTATACATACTATTGCACAAAATATTGATTACAAAATGTAAGGAATTTGAATTGAACGCTATAATTATATAAAATATTAATTAAAATTTGTGGGTAAGCACACTTTCATGGTGGTTGTAGGAATGGTTAAGTAGCGAGCATTATTTTATTGCAATAGGATTATTTTATTGATTTTACAACATATGAATAAACTTTTGTGAGGCAAGCAAACTTTTAGGATTCACTATACATTCATGTGTAAGCAAACTTTTAGGATTGACTATACATTCATGTGTAAGCAAACTTTTAGGATTGACTATACATTCATGTGTAAGCAAACTTTTAGGATTGACTATACATCCATGTGTAAGCAAACTTTTAGGATTGACTATACATTCATGTGTAAGCAAACTTTTAGGATTGACTATACATTCATGTGTAAGCAAACTTTTAGGATTGACTATACATTCATGTGTAAGCAAACTTTTAGGATTGACTATACATTCATGTGTAAGCAAACTTTTAGGATTGACTATACATTCATGTGTAAGCAAACTTTTAGGATTGACTATACATACATGTGTAAGCAAACTTTTAGGATTGACTATACATTCATGTGTAAGCAAACTTTTAGGATTGACTATACATACATGTGTAAGCAAACTTTTAGGATTGACTAAACATGCATGTGTAAGCAAACTTTTAGGATTGACTATACATGCATGTGTAAGCAAACTTTTAGGATTGACTATACATACATGTGTAAGCAAAGTTTTAGGATTGACTATACATACATGTGTAAGCAAACTTTTAGGATTGACTATACATTCATGGGCAAGCAAACTTTTAGGATTGACTATACATACAAGATGGCATAGGAAATATGTTTCAACTCTGCAAAAATAAGCTGTAAAATGATGGTGAAAGTGTTTACAAATAATATTACCTTAAACGAGCTGATGCGGAGGTGCTTCAAAGTGGGCTTCCTTATGTCTACTAAGCCAATTGAATGAGTGAAAACACCAAAAAGTTGTAGGGGAAAGTCATGTGATTGGTGGAAAAAAACTAGCAAGTGTGCTCCTTAAGGTCATATGACGTCACCAGGATGGGGGGAAATCAAGCTTATTGAGGAAAACCTGCAAATTGGGGAAAGCCAAAGCTCGAGACCGAGATGAAAATTTTAAACGTCGCACGAACTTTGTCTTTCAGCTGATATTTTGGTGTACCGGCATCTCTGCACAATTTTTTTAATAATACCCTTTGCATTATCAGGTGCGATGAGATCAGGACTTCTTGCAGACTAACACAATAGAGCCGGAGATTGTTCTGACCAACGTCCATTTCAGCGTCCATGAATCTGCAGGCGTTCAATGGGTTGGTGGTACCCCGTCCTGTTGAAGCCTTAGCTGTAGACAATTGTTTTTGCCTTCAATTCTGCACCCAACCACTTGTCGATCATTTTCAGTAACTAAGCTGATTAACAGCGCCATAAAATAAAAGAGAGATAGAGCAATGCAGGTGTTTCTCTGTTATGAGGTGACAACTCTCAATTTCCTAAATATTTTTAGGGTTTTCATCCCCAGGAAATGATATTAGGACTACGTTAGCACACTCGTCGATATTCTTGTCGTTTGCTCTCGAAAAGCTTTCAAGCATTAAATGATATGCATGCACACGTCAGCAATTGCTAACTCATTACCGCGGTTGGACGAACATTTCTAATTTTCCAGTCTCTCCAAGTGTAGTCGTGCATTGTTCAGAACGTTTGTTTGTTAATTTAATGACAATCACTGAATCGATGCCTTCATAGCAGCACAAGGCATCTCGAGGGCTCGCCTCACCGCTGAGAACACTTTCTGTAGCAAAAACTTCCTTCCCCCATCCCAGTAAGATTGACCACGACTGTGGTGATTTGCCAAAACGTAAGACAAAGTTATTAATGATGTTCTCCCGGTGATTGCAAATTTGTGAACCCATACACAAGGCAGCAAACGCCCTTCCACACTAAAAGTATTTGTGTTACTATCTCTTTTGAGACGGATTTACATAGACGACGCCGTTGGCGTGACTAACACCACTACTATATGCTGAGCAAGTTCAGGGTTCGGTACTATAGCTGGATTTTTCAGATTTATGCTTCTGGGGTGAAAGAAGTGTGATTTTAAGTATAACAAAATCACAATGGATAAAAATCTACGGAGTTTATTTATGTTTTGTTATTACCAGAGCAGTACACTTTTCTAATTACGATATGCTGTGAGGATATTATTATTGCAGACTGAATACGAGACAGACATGTTATAATTTTGTTTCTTTCACGCAAACTATTCTTTTTGTCCTATTGTAGCTCGTATACAAATTTTCTATATGGATACTACTTCACACTCGTAATTCCTATCATTTTACCGCAAATAATTTTGTAATCTCTTCCACAAAATGTTAATTGCTACTTCTCTTTATGTAATGTTAAAATACTGTTTCTTTATACGGAGTAAGAACCACGATTTCTGCTAATAGGGTTTAAAACAGGACTTCTCTCGACTGAATCCAACGCATAACTAACAACTTTTAAGATGAAAACAATCACTTATCACAATAGTGATGTAATAATACTATACGCTACAATGCACTATATCTTCAATATACGCATACTAAGCAAATGAAATTCGTTAATTTCTATTTAGTCGTAATAAAGCTGTCTGTTTCGTGTTTCATTCTTGGTACACATTATTAATGCTTTTACTCTTGCCATTGGTTGATTCACTTAATATTACAATTTTCTTATCTGTAGCTTTAATATTTTCATATTCTTGGCTATGGATCTGTTCCTGTGAATCGTTACATTTTTATATTATAAATATTGTCATAAAGGCCTACAAACAAACATTAAGACGTACATTGTAATTGTCCTTATCTGATATACGAAATCTATACAAATGAACTTACTAGATTTATACGCTTTAAAATGTATTACCAACGCATATTTATCATCTGAATTGAAAATTAAAGTCATTACCTAACATTAAAACATGGCAAATGAACTTATTCAATTTATATGATTAAAATACATTATCAATGAATGTTTGGAGCTTCAAATCGAATATTATTGTCTTTATCTTACGTAATAAAATACATAAATGAACTTCTTAAATTAACATAGCTAAATAGCTATTACTATTAAATTTTAGTTGCTTTATATTGAGCTTTATATTCTTTACCTAATATAAAAACATAACCAAATGAACTTACTTAAAATAATATAGTTAAACAAGTGTTATCAATGAGTGCTTTTGTATTGCGTTTGCATATCCCTTTCCTTCATGCAACCGTACCAAATACTGTAAAAAAGGATACACTGTATTTACTTTGTATAATCTGGGCCTCTAGTGCTTGAAGGACGGACTTGTGCTTTGCGGAATCGAAAAGTCTGGAGATAACCGTGATACCGAACGGAATCCTGTGTGCTCAGGTGGTTGATTTTGGTCTAGAATCTTGGCTTATCTTCTCGTAATGCTTTTTGAAAATAGGTTTACATATTTGACATCAGACTTATTGTCGGTAATTGTTTAAATCGTCATTTGGGCTTTCTTTTAGAGTAGCATTATTGTGCTCAAATCAGGTATCAATAAACGGTTAAATAGATGTGTGATAAGTGACAAGTCTGATATCCTGATTACTAATACAATAATATTGTTATACTCATCCCGCAAAAAAATTCGTACATTAATTTTCATTATTTTTGCATTGCATCTCGATCACATACTGACATCATATCCGACGTATGGCAGCGCTATAGGCTAAATTACAGCTTTGCATTGGAATGAATGGCGTTTAACTCCCGTTTTTGCTACAGAGGCACCACAGGCGATGAATACTGATGATACATGAGATGAAATGATATATTGGGAAAGGATTTTCTTTTTTTAAGGAAGGAATCGTTCCAGGCCTAAGTTTAAGGTACCTCCCCGGCATTTGCCATTTATGAGGACTGAGGAAAACCTGGAAATAACCTCAGTCAGGGAGGACGGTCCTGGCGGGATTCGAACCCCAGACCTCCCGCTCACAAGTCCGCGCCTTAACGACCTCGGCCACCCGTGGCGGTGCTTTGCACCGGATATACCTTTTCGTTAAAATAACAGAATATTGTCTAACTAAACAATATTTCTTTAGTTAGTAATGATTGCCTTAATATACACGCTCCACTCCATAATGTTTTAGCTATAGACTTCCATAAAGGTCATGCATACCTCTAATTCTCCTAAGCGCAAGGAAATACTCATATTTATACAATTACACTATTCAGTTGAAATACTCGTCCATTTTCGCTTATTTACAATATTAAAACTTGCTCAATCTTCTGGAATGTAGAAGAATTGTGTAAAACTGACCATCGGTAACCCTCAATTATAGGAAACATTAATTGGGTGGCTTACATAATTTAGGTTGGGGTTGTTGGTAATAAAAACTAGATCGGGAAGGTTTATATATATATTTTTGTTCCATTAAGGAAACCAGTCCCTTTGACAGATCATTAAAGCACCGTTTGTTTGAGACAGAGAAAGGTACTTCAGTGTGGCAAGAGCGATGTGTTTGTGATTAGTTAATCATTTCCTAGAGAAAGTTAATCCAAGAGGAAGAGCATCCTGGTCAGTAAGACACTAGATACTAGGAAAATACATATATAACAAGTATATTATCCCTATATATACATTATATATGAAATAATTCTGGAAAGAATTTTGTAAAAATTATACATTGTAATATTATTGGAAGTTTATAGATTTTTATAGTGCAATAAAAATTCACTGAAACAAAACATAATGATTCATATTGCAAACCAAATAGTTTGAAGCATTGTCTTTTGATACAGTTAATACAAAAACTTTGACGGTATTTACACTGCCCGTGAAAAATAATTGGCTTATAATATTATTTGTCCAATTTTATTGCATTCGTGCACAAATTTGGTGTTTGCTTAAGTCATATGGGAAGCTACTTGTTAATTATATAATTTAAACTATCTAGTTTAATTTTTCTTTTTGCCTAATTTAGTCAATATGTTCATGTTTCATTTTAATACAGACACTGAACAGAGGTTTATGACCTACAATCATAGTGCAGTTAAAGGAAGGGACATATCAGTAATAAAGCATCATTGTCAACATTGTCAACATTGTCAAATTGTAATGGAAATATAGGGCCAGTAAAAATGCAACAAACGTTTTAATTGTTATTTTTACTCCAATAGGTTTTCCATTTGAATGAGTTTATCTAAATAACGCAAGTTTGAACCGAATAAAACTAGTGTTTAATAGTATTATATGTCCCCTGTACTGTTATCCCAATTTCTAGAGTATTTTTGTTATAAAGGCATTATTTGCGTTAAAAAGAACCTACAGATTGCTCTTTGGTTGATATATACTTAAGTGTCTCATCTCTACTAAAATATCACCGTCTTAAGAAAAAAACATGTTATATTTAACACGAATACGTATTTGTTTTATGTAAAAGTCAGTTTTATCTCTACCTTTAGACATTGAAAAGAAATCCTCCTTATCACACTGATAAAAACAGTCTTCTATTTAGTTACATGTTAGCAATTTCCTGTTTCTTGGTTGTAACAGATTAACTACATTGTCCGACTTTAAACAACAAAACCTAAGACTTATGGATAAGGAGTTAATCTATATTATGGATAATATAGATTAACACGTTCTTCAGATACAAAAGAAAAGTACAATTAATGAATTGTCTATCTGTAATTAGCCAAAGAGGTAATAAAAATGTTCACAGAGTGGACTTAAATTTTCAATTAATTATCATGCTATAATTGTGTGCTGTAAATGAAATTTATTTGACACGTAGATATTGTGCGTACACCATACGCATATATGTGCTTGGTCATCATTTCAATAAGCACGTCTTTTAAAATCGTTGCACATGCTTCTTAAATGCAATTCTGCAGGTTCTATAAATTTCTTACTTTAATTTTCTACACTCGTGACTTGATATAAACACTGAAGAAGGAAGCATACGGGCGTCAAATGAGGGAGTGCTCCAACTGTGTGAAAGAAAACGGAGTCCACAATACCATCCGAAATGTCCGAATAAATTATTGTTGCCCCGTAGCACATGTCAAACCGTGAAATACAGCACTGACTTAGCCACTCGTGTCTCTGTAATGATTGAATTAATAAATAAAAATAAAAACACATAACAATTTAAAAACTACATAGGACTTAATAGTGTTTAACGTCCGTTTTTACTACTGAGGCGCCACAGACGATGACACTGTTGATACATGAAACGAAATAATATACTGGGAAAGGAGTTGTTTATAAGAAAACGTTCCAGGCCTAAGTTTTAGAGTACCTTCGCAGCATTTGCCATTTATGAGGACTGAGGAAAAACTGGAAAAAACCTCAGTCAGGGAGGACGGTCCTGGCGGGATTCGAACCTCAGATCTCCCGCTCACTAGTGCGCTCCTTAATGACTTCGGCCACCCGTGGCGGTAAGTGGCCATATTGAAATAAGGTAAAAGTACGTATATACACTCAACCCTTCCTTATGGAAATATAAGATAGCTAGGTATAAATTGCAAAGATACAAAATCAGAGAAATGCTTCCTTAAGTTCAAAAGTTTGTCCTTTCCATCCGACATTTGTGCCTTTATAGTCTTTCGAGAAGGTTTGTGCATCAGCATCATATAGGTAACCAACTGTGTTTAAATATATATTTATTACATTCTAATTGTGTTTATTATGATCTAATACAAAATATCTATATAATATATATCACTGATGGATGGATGGATGGATGGATGGATGGATGGATGGATGGATGGATGGATGGATGGATGGATTGATATAAAAATGTATTTAAAAACATTGCTTACCACTTGGTTTGAACAAATGTTACAGGATTCTTCGGAGAGAACAAGATATGACTGGAGAACCTTGCATGCTTTACTCTCTTTATCATCAACCTTACAAAACATTTGTTCTGCACAGGTAGAAATAAAATATTAGATACATCTTGAGTCTAACGCATTCTTTCATCGACTTACCATTACTGAATTTAATGGGTGTTTTTATTATATTTTTACTCTCCTCTTCGTGTTTAAGTAGCTTATTTTAATATATATATTATTCAATACAGAAAAGGTACGGAAAGATGTTTGGTAAGAGCTTTAGAAGTTTACAGTAGCACTACGCTTAAATTTAACGAAGAAAATATAACTTTGGCAGTGTGAGCAATAGACAATTAGTGTACTGCATTGTGTTGTTGTACCTATCATGTAAAATAGTGCCGAAAGTAAAAATATTCTGCGGAGGGTACATTTCTGCCCTTTTCGTAGAAAAATGCTTTTATTCCGAGATCATCAATCAATAAGAGGCGTAGTTCCACATAAAGGTGGTTCATGCGCTCATAACAAAAAAGTAAAGATTGAAATCTTATTTTAGAGGACAAGAAACAGGCAAATCCATGACAAGTCACCAGCCGTACCTGAGATTCAATTGGGAACACCATTTTCAATGGAGATTTGAACCTGAAATAACGTCTGCCTGCGTCAGGATAAGATTTCAACCCCACTAGTTTTTGGAGGATATGGAGGGGGAGAGAGATGGGAATATATCTTACAGCAGCATTTCTGTTAAATCACCTAATGCATTTAATTACTTTCTGTGTATTTGAGTAATTGAAATTGAATATTCTCTTGGAATAAGAAGACAAGAACTGTGGACGATTTCTGGAAAGCCTGTCAGAAAAGCGGAATAAAATAGACCTGAACTTCGCAACAGCTTGCTCAAGTGACAATTACAATGCACTGTTATAGCTTGCGCTTGAAGCTACCATATTGAATCGCTGCTGCAGGAGGCATGGTGTTCCATGAATTAAAACTGTTCGAATTTGTATCATAGGTCACAAACGATTCTTCGAATTAATTTAAAATCAGAAAACTCTATTGGAAAGAACTACTATATATAATATAAAATAAAAATAAAAATAAAGTAACACTAGTAACAATGTAACAAATTAACAGTAATTATAATTGTACAAAAGAATAAAACATTAAGAAAAAGTCACACTTGAGATCGCTATACTTCGAAATCGTGGAGTCCTTCCATGGCAAGAAGACAAGTGACTCTACAAGTTCGAAGTTCAGCGATCTCAAGTGTGACTTTTTCTTAGTGTTTTATTCTTTTCTACTATTATAATTACTGTTAATTTATATATATATATATATATATATATATATATATATATGTAGAGAGAGAGAGAGAGGGGGGGAGGGGTACCAAAATGTATACACATTTCAAGCAAAGAAAAAAACTGTGTTAATATAAGAAAACTGAATTCACAGAAAAGAATAAACACTAATCATCTTAGACTTTAACAGTTACAACAGTTGCTCAAAATACTCACCATCGACGTCGATACACTTCTGAGTACGATGAACTACTGACCGAGCAACGTTTGCGAAAGTGTCCTCAGCGATTGCAGCAGCCGTTTCAATTTCTTCCCGAAGTGCTGCCAGTGTAGCTGGTTTTCTACGGCGTACAACACCCTTAAGAGTACCCTATAGGTAGAAGTCCAACAGAGTTAGATCCGGAGAACGCGGTGGAAACTCAATCGGACCTCTTCGTCCTATCCAATGCCTTGGAAGATTGTCATCAAGGTACGCACGTACATCTCGGTGGTAATGTGGTGGTGCACCATCCTGTTGCATCCGGTACTATGAGTCTCAAATTTGTCTTGAGAATGCGTGCAATTGTTACTCGCGTTGATGGTTCGGTTCTGTTCTGTATACACGTCTGCATTGCCTTTGAACTTCAGCAACATTCTCGGTTCTTCAATACAACTTCAAAATTGCTTTCTGTTGTTCAAACGATAATCCTGGCTCCATTTTGTTGTAACAACGATAGCATAACGTAATGTGAGTCACATCTGTTTACAGAGCATCATACTACACATTATGTTTTTTTTCGGTTCAAGTTTGAAATATATTAAATAGATAGACTGTGAAAATGTATATACATTTTTGGCACCCCGGTATATATAAATGGGAAAATACCTTCGTGTATATATAAATGGGAAAATACCTTCGTGAATTCCATTAAATGGGAACAACGTAATGAATATGCTACTCTTTGCTGATTATGTTGTAATAATAATAATAATAATAATAATAATAATAATAATAACAATAATAATTCAAAAACAGAAAATGACTTGCAGAAGTAGTTTTGACCTGGGAGATATAGTAGAGAAATATGGAATTAAAATTTCAACCATTAAAACGAAAGCAATGGACTTTTAAAGAAAGTACCCCCGTAGATCCAAAACAGTAATAAATGAAGGGCTGGAACAGTACAAAAATTGAACTATTTAGGATGCAACATATCAGCATAACCGATATGTAAATAATAAAGTAAGCAAACTTCTAGAAAAATTGTGCAATATTAGCAAGGACATTAAAAAGAAAAACAAGAAAAGAAACAAACTTAAAATTTTACAAAGTATTGTCGATTCCAATGTTAACAAATGATTGTGAAACATAGAAGATAAAGAAAGATAAA
Organism: Metallyticus violacea; assembly: GCA_030762175.1. Lineage (NCBI taxonomy): Eukaryota > Metazoa > Arthropoda > Insecta > Mantodea > Metallyticidae > Metallyticus > Metallyticus violacea. Next base: position 76,690,439 of record CM060834.1, read on the forward strand.
TGGGATAAAATAAATGAGTAGAAATGAGATACTTTAGAGTTATTAAAGGAAGTACAATAAATTTCAAAATAAAAATTAAGAAATAAGGGAAAAATTAGATATTTCTCCAATTAATGACAAATGAAAGTAATATAAATCAATATGGAGAAATAACTTGGATGAATAAAACCTGCTACCCTTAAATGACATACAACTATCAGCCATATGGAAAAAAGAGATATTGGAAAATGGGGAGATATGAAACTGGGACAGGGGAATACCCTAATCCATGAAAAATTGATGATAAAATAATACTGAATACTTATTGCTGAATCTCCGCCTTGTAAGTTGAATAAACGAATACAGTTAAAGATATCATCTAAAAATGTATTTTAGGCTGCTTTCGTTAGCAAACAGTAACTATAGCAAATTCAAAACTTTTATCATAAATAAAAATAATAATAGAATAATAAACAATGCAAATATCACTTCTAAATATTTAAGTGAAATCATTCAATAATTCTTCCTATTTTTATCAAAGCAAAATAAATTGTTTGAGCTGCAAATACTCTCTCTCCAACCTTAATACATTTCAGTGAATCGACAAGAATAATAGTACTTTGTTTAAAAATAAACTTTTGCAAATAAGATTAATTATTTTTGTTTATTAGTCCTGTGTAAAGAAGGACTGTTACCAAGTTCCCAATAAATATACATTGATCTTTTGCTTTATTCAGCACCAGCTGAAAAACCATATGTTCAACACGTCTCCAAAGCCGCAAACACAGCAATTATGTAATAGACATGTATCGCCTTACATGATTTTACCCATTAGACATAGCAACATGGAGATCTCACTTGTTACCATGTATCATCTTTCTCCAACATGTCTCATTCGAAAGTCCGTCTCATGCACACCTGTTATTACGTACGGTAGTAGATAATAAATGCATGTTGAAACTTGGTATAGTGTGTAGAGCTAATGATTACAGTATAAGAACAAAAAATAAACAAATGATTCATTGCAGAGGATGAAAAAGACTTTCAGTTACTTTTTTTGTTTGGTTTATTTACGGACGCTCTTTAACATCTCAGGTCACCAGCGTCCCATTCCATTCACGGCGTGAAACGGCCGACAAATTTCGCTCAGGGTTCTTTCTTTCAGCTTGAGGTTTTTTATCGTGCCGTAAATGTACGACACGGGACCCACGACTTTACTTCCCTTCCGAAGGAAGCCATACTTAAGATTTTTACGTCCGAAAAAATCCATCGATCCTGGCCGGGATCGAACTCGCGATCTTGGGTTTAGGAGGAAAGTATGATTACCATTACACCACCAGGACTGGCTTTACTTTTCGTACCTATATATTTAAAGCAAAACTATTTATTTAATTCTATATTTTTGTTCCCTACACAATTCATAAAACATTGATTAATAATGTACAGATGTTCTTAGAAATTATAGGCTTCAAATTCGGATAAACTACTCATTACTTTGAACTTGAAAAAATAGACTTTATGCTTCTGAGGTACTCAAATCAATTTGGACAAAACTTCAGAACTGCTCCATAAAACCATGGGTATACTTTAACTGTACGCCACTTCCCTTATTTTATTTTACTTTAAGTTTTACTTTTTCTATAAACTTAAGTAATTATTACATATTCTTTAAACAATTTATTTAATTATTTTGTAAAACACAATAAATTCAGACAACTTAAAATAATCATATGACAGTAATAAAAAATAGCTGTTCAGAGATACACGTATATGGTGTAAACAGGAGACACAAATGTATTGCTAATACGAAGGTCAGTCAGAAAGCCTTGGTTTATAAGAAAACTATGAAAGTTTCACATAGCCACATCTTTTATGATTAATTCTCACTTTTCATCACCTTCACTGTCTTTTAAATGACTTTTGTTTACATTTTAATAAGGTTATTTATTCTTGCGCGGTAAAAATCATTGTTCTGATTATGAGAGACAGTTCGTCAGTAGCGCCACGGGTGGTCTTAAGGCGCGGATTCGTGAACGGGAGGTCTGGGGTTCGAATCCCATCAGGACCGTCCTGCATGACCGAGGTTTTTTCCAGGTTTTCCTCAGTCCTCATAAATGGCAAATGCCGGGGAGGTACCCTAAACTTAGGTCTGGAACGTTTCATTCCTTAATTAATTCTTTCCCAATATTTCATGTATCATCAGTGTCCATCATCATCAGTGCCTGTGGTTCCTCAGTAGTAAAAATAAGCGTTAAACACCATTCAATTCAATTGTTACGAATGATCGCATTGACTCGTTGCATATTGCTTGGAGTCACTGCAGTTGCGGGGAGACCGCTTCTCTTTTCGTCAACAATGGGAATTGCTACAGCTTCGGTACAGCGACGAACCTACCAGTGCTGATATCTCCATATATATATATGGAGCAGAAGAATATATATATATTCTTCAACCTATCATGATTCCGAATCAGCGTTTCACTTTCCACGTTCAGGAATTCTGTCACAGCTTGCTATCTTCTTGTACGCTAGTCAATGTCAGCCATTTTCTAAAACCGTGCAGTATTGCCACTTATTGACTTTCACTAGCATTTCTCCGGATGCATCGCAGTCAGAGGTTTATTATGTCACCTGTGTTACTTTATAATCAATTCTTGATCTCCATATCCTTCACCAAGGAATACAACCAATCACAGAAGTTGATTGAAGATCCTCTGGTACCAAACACACACGTTGACTTAAATAGCTGTTATTGCCAAGTACTATAGATATGCATTTGGGGTATTCAGTCAAATTCAAATTTCGCACATTATTTAGAAGAGAGGAGGCATTACTTTCTGACTGACACTCGTAACATCATATAAGAATATTGATTACATTTTTTCTCCATTTTTGTAAATTGTCAAAAATATTACATTAAATGATGTTTAATAAAATTATTCAAGCAAGAAAACAGGTTTTTGTTAATAAAAACATGACACAAATATCTCACAAAATAATATAATGGACGTTTCACATTTATTTATGGTCTATATTATCTAAAGTGGTTTTGCATGATAAAAAACTTAATTTATGCTCATAAAAGCAATTTAATATTCTATTCTTTTAAAACTGAAACATTTGATATATTTTGTGCTTCAGCAAATTTAAGAAAATTCCCCCTGTCATCCAGAAAAGTGCTGTATTGCTTTGGACTATGAGAGGTAGTAACATTTAGATAAACTCGATGTTAGGTCACAGTGCTTACCTTCATCGTGACTGTCTACTTGAAAAACTCTTCTTAGATCGTCTATGCTCATGTGATGATGCATCTGAAAAGAGAAAGAGATTGGTAAAGGTCAAAGGTATAATTATAGCAGCAATAGTTCCTCATGAAAGGTCTTTTATATCTGTAATTTAAAGGAAGGCAAAACAAAAAGAAAGAAAAAAACAATACCCAGCTTTTCTGTCCCTGTTTGAATCAAATAAACACAGTCAATGTATAGGTTACGTAACCACGAGATTTAGCACCAAAATTGTCTGAATTAAGACCTAAGTTACATTTAAGGAAAATAATACAGCCCAAAGAAGTTGTTGATATTGGAAATAATTTGATCAGCGGTTTCTTTTTCTTTAATTAAGGACATGTGAATTTTTTAGTAAAATAATATTTTTCTAATCAAACTTATGTAATACTTTTATTTTTAATTATTTTAGCACTTATATTGCATAAACAGAGTGTGTTGGAAATGAGGGCAGATAGTTGACAAATATGAGAAAATATCCATTGACATATTGAACGTGAGAGTAACTAAGAAGCGCTTTTACGATAGTAAAGAATAAAGCTCAAATGCAAACTCTTTGAAGTGCGTTTATTTATTAAAATACTTTTTAAACAAACTGTTAAAATTGTTTGATATTTACAAAAAAATAACGTTTCTGACACTGATCTGTTTGCACTTCGGCATCACATGGACTGCAAGTAACTGATCGCCCTTTTCCGAAATCTCGCTACTACTTCCGCATCTGATTTACCCAATCTCATGGACCCAATAGTCCATTTCACCGATCTGGAAACTTTTCGTTCTATCGTGGCAGACGCGCTATTCCTTCACATTGTGAAAATCTTCATTCATTTCTATGCAATGAAGCTCTACAAAATATTTAAAGCGGCCGCTGCACTATTCACCACTAAACCAAATGCCAAATTACTAAAACTCCTTTTTAATTTCTCTTCAAAAATCTGCATTCTCTGATAGTTGGATAACATCGATATTTCTCTTTCTAATATGAGTTCAATACAACCTATATGTACCCAGAAACACTTATGAAGAGCGAACACCTATCCACTTAGTAAGGAAGGTTGCTCTGGAAACAACAAACCCATACAATGTGTTCAGTCTCCCCTAGCCTGGTTAGTTTAATTCTAGCAGAGACTATCTACCTTAAGAAAATAAGTTATTTAGCCTGATTCTTGAATATATTTTACACTTGAATGCACTTTGTACTTGCAAAATAAGCCAAATGTGTGCTAGTTAACGCTACGTGTTGTTTGTTATCTCATCTGTTTTTACGATTGTGGGTTGTATCGTTAATTACTGGCCTGCAGCATGCTAGTTTAACTCAGCTGCGTAAAAGGAGGCCTAAATTGGATGATAGAGCGATTTTAACAAGGATCTTAAAAGCACAACAATATTGCTTGTTATATAGAATGGGAAAGTAAGTTAATAATGCTACTATTAGCTTTTATCCTAAAAGTTACTTTAATGACGGAGTATTGCAACTATTTTTAAAGAAGTCACTTTATACTGCACAAATATTTAAATTAAAATGAAACATTTTAATGATCACAAAAAGGGAGTGATCATATTTTCTACCTACAAGTTATGACATGTTAGAAAATCATTAGTTTATTCAAAATGTTTTTATTGATAAATTGCTTTCTTCCCCTTGCTTTATATTTTACTGGTTGGGTTAGTGATTTAATGGAGAATTCCACTTGGTGTAAATGAGTTCAATGATATAGTTTTTTCATTTTAATAGGACACATTAGAGGCTATCCTTTGTGATTTAAATTGCACAAAATGTTCAAAACTGAATTAATATAGATTAAAATACAAAATACATCTTTCAGTCATATTGATTTGCAATGCATTTATTAAAATGGTGAGAAATTAAATTAATAAATGGGATTTATTTCACAAATAGATTTTTTGGGGGCGTAAAAATCCTAAGTATGGCTTCCTTTAGAAGGGAAATAAAGCCGTGGGTCCCTTACGACACAATAAAGAGCGTCAAGCCTGAAAGAAGAGACCTCTGAGCAAAATTTGTCGGCTGTTTCACGTTCTGAATTGAATGGGACGTCGATGACCTGAGATGTTAAACAGCGTCCGTAAATAAAAAAAAAATAAAATAAAATAAAATAAAAAATAAACACACACACACACACACACACACACACACACACACACACCACTAGGAAATAGTTCAGAAATTTATAGGACATTCTGATTGCATATAAAATCAAAATCAGTAAAGTTTGTCTATCTATGTTTCCCTTTCCCTCTATATCTTATATTAGCTTACTATTTTAAAACTGTTCCAAAGAAGCCTTACTGGGCTTTTTATTTGCAGGCAAGGAATATGACAATTGACTAGTGGAACTCGATGCTATTTTGTTTTCCTTAATAACACACATGCCCAATCAACTAGTCAACCAGGTTTCATTTTAAGCAATTCCACCTTCTCTAAATGGAAAGTTTTTTTTAACACTACCTTTTGTGGCTTGTGGTCGTAGCATATAAGGAACAAAGTACTTGAACCTGCTTTTGGCTACGTTTATAATAAAACTTTCAGTTTAGGGACGTCATATAGCTTTTGTTTTAAATCAAGGGCAAATTCTTCTATTCTCAAATATACACGTTAAAGAATGTTTGATATTTTTTAAGAAAAATATAGCATAAAATTAAGCCACCTTCACATTTGATAAATGCTGGCTTGGAAATTCTGAAATATGAATCTCTGTTTCCTTCATCTTAGTCATGCCCATCTCGAGACCCTTGAAGCTCATCGAAAGGAACCCGGCAGGGACCGATGGATTTTTTCGGGGCGTAAAAATCCTAAGTATGGCTTCCTTCGGAAGGGAAGTAAAGCCGTGGGTCCCGTGTCGTACATTTACGGCACGAAAAAGAACTTCAAGCCTGAAAGAAGAGGCCTCTGAGCAAAATTAGTCGGCAGTTTCACGCCCTGAGTTGAATGGGACGCGGATGACCTGAGATGTTAAAGAGTGTCCATAAATAAACCAATCAATCATCGAAAGGTAGTTAAGGGTAGCTGTAAAATCTTATCAATAAGACAGTTCAATATTCCTAAACTGTGTGATTAACAGCTACCCAGGATAAGGGTATACAGCCTTCATTAACACTACGTCATTACAATGGTTACTTCGCAAACTTTTTTATCTTTAGAAACAATGAGTATTGACATTTTAGCGTCAAAAATAATTCAAAGTACATGCTAACATTCAGCAAAAGAAAAGCCTATGTATAATATCTATAACTGTGTCTCAGAAAGAATACTTTGAAAATAACAATAGCCAACCTAAGAAAGAATGCTTCAATTTAATGTACGTACAAGCACAACTTTTAGATGAATAGCTTGGAAGATAAGGCGTGTTGTTATCGCGTACTCCACAAATGTTAATAAACATTGATATTGAATAAACAAGGAGAAAACCAAACAGAGCTTAAGTTGTAATAAATAAAAAGAATAACAAATAAGAGCATTTAAATAGTGCTTTAATTGTATAGAGAATGTATAAAACGTTTCCATCCATTTTCATGAAAATACGATTTATCATAAATGAAATGTATACGTTATATACTTCAAAGTACTGTGTCAATGATGTCACAGGGTCCTGAAAACTTTATGTTTTTATTTTATTTCAGAAACCACTACCAAATGCTGGTATGCAAGAATGATTGATTCGAAGGCGCGGTTTGGGACACACGGAGTAGTTTATTCCGAAATTTTTAGACACCACTTTGTTTTAAAAGGTGGATGTGTCAGAATATCTTAGCCAAAGGTTTCCCAACAAATGCTTACGCAGAGGTTCACCTCGATTATGACCATCAAGTTCCAAGAATTTGATTACCTTCGGGGCTTATCAAGTCACGAGGGTACAAAATCAAAGTAAAACATTTATAGAACCCAAGAAACACATTCCAGAAGCATATGTATTTTATTATTTGATTTAAATTGTATATGCCGAATTCAGGCGACATGCTTCATCTTTCGATTACTCGCCTCCCATTGAGGCTGCTCTCAGGGGTCACAAGTGAGATTTGGGCGAACGAAGCGCCGCCTGTGCAGGTTTCGCTGTCACTCATTCCACTGTTGCTCAATCACCTCATCCCCATCTTCACATGCATCATTCAGCGTAATGTAGTCTGCCGATTTATGCGCGCGTTTCAAATGAACAACACTACTTCCGAGGCCGGCCCGCAAGTGAGCTGACATTAGAACTCGCTCACATATTAGCGAGCGAGCGAATTCCATTCGAATGCAACCTATTGCGGTTGTATCCATGGAAACATTTTTGATTAATTTATCTAAATCTCTATCATTCCTACCCACTAGGCACCTGCAATGAAACAATATATATGTCCGTTAACGCTCTAGCGGTCGCAATGTTTGTTTTTTTTTTCCTCACGAAACTCGCCATATAAACACAAATAACAAACGATTCGTCGAGTCCGTTAACCAGCAAAATTGGACCTTTGAGGATGGAGATTAACTAAGATGAAATATTTTTAAATTTTTTAAAACTCGTTTTAGCAGCACAATTTTTGTTTGTTCTCAACGAAGATCAGTAAATTTATTTAAAGTAAATTGATAAAATTAGTTTCCAAAAAAATCAGGGCAATCGGGCCACTAGGACTGGGATTTAAAGCTAAATTTAAAAATCAGTATAGCGGCCGAAATTTTACATTTATAGGGAAACTCCGTATATGCCATTGAAATAAAATAAGAAAAGTATTCCCTAAAAATCAGGGAAATCGGGTCATTAGGAGTGGGGGTTTAGCCAAAATTTTAAAATCGCTCTAGCCGCAACAATATTTGTTTCTTCACATCACAATTTCGCATGTACCATTTAAAATGAATAAGAAAAATGTTTTCTGAAAATCAAGAAAATCGGACTATTAGGACTGGAGGTTTATCTGAAACTCAAAATTTAAAAATATCTCTAGCAACACCAATATTTGTTATTTTACAACAAAACTTAGCAATGTTATTTAAATCAACAAGAAAAATGCTTTCTAAAGACCAGTAAAATCGGATTATTAGTAAGGTAAGGGGGTTTACCAAATATTTAAAAATCGATCTGGTGGCATTAATATTTGTTTTCGCGCAACGAAACTTAACATTTAAATAAAATAAGAAAAAGAAGTTCCTGAAAATTACTAACTTTTAAGATAAATAGCTAAAACAAAACTGTTTTTGTAAATTTCATTTTAACTTAAATTATTAGTGAATGTTTTCAAAAAAGAGAACTATGCGTCAATAATTATGAAATTTCAACTTTTTTCACGATTAGGGAGAAGAAAATTTAATTTTTTTAAGCTGTTATATGTTCTTCAATAGGGCCCCTTTTCAAACACCAGCAGCAATCACCCATCCAATGACCTTGATAGTGTTTTTCATTGTTTTAATGTCTTTATGAAATCGTTCACCTTGTTCTTCACTCAATGCAAAGAGATTAGCAGGGAAGTAATCAATATGGATGTTGAGAAAATGCACTTAACACTCATTCTACACCCTAGACTTCTAAAATATCGTAACATATCCTTCACAATGTCTTTATATTTCTCAGATTTCTTGTTGCCAAGGAAGTTTTCTGTCAATTTTTTATGTTCCAACCATGCTGACTTCTCTAACTTGGACTTCGACAAAGGAAAGGTCCTATCCTGCATAGGTTCAGAATCTGGGGCCAATCAAAAATATCTGCTGCTATCTTAACTTCAGTTTGGGAACAAAGTTTGGGAACTTTGTAACAAGAAAGTTGAAACAATCACTATCCTTATTTAGAGCAGTATAAAATTGCTTCATCAGGCCTAATTCATTATGGACTGCTGAAAGAAGGACATTATAAGGAGAAACCAATGCTTTATACTTCATTTTTTTTTCTCCTGGAATTAAATTGCTCCTTTATGGCCAATTTTTATCTTTTCCAATGCTCTAATTTTACTATTTCATTCACAATGTGATCCATTTACTATCTTGTTGAAATCTCTTAGAATATTTATTTCATGTATCTGCTCAATGAACAAATAATAAAAATGTTATTTTCTATAATACCGATTTCTAAAAAATTGCAGCCCGATGAAACAAAACTGAGCCTGGTTTAAGAGATTCCATTTGGTAAGGAATCAGAAAAAAATTAATCGAGTTCAATAGACTCATATAAAGGAACATTGAACATATTATTATTATTATTATTATTATTATTATTATTATTACTTCACTTCCACTATTAAGGATAAATATTGCATTGTGTAAATGCATAGTCATGGATCACGTCTCGGCAATGTAAGAGAAATCATTATCATTTCTTTAATTATCTTCAGCTGTTCATCAGCGATGAGACACCCTCTAAGGGTAGATGTGATTGAATACTGACAACCCAATAGGCCACCAAGTAGCTACAACCACCAAGAGGTAAGCGCCACGACTCCGAGGATGTTGAAAACGAAAGCGTTAAAATTACTTCTGGGTACCTGTTCCACTTTTTAACTGAACAAGCACTTTCCTCACTTGGAGGAATGTTGTTCCTCCCGCACGACGAGCCATCCTTTTACGGTGTGTATATCTGTCATGCAATCTGAAACATACATACGTGACCAGTCGAACCCTATCAGCCATCTTTACTTCATTCGAAAAATTGCAAATCAGTAGGCTATGCATGTTCCAGAGAAGTGTAAGCTAATATTTATCTCAACCGTTAACAATAACTGAAATCTTTAAGTGATTATTTGCCAGCAGAATAAGTGAGTCACAAAATGTCCATGTTTTAGTCATAATTTTAAACCAGGAAGAAGAGCGTGCAAAAATATTTTTCGGTCTCCCAAATAATGTAATTTTTTCACTCTAGAAACACAATGATTATGTTGCTCTAGAATGATTCACGATAAACAGAGCTTTTTGCAAGATTTATATCTGCATATTTTCTCAATCATCAACTTATTACACCGTTCTTTTTACCTAGACCAAATATTATACATTATCAATAATCAATTTATAAGTTATAAAGATTTGAGCAACTGTGTAATATAATTGAAAAATAAATTTAATCTTTTTCTAAAATATGTATGTATATAAAGGTGTAACAAAAATGTATTTCAAAACTTTGAAGAAACATTCCTTGCATGCAGAAGGTATTCTATTTTTGTTTATTTATTTGTTTTATTTGCGGACGCTCTTTAACACCTCAGGTCATCAGCGTTCCATTTGATTCAGGGAATGAAACGGCCGACAAATTTTGCTCAGAGGTCTCTTCTTTCAGACTTGAGGTTTTTTTTCGTGCCGTAAATGTGCGACACGAGACCCACGGTGTCACTTTCCTTCCGAAGAAAGCTATACTTACGATTACGCCCGAAAAAATTGATCGGTTCTGTTAGGGATTGAACCCACGATCTGGGTTTAAAAGGCAAGTACGATTACCACTACACTACCAGGGCCTATATATATAAGCCTCCGCTTATACTGTGATATAAAAGTTATCTTTCCTGTGACAATAAACCCATAACAGAATAGTTATTTAACATGTACAGTAAATAAATATTCGCTTTTATCTCTGGTTAAATAGGGAGGGGATGTTGCAATTACTCTTAGTTCCTAGGTTCATCGTTGTAATGGTCGTTTTTTACCACGTAGTTCAATTGTTATGCTACTCGCTTCCTTGCTTGACGTAGCACACCGAGCACGTAATGTCAGTTCTATGTATTTACAATAAAATGAGATATTCAAATGCAGAGTTGGCCGATGCTCATAAGACCTATGGATTAGCCGAAGGTTAAGAGAGTCTTTGTGCTCGTATTCTGCAAATCTACCATACAATACTCCAGGGATATATCAGCGCATTAGGAAGTCCAGGCGATTTGGGTTCATCGGAGGACATTTTGAACATTTGATATGATTTTCTATTTCCCACAGTTCTGCTTTTGAGTATTCCGCTGATGTAGAAGAAAAGGGCTCTAAAGCAATTTGGGAAGCATGTTCACATTATATATTTTATCCTGTATATATGAGGAATGTTTCCCTAAAATTATGACATTTTTGTTACGTTTTATTAATATTTTATGTATTATTGACCTATATAAATCTATTTAATATAACGGTTTCCTTGTTACTTCTATGGTCCACTTTTAAGGAAAGCTATTTATGATCAAAACGATTTCACTTCACTGAAAGATTGGAATATCTGGACTGTGCGGATGATATTTACTATCTTATTCAGGGATATTAAATTGTCTTATAGCGTTTGGTGCGGCACTAGGAAACTCGCACCTAGTATCTTTTTTTTTTTTGAATGATTTATTTATGGACGATCTTTTAACAGCTCAGGTCATCAGCGTCCCATTCAACTCAGGGCGTGAAACGGCCGACGAATTTTGATCAGAGGCCTCTCTTTAGGGCTTGAGGTTCTTTTTCGTGCCGTAAATGTACGACACGGGACCCATGGCTTTACTTCCCTTCCGAAGGAAGCCATACTTAGGATTTTTGCTCCCTGAAAAAATCCATAGGTCCTGGCCGGGTTCGATCTTGGGTTTAGGAGGCAATTATGGTAACCACTACACCACCAGGACCGACGCACCTAGTATCACCCACATGAATATTCTGAATACAAAAGTAGGACCTGCATTTTGACAATTGCACAATTAAATGCATATGAAAAATTACATATGCTGGGTAAAGTAGCTGCAGATCTCAATGGTACTGGAGGTAGTGAGATTAGGGAAAGAATAAGGAAAGCCTGCAAGGTATTTGATTTTATAAAATAATTGTGGAAATTTATTATATACTCTATTAATACTAAGTTGAGGATATTTATTACTAATATTTAATCACTGCTGCTTTCAGAGTTTAACGTTGGAAATTACAAACTCTATCAACGAGGGTTGAAAGAATTCGTAAAAGATTACAAATGAATACTTGTTTTGTAAAATATTTTAAGGAGCATCTGAACTGAAAATTATGCAGATGAAATGGGGATGGCGGGTCCATTCACTAACCGTGCTTGCGATCATACAGCATAAAAAAACACTCAAAGTAGTTGCGTTAGAGGTAGACGAAAAACATTTTGGGACTGTACTATCATAGTGTTGGCCAAACATATGGATAAATCATGGGATAGGTTAAAGAGCCCCCTAGTAACTGGGTTAGATGGTGGGGTTTTATGTCTTAGGTATCGTAAATAAACGATGGGAACATTTAACCATGAAGACGAAAATTAATGATATGCGGAAGATTGAAGCGAATTGAAAGATAGTGGATCAAAAGATCACAGTACCACAATGGCTTCCACTTCGTATAATATGTAGACCAAAATCACATTAATCAGGGATTGGTAAAGCTGCTTTTGATAGTTCTAGTATACCTACCTACACATTCTAAATACATTAGAAGTATAACTTAAAGAAAAGGAAAGTAATGTTGGGATTTCCTGTATAGTTCAATTGTAGAAGCATAGTGGGGGACGGGAAACAAAAAAAAAAAAAAACAAAAAAAACAAAAAACAAAAAACAAAAAAAAAAAAGAAAAAAGAAAAAAGAAAAGAAAAGAAAAAAAAAGAAAGGAGAATTATTGCCAAAATAACAATAAACAATTCATTTATATAATTAAACATTAAGCAGTTTTCAATTACTAAAATTTCAATTAAAATGCTTTTTTTTAATTATGCTAAAGATTCTATCTTTGTTGTGAGACACGTTGTAGCAGATTACGAGGGCATGTCCATAAGTTTTCGGCCTAACAAATTTCTAGGTGTGTTAAAGGAAAAAAATTATATGTTACCCTATATTGCACTACACTTCACATATCCTTGAATTAACATTCTATCCCCCCTCAAAAAATATTCAGAAGTCTTGTCTGCAAAATGGGCATAGAAAGCATCCATCACTTCTTCGTCACACTTAAATTTCCTTCCTCGAAGGTCCTTTTTGAGTTTTGAGAAAGGAAATAATCACTGGGAGCTAGATCTGGATGGTCGATCTCCTTGAAGCCACATTTCTTCACAGCTTCCTTTGCAACAAGAGCTGTGTGCACAGGCGCGTTGTCGTAAAGGCGCACACCACCACTCAGCTTTCCTCTCCTTTTCTCTTTGATGGAAGCACGAAGTCTGTACAGTAGGCCAGCAAGTACTCTCCATTTACTGTGGTCTTCCTCTCCTTGAAGTCAATGAAGAGTATTCCTTCACAGTCCCAAAAGATTGTGGCCATGATCAGCTTGGTTGATGGAGTGACCTTGGCCATTAGAGCCGATGCTTTGCCAGGTTTACGGCACTCCATTGATTCTCTTTTGGACAAGGAATCATAGCAGAGAACCATAGTTTCAGCTCCTGTAACAACGGTTTGCAGAACTTCTCTCACGTTGTCGCGGCAGAGCTCCAAAAATGCCTGACAACAGATGCCTCTTTGCTGCTTTTGAACTGAGGAAAGAAGTCCAGGCCCCCATCTTGCACTAATCTTATTCATGTTTAAATGTTCATGAATAATTCGATGGAATGCTGAAAGGTCAAACCTTGCTGCTATTTCTGTAACTTAGAGTCGCCGGTCTTCCATAATTTCTCCTTCCACAAGAGCAATGTTTTCAGGAATGAGCACCTCCAAGGGCCGATCTGCACGCCTTCGTCTTCAATGCTTTCTCGAACCATTCGAAAAAATTTGACCCATTCTTTTACAGTAGAATATGAGGGGGATGCTTCCCCATGTACACCGTCCAATTGCTGTTTAATTTCATTTGAATTAAGTGCTGCTTTTGTGAAGAACTTAATAACATCTCGACACTCCATTTTGAACGTCACAATCTTCTACACACAGCCTTCTTTATGCAACTGAACACAGATGAGGGGAAGTTACAGCTGCAATTATTTACTTAATGGACAAGGTATGACACTAGTTAAGGGTTTTGTAAAGGCAATAACCCTTATCGGTGAGGCCGGAAACTATGGACATAATTTCATATTTGTTCACACGTTAACTTTGCTTTCAAAATTTTGCTGATTTCTTTTTGTATGTGCGTGTTATTTTCAATGTAATATTAATACGGTTACTTTTATAGACTCTTAACTTTTAAACTGACTCAAAGATAAAAAATTCAAAGCGATAAATTTCAGAATCGAGCATGTCACAACATTTCACCTACTACCCTCTCATTTGTTCTCTATTTTAAACTATTTCTTTCAGGTGGATCAAGGAAGAAGTTCCTGAATTTCTCTACTACAGTGGGATTTCCAAATACAAAAGTAATTCGTTTCTTTTGATAAATACACAAATTAAGTTTCTTTTCTTTTTCCGAATTCCTGAATCTGCCTGCATATCCTTCCCACTGTATAAAACATTTTCGCGTCGACTATAACTTAACGTTGAAAGTTATGGAGTGTTATCAACATTGCTTAAAATCTGTCTATGATATGAGCTGAAGATACTTGGAACTCGACTTCTGGATGTTGCTACTCTGACTAACTTGATAAATTACATTCCTCTAAAACCTTCATCCCTCTTGCAGCCTCATAATCTAAAACTACACAGAGGGGTTCGAAAAAACATATTTTAAAGCTTTGTCCTTCAACGTTTACGTTTCATCTAAATTTGTAGCGTATAGGAGAACAATAGCATAACTTCAAAATATAACTACTCTACTTAGAAGCTGTAAATGTTACAGAAAGTAATTAATTTTGTAATCACATGGGTCCACAAATTCTGGAGATTCATTGCGACTAAAATCCACATGGCCATAGCGAATTCACTGTTAGCAATTTCTAGGCATTTCATTTGCTGCCCTGCTTTTGGGAGTATATTACTTTCGCTCATTAGGTAAGCTTCTCTTATTTGCTCTTATAGCTTCTGATTGTTTCGGGGAACTAAAAATATCAAAGGTCCACCCTAAGTCTAATGGTTTCTTCAGACCTTGAATGTCATTTGCTGTCTTTGTAACTATTCATATATAGACAGAGGCTGCCAAAAAATGTATACACACTTCAAGCAAGAAAAAAACTGTGTTAACATAACAAAACTGAATTCACACAAACAGAAAATAATGAGCACTAATCATCTTAGACTTTTGCAGTTACAATACTTGCTCAAAATGTCCACCATCGGCGTCGATACACTTCTGAGTACGTTGAACTACTGATTGGACAACGTTTGCGAAAATGTGGTCAGCGATTGCAGTACATGCCGTTTCAATTTCTTCCCGAAGTGCTGCCAGTGTAACTGGTTTTCTACGGTATACAGCATCCTAAAGAGTTTCCCATAGGTAGAAGTCCAACGGAGTTAGATCCAGAGAACGCGGTGGAAACTCAATCGGATATCTTCGTTCTATCCAGTGCCATAGAAGATTGTCATCTAGGTACGCACGTGCATCTCGGTGGTAATGTGATGGTGCACCATCCTCTGGGAAGCAACACTGCGCATTTCCATAGAAGTGTATGAATTTCGGGTAGGACGGATGTGCGTATAAGGTTCAGGTTCAGGTTCAGGTTCAGGTTCACTGGACCAGTTACTGTTCCTTCAAAAAAGAATGGTCCAATTAGACCCTTAGACGACAACCCACCTCAAACATTAATTCCAGGTAAATTAACAGCCTTTTCCAAAATAACATATGGATTGTTTTCACACCAGTAGACACTAGTTATGCCGGTTAACAGTTCCGTTCAACTTAAATTGTGCCTCATCGGACAAATACGATAGTCTTGGCTTCATTTGTTCATTGTTGATTTACCAAATCCAAATTATACAGTATTAATCCATGAAAATAAATAAATTATGACATTACTCTACATTTTTAGAACTATCATTATTATTATCGAGATTAAACCACAAAAATGTACTATTAATTAAATGAAATATATGACCACTGATAGACAGAACTATACTGTGTGAGTATTTTTAAACAATTTTAAATGAAAATGTTTAAATGTTTATGACCCCTTGATATCATCTTTACATTCATTTAAATAGAGAGAAATAACAGCAAGTTTCGGGTTCATGCCGTATTTAAGATGTTCGTTCGTATGTTTCAATGTAATAAAATAATGTTACTATTTAAAAACAATTTCGATGTACAGATCAAATAAAAACAATCGAAAAATACGTCGATTTTCATTGAATTTGAAATTTAATTTAAATGTTATTATAGTAAAAATATAACGCAAACATTTTCTGAAGGTTATTACAGAGCACTCTTACATACAAATATAATTCTCACACGCATATTAAATTAATATTTCACATTTACTATCTTCATGACGGTACTTTTGTTAAATATAAAGTACATGCAACATTATAAATACAGTTTATATGGTAAATTAATTTGTCATTTAATTTTAAAACAATATAGAGAAAAATAAAAGCAAGAACGCTTTTAAATTTTGACTATCAAGCATGCTTTTCTCCTAATGGTTCAATTTCCATAATTTTCAGAAGCTATTTTCCTATTTTATTAAATTAATACTCGTATATACCGAATTTTGTTGTGAAGAAACAAATATTGGTGCCTTAGAGAGATTTTTATATATTGGGTTTCAGGTAAACCCCCACTTCTAATGACCCGATTTCGCTAATTTTCAGAAACTTTTCTTGTTTTATTTAAATGTTATACACAGAATTTAGTTGTTTAAAAACAAATATTAACACTGCTAGAGTGATTTTTAAATTTTTGGTAGCCCCCCTCTTGCTAATAGTCCGACTTTACTGATTTTCAGAAACTAATTTTCTTATTTTATTTCAATAACATTTTTACTTTTTTTTTAAATGCGGCCCCTAGAGCGATTTTAAAATTTCGCTTTAAACACGACCCGTTTTTCAGGTAATCCGCACTCTCAATAATCTGAAGATTTTCAGCAACTATTGTTCTTATTTTATTTAAATGGTATATACGAGTTTTGTTGCGGGAAAAAATATTAATGCCGCTAAAGGGATTTTTAAATTTTAATTTTTAGGTAATCTTCCCTGCCTTAATGACCCAATTTCACTGCTTTTCAGAAAATATTTTTTTTATTTAACTTCAATTGCATTTAAAAAAATCGCCTTAATTAGTTTTTCAAACTCCTAATGACCCGATTACCATGATTTTCAAAAACTACTTTTATCAATTTATTTTAAGAAATCTACCGCGTTTCGTTGAGAAAACAACATTGCGCCCGCTAGGGTGATTTTTTTAATTTTTTTCAAAAAATCGTTTTAGATTAACTCCCAACCCCAACGGTCCAATTATGCTGGTTAACAAGCTCGACGAATCGTTTGTTAATTGATGGATTTATGCCGAGTTTCGTTGAGAAAAAACAAAAATTGCGACCACTAGAGTGGTAACGAACACACACAGGCATATTATAAACTTTTTTTTTTTGTTAACTGTAGGAGCTTATTAGGTACGATTGATGCATATTTGGATAGATTATTAAAAATATTTCCATGGATAAAGTAATACATTATCTCGAAATGTGCTTTAAAATTGCTAAAATTAAAGATATTTTTCATAGGTACGACCGCAATAGCTCAATGTCTTCGAAATTCACTAAAAGCTGGATAAATATCAAATATACCGGAATATGTGCATTGGTTACAGCAAAATCTTTTGACACAAATAAAAACAATATAAAAAGTTGGTGTAAAAAGAAAAACAAAAAGTTTAAAACGTTCTCTGGCTCGTAACAGCTGAGTAGCACCGGTTTCGTGATTTTGGACCAGTTACCTGCTCTTCTCCGTTCGATCGGATAAGAACCTCTCAGTAACCTGTTGTTAAGTTCGCTTCCCGCCGCTATAATGAAATTCATCTTCTGTAGTCTCTTTATGTGTGAGTCATAGTAACAAAACCGTTACCTACACTCGTAATTGGTTTACTTATCTGCAATAGAATCGCCCTTTTCAGAAGTGACGTAATACCTACTTTGCTTTGCTTGTTCCATGCTTGGTTATTACCTTATCAATAGAGGAAGTGATGAAATGGTAACGCCAATCAGCTGCTGGAGTATCCTAAACAATGGGTTCTACTTTTAGAGCACGAAGGCTGACAGATTGCTCGACTTTCAACATACAAGAATACCAATTTTCTTTCTCCAAAAAATATGCCAAACTACGTTAAAGTAAACACATGAGTAACAATCCATAGTTTTTCTCAAACGAATTCGCATTTATCGGTGAGACAAGATGTCTGAGCGAGAGGCAAAGTCTCAAATAGCGCTGTAATGAAAATATAGTACAATGAAATAATACGATGTTCTAAGCATCGTCGGTCCTGATGGTGCTGTGATAACCATACTTGCCTCCTAAACCCATGATCACGTGGATTTTTTCGGGAGTAAAAATCCAAAGTATGGCTTCCTTCGGAAGGGAAGTAAAGCCGTGGGTCCACTGTCGTACATTTACGGTTCGATAAAGAACCTCAAACCTGAAAAGAGCGGCCTCTGAGCAAAATTTGTCGGCCATTTCACGCCCTGAGTTGAAAGGGACGCTGATGACCTGAGATGTTAAAGAGCGTCCGTAAATAAACCAAATAACAAGGAAAAAATCTAAGTATTGTACTAGGACAATATAAAATATATACGTTTCTGATGCAACTGGCCCTTTCAAGGCAATCAGCTACAAAAACAAACAAATTAAATAAAATTAATAATTACGTAAATTATCAAGCACGTTCTTCCATCATTTTATTCTACTGTGAGCATATGGTTTTGCCAGTCTGTTTGTCAAAGCTACGGCCAAGAATAGCGAACTTCGTGGGAGCGGCCCTCATTCTCAGCTAAACGGCTTTGGAAACTGCACATGTATAACAGTGTGGTAAGAAAAACTAGGTCTAATAAGTATTCAATTCCACAACGAGTGTTTATTTACGATTCGTAAGTGCGTACAGAATCAGCTCGAACTGTTAGGAGGCTATTCGAAGAATTATTCCTCGATGGTCGAGTTACAAATCATAGTGCGATTAATTAAACTCTGTGACGGCCCGTACAACCAACGTTTCAATGTGAGCAATTAAGTATATTTTGATGATAGAATTATCAATAAGAATATTTGGTCCGTCCGCTCCCCTGATCTAACTTTCTAGACTGTTAACTCATGATCTAATAAAAGATAAAGTGTATAGGATGAATAAAAACCTATAGAGGAAATGAAGACGAGCATCCGTCCAGAAATAAATTCAATTTCCAAGGGAATTAAGAAGAGTGATGGATAATTTTATTAATCGAATTTGAAAAATAAAGGGAAATAGTTACAACATTTTCTTGGATGACCCGGGCGAATACATGTTTTTATAGTAAGTATTCTTGTAATATTATTAACCAGTGCCTCCACTATTGGCGTTGTTTGGTAAAGCGCGAGTTCTAAATCGTCCATGCAGCCCCCGCCACCGAGCACGGAAAGCATAATGTGCTTAACGGATATAAGAAAATATATTTATTTTTCCTCTCTATTTCCATTTATTTTTAGCTTTAAATAATTAATATCTTAAATTCATTCATTCCAAACAATTCTACTTTCCGTTTTAAACACTTTATTCCAGTTCTCAATTCCGTACATTTAAGCACATCTTTTCTTCTACCTGATGGACAGATGCCAAAAGCCAATTTTTTTGCTCTTTTAATTTGTACACCCTTGCTCTTACCGAGTCAGTATTCCCTCTATATTCCTTGTTTACTTTACACATAAATATTTATTCTTTCCCAATTACTTAAACATAAATTACTAAATGACCTCTTCTTTGCTAATCGACTGAATATATGTGGTATTTCCGTATATTCAAGTCTTCTTATGTCTTTACAGAAACCCTTGATATCTACTCTATTCTTTCTCCATGCATCCCTTAAACTGAGCAAATTCTTTCATAGGCCCATGATATAGTTATTCTCTCTGTAATGGTAAAAGGCCCGCGAAATGGCATAAATGCACTGAAAATTATTGTAAACGGTGGGGTATGTAATAAAATACATCTAAAACTAAAGCTGTCGCCTTAAAAAATGGCCATGTTTACGGCAAGCTGGAAAATGGACATATGGGAAGAAGTAATCGAGACAATTAAACTACTTGACATGAGTGGAAAATGTAATAAACACACAGTTTTTGCCAAGCACAGGGGAGCGGTGAACTCTCTGAGGTATTGAGACTTTCATCTCGGATATGCCAGTCAAAACATTAAAAACTAAGTATGAGGCAATGGTTAGGTCCTCATTGTTATGTGAAAGAAAGGTTTGTGGATGGGGTAAAATAGGCGGTCTAAAAAAAAAACAATGTGATTTCTGGAAGCGAATTCTTGGGTAGGGGAGGGGCAGATCTAATTATGGTATACTACGAGAGGTGGGATGCTGGGAGGATGCAGTCTACAGCAAAATAAATGTAATTAGATATTGACTAAGAATAATTAAAGGACAAGAAACAATCCTGAGGGCAATATGTTACCGACACAATTTAACAACATGCATTATTCAAATGGTGAGTGGCGATTGTAAGCGGAAATTGTCAAAAATGTATATTTGGCAGACGGGTATTGAAAACAGGTATGGCGTAGTTGGAAAAGTCAAACGATGCCTGTATGACACAAACCGGCAGGAAATGAGGCGCGATTCATGCAGATATCTCTGGACCTGCGTAGCAAAATTAAAATTAGATAGGAGCCAGGCATGAAACAGAGACCATGGCTTAGATTTGGAGACTGGAAGACACGTAAGCTTGTTGACGAGGAAGGCAGGAGAATTTGTCCATTATGCTCGGAACCGGAAGATTGGGTTGGCTAAGTGTACACAGACAGAAGTTGCCAGGATAAAATTTCTACCGGATTCATTTTTGACTTCCAGTAAGGGGGGGGGGGCTGGCATGTTGGGACTTAGTTGTAAATATACAACACTGGCTAAACCTGGGCGTTTTCTTAAATGAAATACATATTTTTAGGGACAGGAAATTTCTATAAACGTTCGCATTAATAATATGAGCAATTTATCGCATACGAATATCAGAATTATTCTATGTAGTCAGTGTGTGTGAATACGTTCTTATTAATGTCATTGTTTTCTTTTGTCGAAAATAATTTCAGAAATAAAGTATTTTAGAAGAGCATGCATGGTCTTGCGATCTATACGACTATGATGTGTAATATATGTATACGCAGTGTAATTGGAATAATAAATAATACCACTACCACTGCTACTGTCTAGAATATTTCCTAAGTAATTTATCCATCCATTAATAACAATAACTATAAAAGGGTAAAACGCTTAAAAAGTCACAGATCTGTAATCGCTATATTTCGACTTTCTGGAGTTCTTCTATGGTAAGAAGCCAGAATATATATTTATGTAAATATATGTCAAATTTTTATCATCCAATTTCAAAATCTCATACCAACTTTTCGCCCTTTCTTCCTATGTATGCACCTTACTTCCGTTTAACTAACTCTTTACCGATGTGGCTAGCAAATTTAGAACTTCTATACAAAACTTCCTGTGTACTGAATCCACAATATCCCAGCCATCATCAAGGCTCCATATGCAACTAAATCATCAACAGCGAAAATGAGATCAGAGATACAAACAAAATAATACGTTTTGAAAAACAGCATATGTATCTTGTGCACATATTTTGATTGAAAAAAAATTAAGCACCAGTTTTAATCCTTTAAAGAGGCATTCTCCTTGAAGGATATACAACTAGGTTGCGTTTTCATCGGAGAAGGTATACAACATTTACAGAGAGTGATGTAATAGATAATGGAGTACTTTTGGATGAAGGAAAAAAATATGTTGAATGGCGTAATAAAATGGCGAATAAAATGTTAGGATAAAAACAAGCGATGTAAACGAAAACAAGCGCGTAGCATAGCAACATCGAATATACATGGTAGCCTCTAGCACACCATTAATCAACCCCCTTCCAATGTACTTCTGTTGTGTTGGATTGTTACCACACTCTGCGTACTAAACTAATGTAGACACTATACAATTTTATTTCACATACGCAAAGTTGGTGCTACTGAAAAAATAGAAGCATTTAGCATACATAAGAATAACTTTTATTAAAAGTGATCGGTTAACTTATATAATGTCTTCCCACCAAATTAACACTCGTATTAAAATGGACGGATTAACAACAGGCAGACAATTACAAACATTGATTTTTGATTGGTTATATATATATATATATATATATATATATATATATATCGGGTATTTTATCTAACTCTGTGACCTCAAATATTTTTAAATGAAAATTTAGTTAGGCAGGAATGTACCCAGGGACTCATGGAAATACACGCACAATCCAGAAAATTAAAAAATAAAAATACCGTTTTCAACGCAAAAGTTACATTTTTATATAGAACATTAACGTTTTTCTAGCAAACCAAAAACTAGAGGTTCAATTAGTGATAATAAAATTTATTTCACTGTTCTAAACGTCTATCTTCTGAAATAGATTTAGAATGGTAGTGGATACACGGTTTCTGACATTATGCAAAGAGTGTAGTCTATACACAGAACAGGTTATTTGCAATGTGTCCTAATAAAATGTAGTAACAAACCATTATCAGTTGCTTAGTGTACTAGTGTCTCCTGATCTGGTCCGTATTGATATTTAGAAGCAGTTGTGGAAGACCGGGAGCTCAGAGTTACAGAAATAGCAGCAAGGTTGGGCCTTTCTAAAACTACAGTCCTTCGAATTATTCACGAATATTTCAACACGAATAAGATTAGTGCCTAGATTTCTTTCCTCAGTCGAAAAAACCGGCACGGGTGGCCGAGGTCGTTAAGGCACGGACTCGTGAGCGGGAGGTCTGCGGTTCGACCGTCCAGGACCGTCCTCCCTGACTGGGGTTTTTTCCAGGTTTTCCTCAGTCTTCATAGCTGGCAAATGCCGGGGAGGTACCTAAACTTAGGCCTGGAACGCTTCCTTCCTTAAAAAAGAATATCCTTTCCCAATTTATCATTTCATCTCATGTATCACCAGTGTCCACCGCCTGTGGTGCCTCAGTAGTAAAAACGGACGTTAAACACTACTCAAAAAAAAAAAAATCAGTCGACAAACAGCAACGAGTCATCTGTTGTCAGGAAATTTTGGAGCTCTGCCGTGGCAACGAGAGAGAGAGAAGTTCTGCAAACCATTGTTACAGGAGATGAAATTGTAGTCATCTACTATGATACCTTGTCCAAAAGAGAATCAATGGGGTGTTGTAAACCTGGCGAAGCACCGCCTCTAAAGGCCATGGTCACTCAGTCAACTAGAAGATCATAGCCGCAATCTTTTGGGACTGTGAAGAAATACTCTTCATTGACTTCAAGGAGAGGAACACCACAGTAAATGGGGAGTGCAATGCTGGCCTACTTCACAGACTACGTGCTTCCATCAAAGAGAAAAGGTAAGGAAAGCTGAATGGGGTGTGCGCCTTTTTCATGACAACGCGCCAGTGCACACAGCTCTTGTTGCAAAGGAAACTGTGAAGAAATGTGACTTCAAGGAGATCAACCATCTACCATACAGTCCAGATCTATGTCCCAGTGACTATTTCCTCTTCTCAAAACTCAAGAAGAACCTTTGAGAAAGAAAATTTAGATGCGACGAAGAAGTGATGGATGCTGTTTATACCCATCTTGCAGACAAGACTATTCGGGGGGAGGGGGGAGATTGAAATGTTAATTCAAAGAAGTGAGAATAAAGGATTACTATATTGCAAAGTAAAATATAGTTTTTATCTTTATTATACCTAGAAAATGATTAGCCCGGAAGCTTATGGACCTACCCTCGTAACTCAAATTAGGAAAAATTTTTATAACTAATAACATTGCTTTCGAACAAGACTGGAATAGGAAGGGTCACAATTTCAACTTAAAAGGGCAACCTCCATTTGAAAATAGTTAGATAAAAGCTGACAAATATCATTAAAGTTTTTTAAAATAAAATGTAATAGGCTGTTAGGAACCTTTTCAAACAAGTTGAATCTTCTATGGCTATAGAATACATTATAAAAATTCAACAAAAATGAGTCTTACATCCTAGCCACTGAGTAATGCCTTTTTTAGAGGATCAATTTTATGACAGAGCTAATCGTGGGCAAAGTAAATAAAATTTTTACTAAAAGTGCCATGCTATATGAAAGCAATCAAAAGTGGACATCGTAATTGAAGGCTACAGCAATGCATATATTATCATTTATTAATCATTTCAGCTAACTTTAAATCAGTGTATAGAACTGCTAGTGTAGTTGTTGGCATGAAAAGGTAGGTGAGACGAGCGGCTTGGATCGAAAGCATGGTATAGGCACTTTACAGTGTTATAAACAGTGTGTAGCTGGAATAGACATTAGCAAATATGTTAATTATAGTGCATTAGACACTATGTATAATCTATTTGTTAATTGTTAAGCGTGACAACCGTAATCAAGTACTTGCTCTAATAAATTGATCCTTCCGCAGTGACTATACAGATTATAATTTTCTGAGCTCGTACAGATAAAGTAAGCTGGAATGGGTAATAGAAAAACAGCACAGTTTCCTGTTTTATAGCCCGGGTTCCTTAATAACCATGTATGAGGGTAGGTCCATAAGTTTCCGACTTAACCATTATCTAGGTATTATATAGACGAAAACTATATTTCACTTTTCAATATAATTATCATTTATTGCACATCTTTGAAATAATATTTCAATCCCCCCCCCAAAAGGTAGTCAGAAATCTTGTCTGCAAAATGGGTGTAAACACCATCCATCACTTCTTCGTCACACTTAAATTTCCTTCCTCAAAATTCCTTCTTGAGTTATGAAAAACAGGAAATAGTCACTGGAAGCTAGATCTGGGCTCTAGGGTGGATGGTCGATCTCCTTGAAGCTACATTTCTTCACAGCTTCCTTTGCAACAAGATCCTCTTGTTCAGTAAGAGGATATAATCGAGAGTATTTATTATTATTTTTGCATTGGTTTCCTTTAAACTTTTTTGTTTGTGTGCACAGGCGCATTGTCGTGAAGAAGACGCTACCACTTAGCTTTTCTCGCCTTTTCTCTTTGATGGAAGCACGTAGCCTGTGCAGTAGGCCAGTAAAGTACTCCGTATTTACTGTGATGTTCCTCTCATTGAAGTCAATGAAGAGTGCTCCTTCACTGTTCCAAAAGATTGTGGCCATGATCCTCTTGATTGACTGAGTGACCTTGGCCTTTAGAGGCGGTGTTGCGCCAGGTTTACGCCACTCACTCCATTGATTCTCTTTTGGACAAGGGATCATAGTAGAGGACCACAGTTTCATCTCCTGTAACAATGATTTGCAGAACTTCTCGTAGCCACGATGAGCTCTAAAAATGCCTGCAACAGCCGTTGCTTTTGGACTGAGGAAAGAAGTCTAGGTACCCAACTTGCACTAACCTTATTCATATTTAAATGTTAATGAATTATTCGAAGGACTGTTGTTTTAGAAAGGCCCAACCTTGCTGCTATTTCTATAACTTTGAGCAGAGCCGGTCTTTCATGATTTTTGCTTCCACAAGAGCGAGCGATATTTTCACGAATGAGCAGCTCCAAGGGCCGACCTGCACGCTCTTTGTCTTCAATGCTTTCTCCACCCATTTGAAAAAGCTTGGCCCGTTCTTTTACGGTAGAATATAAGGGGGGTGTTTTCCATATACACCGTCCAATCGCTGTTTAATTTAATTTGGAGTAAGTTTATCTTTTGTGAAGAATTTAATAACATTTTGAACATGTCAAAATCTTTTACACACAGCCTTCTTTATGCAACTATATCTGAACAACTACACACAGAATTTACGGCTGCAATTATTTACTTAACAGATAAAGTATGACACCAGATAAGATTTTTGTGAGGGCGAGGCTGGAAACTTATGGATCTACCCTCTCAGAAGTGCTATTATTCTCTCCGCCGTGATGTATTTCCTACATACAGGATTACAACAGAAAGATATTCAAACAATTGAAATTATGTGATGCATAAGAATATTTCAATATGATTGATAGATGCATCCAATAATATTGTCCATTATTAGTTATGAAATCTTTGTGATGTTAATAGTTCGGTAATAGCTTATCGCGCATCATGTGTGTTTCACATCGATATGTTTAAAATTTCAGCTGCTTTAACTCTCGTTAAGAAAGCAATTAATCATAAGCTGTGCTATGAAGTGAAAAGTTACACCGTTGAACGGTTGAACCGTTCGTATTCTTGAAATGCGTTGCGAGGTTGTAACTTCCGTGAGTATAAGGTTCTCAAAATTAATCTTGGAAGGGGAGGAGTAACACACACACATATTGTGACCTACATTGAAAACATAACACTCTGGGGCGTTACTCACAAGGCAAGTTATTTTCAGTCCCCGGAGCAACGTTCAGTTTCGCTCACACCTTCCTCATCGAAGGCAGGTGCAATATCAAGCTTCACGGAACCGATCGGACGTAAAATCTTCAAACTCTTGAGTTATGCAATGTTTATACTTTCTGCTCTAATTGGCGAACGTGTGATCTAACCAATCACTGGCGCCGGCTCTGCGAAAATCGACCCCCAGCTGTCTTTAGACGCGCCTAACGGTGTGGATGAAAATAATTATAACGGAATGCGAGAATGACGAAGGAAAGCAGTGTGATGGCTCGAATAAAAATAACAAAAAGTGGGAGAATAAAACCTGTTCCGCAGTGGTGAGAGTGGACAGTAATTATAAACTGTGGGGAGAAAGAAAATGGCACATATTTATTTAGCATTTACTTGCTTATTCCTTAATTTACATGGGCATATTAACTTTAAAAATAAAATGTTGGAGAAAGAACATGTTTTCACCAAACTTTTGGAAAGTGTTGTAAAATACATTATGCACATTTGAATAAACTTTTATGATGAATTCATTTTAGTTTTTCCGGTTCACATGAATAAAAAGGTAATTTTTTAGGGTTATAAGTTATCTTAAGCGAATCAAGAAAAATAGATTTATATATATTGCTCACAGAATTATGAAATCATTCCAAAATCCTTTCCACAAACTTTAATAAGATACTTAAATTAAATAAAAATTAAAAAAAAAACATAAAACAGAATATTACAAATATCTGTATTTATATGCAAGACATTTTTGCAAATATTCAATATCGTCCTTTATTAAAACCAAGTCGCTAACCTTGTTGCTGCAATCTCGAAATGGCCTCTGATAAAGGGGTTCGATATATCTATATTGCGCTATCTCTGAAGTTTTTCTTAAAAAGGTGGCAACAAACGAGGAAAAGCCAGAAATGATCTTCACGTTGAGATGTTCTCAACCCAAACTTGGTATTTGTTTAGGATACTCGGAAAGCATCTAAGGGGTAGACGATTTATGAGTGCCATATGTCACAGACGGAAAAAAAAAAAAAAAACGGGATGGCTAGGGCGTTAAAGAAGGGGGCTGACATGCGAAAGGCGCCCACTAATCTGATTTTGGATTTTTCGTGGTTTCCGGCACTTTCTTCGCGCGAATTTTCAGTTCATCCATTTCACCTCATTACATTCCGTTGGTTCGACGTGAAACGACCGACAAATTTTGCTCAGAGGCATCTTCTTTCAGGCTCGAGGTTCTTTATCGTGTCGTGACCCACGGCTTTACTTTTCTTCCGAAGGAAGCCATACTTAGGATTTTTACGCCCGAAAAAATCCATCGGTCCTGGCCGGGATTGAAATTGCGATCTTGAGTTTAGGAGGTAAGTATGGTTACCACTACACCACCTAGACCGACTTTTGCAGGGTAGAAAGTATTCATTCCAAGTAAAAGTTATGTTCAAGTTAGCCAATATTGGACAAAGATATTTTAATATACATGCTAACGGAATAAAAATCTATCACAATAGCATCTTTGCAGCCATATTAAACTATGGAGGAGGAGTTTGGGGGGAAAAGGCACGCGAGGTTCATTTTATACGTACTTTAAGAAGCTCCCAAAGAAAAATTTTATTGAGATGTACAGGGGCATTTTCCACTTCTCCAACAATGGGACTACTAGTAATATTGGGTATATGGCCAATTGATTATCTAGTTCGATTAAGAGCAGCCTCTTATTGGCTTAAAAACAAAATAACTCAAAAATAGTGGACATTGTTGGTAAAAAGTGTAGGAATAAAAAAGAAATCAAAGATTCTTTATTACAAATATGGCAATGAGAATGGGATGAAATAAAAGAAGGTAGAAGAGTGCATGAAATATTTCCATCCATAAGAAAGATTACTATTTAAGCACATTCATCCCAATAAGGGTTTAGTGCATTATGTAACAGGCCATGGTCCATATTGCTCATATTTGCAAAGATTTAAATTACAAACAAATAATACATGTACGGACTGTAACGTAATCGATACACCGGAACATGTCTCATTCTCATTTGAATGCCCTAAATACCAGTCATTTGTAGCAGAGGAAAGACGACTACTTGCTGGGAAACACATCTGGAACATCATGAGAGACGAAGATGATTTTAGGGCATTGAACGAGCTAACAAATAAACTATCATGCAAAATGGCAGAAGAGTATAAAAAACGGCAAAAAACAAACAAGAGAAAAAATCCAAAGGCCAGAAATGGTATATTCCCCTAGAAGATCCGAGAGAATCAGGGAAAGGCAAGAAAGATATTTACAACTAGAATTAGTTGAAGAAAAAGATGATAAAGAAGATAAAACCCAATTTGAATAAGAAGAAGAGAGCAGAACTGACAGAAGAAAGGAATAATGGCAGTTTTCGGGCGGAAACGAAGCAGTTGAGAGAAGTAGTAGACAGAGGTCAAGAGAAGGAGAGAAGCGAAGGAAACTACATTGTCAACACACCATGGTCCAGTATAGCTGTTGCTTGAGACCGGCAGCAACTCCACTGATGTCCAGGTTCCGTTGCCAGGAATTCCAGTGGGGAGCAGCCCGGATACCGAGCGTTAGCAGAAATGAAAACGCATAGAGTAAATTGGATAATAATTGTAAATTAATAAAGTTTAAATGTAACAATTGCTACTGGGTACCAGTTGCAATTGTAGATGTTATTATAAGTCATAGTAAATAGCCGTAGTGCTGGATTCCAGTACCGGTTTTGTTTTTGAAGTTTTAATTTTGTTTAGTCATAGTGTTAGTAGTGTAGATTTTAAAATCTGTAAAATTTAATTGTAATTTAAATTGTATTGAAAGATATAAGAGGAATAAATAAATGAAATCTGGAGTATTACGTCCTGATGTAGAACCAAGATATCAGGATGTAAGTATTGCAGAATTAAAATTAAAAAAAAAATTATTCATTCCAAGTAGCTAGGTGTTGTGTGCGGCTTGACGGTAAATTTCGCGATTTTTGAAGATTCCTTCCCTAAAGTGAAAGCTCCGCCAGCATTGGAATGCTCAGTTTGCAAACAATGTTTTTTTTTTTTTTTTTTTAAATGTTACAGCACAGGCGGTGAACACTGATGATAAATGAGATGAAACGATATAGTGAGAAAGAAGCTTTTTTTTTTTCTTTAAGGAAGGAAACGTTCCAGGCCTGTTTAAGGTACCTCCCCAGGCATTTACCATTTATGAGGACTGAGGAAAACCTGGAAAAAACCTCAGTCAGGGCGGACAATCCTGATGGGATTCGAACCCCAGACCTCCCGCTCACAATACCGCGCCTTAACGACCTCGGCCACCCGTGGCGGTTTCAAACATTGTTAGGGAACGCGCCTCAACTCCTCTGGGTCCTGATTGCAAGGTGTCGCCCTTGACACAAACGACACTTGATATAGCTAAGGTACCAAATTTCTATAGAGGTAAATGCTATCATTAACAGACGAATGAACGCTAAATTAGTATTTGCGAGCTTGCCTAAAAACTGTTGCCTTTTCAAAAATATTGTTGAAAATGGTCGTGTTTGCTTCGAGTATTTATGAATGCATTTAATTCACACATTCAACTTTGCTTTCAAAAATTTCACCTCCATATGCATCGTGTAAGTCGATTCCAAATTAAACACTTTTCTTATTTTACTTACTTTCGCATTGAAACATGTTTAACAAGATACTAACTCTAAGTTTATTTTCTTTACTAATCAGTAATTGAAAGTGATACTAATTGCTGATCGTAAAGAATAAATTGGAATGATTATTAAGATAATCAGGATATGCTCCTGAGATTCGCAGTTCACGTTAAATTCTATTCATAACCCATCTTAATATTTTATACATCGAAAATAGCACAAACTCTTCATTGTAGTCTCGATATCTCTAGATATCCCAAACCCTAAACATCGAGCAGCAATTTCAGTTTGTTCTTCTGAAAAGAGGTTTGTAATTTGTCACTTTCAAATATTTACAAGAGAAACACTTTCACGGAGCAGGCTGATGTCATAATTCTTGTAGATCTTGGTAATTTTCTATCGCGCTTAGGCAAAAGTGTAGAGCAGCTCCAGATAAAAGTTCGAGAGAAAAATTACTCTATAGATAATCGTAACGAGGACGTTGAGAATTTTAAATTGGAATTATTAACACGTTTTCTCTTAGAAAATAGCGTAGCAGATGTGCCAGAGAATCTCTAATGGTCGTGTATGTACCTGAGGAAGAAAGAAGTCTTACCATATTAAGGATGCCTCTAATTGGAATAGTCTAGCGTCTTGATTAATGAAGGATGATGGTGTAATGCCAGAAGTAAATGGATAGAGCGCCTATTCATTTTAAGTCCCACTTGTATTTATAATAGTTGCGTAATAACGCCGTCGCACATTTATCTTACCGATAATTTATTTTACTTGTGACACCTTAAGTCGCTTTAGAAATTATGCTTTTACTACAGGGTATTCTTATTGTTGCAAATCATAGGCATATTCTTGAAGATGAACTCTATGTCGCCATTTATTTCTCAACTATTTTAAGTTATATATTTTTAAAAAGTGCAATATGCTTGCTAGGCAAAATACTTGTTAGACACAGTCACCCAGGACTTCTTTTTCATGGCACTTAGACGACCTTATATATCCTTTGTTTTGTTTTAACTAGTGCAAACAGTCTCGTTTTTTTTTTTTTTTTTTTGTGCAACAAACGTTAAATATCACTTTTGCAGTTATGAAGACTGAGGAAAACCTGGAAAAAACCCCAGTCAGGGAGGGCGGTCCTGGCGGGATTCGAACCTCAGACCTCCCGCTCACGAGTCCGTGCCTTAACGACCTCGGCCACCCGTGGCGGTATGGTGGACACTGATGATACATGAGATGAAATGATAAACTGGGAAAGATGAAACATTCCAGGCCTAAGTTTAAGATACCTCCCCGCCATTTACCGTATATGAGAACTGAGGAAAGCCTGGAGAAAACCTCATTAAGGGAGGACGGTCCTGGTGGTATTCGAACTTCAGACCTCCCGCTCTTAACGACCTCGGCCACCCATGGCGGTATGCGGCTATGAGACCTAGTCGAGCGGCAAAGTCGCAGCGTACAGTACAACGGCGCTATAATACAAGGAGTGTTGGTATCAAAACAAAGCAATGTCGGCACAAAGCAAACATTGCATTATATCTACAACATTAGTAGATTGTTCTTGACGCTTTACAACTGCAAAAGAGTTCGCCTATGGATCTTGTTGGAGCAAACTTTTGTTGTGATCACTATGGCGTTTCGTTTTTCATTCGCTGCTCACAGTGCGAGTCAAAGGTTCATTTTGAACATTTTATGAACGTTGTGTTGGGTATCACATACATTCCATAGAGAATTGCTCTTAGCGTCTCCTGTGCATTCACTTTCTTCGCACATGGTGAGTCTTTAGCTGATATTTTGCAATTACCATTGTTAGTGCTAACGCTTTCGAAAGATTCTAGATAGATATTAAACTTCGAAGTTAAATAGATTCCTTGCAAGTATCTTTATCTGTTAAAACTACCCAAAACACCTTAAGCATATTTAATTATACTTTTTATTATTAAATTACTATCTCCCATCAGACAATATAATATAAAACTTTTACAATTAAAACATTTGATTATATATAATACCTGAGTCACTGGGATACAATGAAGAAGTTTTTGCTGGGGATGGATGAATGAAAGAAATAATGTAACGCATCAGACATAAGCAGTAAGGGGGGGGGTTGAATCATGATAGCAAGATCCTTTCCGTCTTGTTGAGAAAATTCATCCGACTCTCTAGAAGTCGTTTGCGACTTGAACTACCTACCATATTACATTTCATACTCTTCTATTTCCATGCGTTTGATGATTAAAAAGCATGACTTTACAGAAGCATTATTGGATTTTGCAAACATATGCATAATGGTGAAATGCAGTTAATTTATGTTGTATTACATGTGGCAGGAAGTTTTCATGCAGTTCTAATTGCATTTAAAATTTAATTCCGATTCATATTTATGTTTGCGCTGTAAAAATTTAGTCTGATATAGCTTTACTCTAAAGCAGGGATGAAACTAATATTGTTTGGATAACAGGAATATTCCTTTTTCATAAATAATGGCATGGTTCATGTTCATTATTACATAATTTTATCTGCATGGCCTCCCCATCATGTAACGTGAACTCGCTTCAGAATTCATTTATCATAAGATAATATTTTAAGAGAAACTCATTACAGAAATATAAAGATTGACTTCAGTAAACCACAGAACTTACATTCAGAGAAATCGAGCGTTATTAACAATTTTTGTTTGTCGCACTATCATCTGAAGCAGTAATTATGGTGGTTCCAATAGTATGTAAATGGAATGGGATCTCAGGGTAAATTTTGGACTGTTTTTAATGACGTATAGTGATTGGGAGGGGGGAAGGAGATAGTTCACTGAAATAATGAAGATCGGCACTGGTTGAACATTTAATTTATTTTACAACTTGGAAGGTTCTGGAACATGCTGTTCTTCGGCGTATTATAGTTCGCGGTATTCACTCCCGTGTTTATTCACTTGAACACGATGGTGATTATTATTGCTATTACGTTGCACTACCTGACTGACTCTTACTGCTTTAGAATGACTTTAGAATTCCTTAGAAAACCCTCGACTGAACTAGAAATGAATTTTGAATGAATAACTTCTGACTGCCTGCTTTTGTATGACCAACTTTCAACTGCTGTAGAAATAACTCTTGAATCAACGACTGAATGAATTAGACTGCCTGCTTTCCAAATGACCAAATGACTGAAGAAATAACTCTTGAATCCCCAACTTCTGACCCTGTACTCCAGTTTTCTATAACATCGCCACGCCTCTCGCTAAATTAAATTCCCTCGATTATTATTCTATTCCTTAGCTATAGGTTCGCTATTGGCTATCTTAAAATATTCATTATGTCCTAAGTTCTCCACATTCGTTGACTTTTATTCGATGCCCATTGGCTAAAATTATTTTCCCCCTTCAGATCTACAATATCTTCCCACGCTTGAGTTTTCCAAGAACGGCCTGTCATAAATTTCGGCACTTTCCTTGCATGTTTGAGTTCTAAAGTAATATCCTTTTACCCTTTTAGTTATGGATAAGATATTGGTTTCTACGAAAACGCGTGTTTCTGCCCGCGATAAATCCTTTTGAAAAGGGCAAGTCCCGTTTCCAATTGAACCCTAGCTATTTGCAGTGTTATTGCTCCTGGCACCGAACAGGTGTCTCGCTGAGAGTTTGACAATGGGTAAAGCTTAACCGAAAGACCTTTTTCTCTCAGCTACGCTAATGGCTTCCGACAGGACAGCAAGCCCCATTCCTTTTATATAACATAACACACATATGGTATTACGGAAAGATAACTTGAATATTACTTGCTAATCAAAAAGACATATCTATAAATATATACACTAATACATATAATATTGGGGTTTTCTTCTAATTACAATATTAATACCCTTGATTAACTGAAATAACATACAATTATTATTATTATTAAAGTAGTTGTCAGAAAAATTATACTTAAAAAGGAAATTTTGGGACATTTCCTGCTTCACATCAGAGACTGTATTATAGATCCATTTTAAGTGAGCAACCTTTTCTAGCCCACTCTATAGGCGTACGTTAGCTAAAGGACGCTAATTCCCAAGAGGTTTAGGAATTTCCATGGTGTGTTCATTATTCTGTTGAAAATTCTGCTATTGTTTATGAGCAAAGAAATGGAATGGAAACTTATTTTGCAACTGTAAACAAGTAAATGGGATTATGACTGCTAATGATGAAAATAAAAGCGGTGATCGACCAGTTGGCGGAATGAAAGACGAGGGAAACGGGAGTGCTCTGAAGAAACTTATCTTTTGTCCACCACAAATTTCACTCATGACTGGGATTGTATTAGGTGGCCTTGGTGGAAGGTAAGCAATTTAAATACTCGGCCATTGAAGCGTTTTAATTGTAAATATTAGAAGATAAATTCCAACATTTACTCAAGCATTGCTTTTTCATCACCACAAGAGTTGCGAACATTACTAGGTTTTTAAACATTTCAAAAATATTTTTAAACAACTACCTAGGGTGCCAAAAATGTATACACACTTTCACATTAGACATCTATTTAATATCTTTCAAAGTTGGACCGAAAAACAATAGTAATGTGTAATATGATGTTCTGTAAACAGATGTGATTCACATTACGTTTTGATAGCGTTGCTAAGTGACAGTAAATCAACAATGAACAAATGAAGCCAAGATTATCGTATGATGTTCTGTAAACGTTATGCTAATGTTGCTAATGTTATGTTACGTTATGATAAAGTTGCTACAACAAAATAGAGCCAAGATTATCTTTTGAACAGTGGAAAGCAATTTTGAAGTGGTATTGGAAAACCAATTCCTTTTGAAGGAACAGTTACTGGCCCAGTGTACCTGTACATGATACGCACTTACCTTCATACACTCTATGGAAATGAGGAAGTTTAATTCCCACAGGATGGTGCACCTCTACATTACCACCGAGATGAGCGTGCGTACCTTGATGACAATCTCTCAAGGCACTGGGTAGGACGAAGATATCCGATTGATTTTCCACCGCGTTCTCCGGATCTAACTCCGTTGGACTTCTACCTATGGGGAACTCTTAAGGATGCTGTATACCGTAGAAAACCAGCTACACTGACAGCACTTCGGGAAGAAATTGAAACGGCGAGTGTTGCAATCGCTGAGGAACTTTCGCAAACGTTGCTCAATCAGTAGTTCAACGTACTCAGAAGTGTATCGGCGCCGATGGTGGGCATTTTGAACAACTGATGTAACTGTAAAAGTCTAAGATGATTAGTGCTCATCATTTTCTGTTTGTGCGTATTTAATTTTGTTATGTTAACACAGTTTTTGCTTTGTTTTGAAGCGTGTATACATTTTTGGCACTCTCTGTGTAATTAGCATTTTCTTAATTTGCTAAATTACTTGCATTCAAAAAGGCGAATGACACTGTCAGTCTATCTCTGCAGCGAAAACAAATGATAAACATGGAAATAAAATGAAATATTATGAAATACTTGTATTTAGATCAGCTAATGAAATATTGAACTAAATTCAGATCCTACCCTAAGCTATCCTTCTTCTTTAAACGTTAGATCAACGTTTCGTTGCAATTCCTAAATGAATAAAATACAGAGTTCATTTGAGGAGTGGGTACTCCTAATGAATTATCATTCTTGATATTGCAGAAAAACGCTTGCAAACCGATCGTTGTGTCTAGGAAATCATAATATTTTCAGCGAAACTCCGGATGTTTTGGTAGTTTTGTTTATTGTTTACTTTCTTCTAATTACTGCCAACCTTGTTCTTGAAAAAATACATTTCTATAATTGGAACTCTTTTTTTCAATGTTGATGTCCATAATTAAATGACAAATACAGCTCCAGTCATTGGCATAAGATTGTAGCATTCCCTTATTCTTGTATCATTTCCTAAACGTTTTAATGATATATACATACACATAAAGATGATGAATGGACTCGCACATAAACAAAACAAAGTTTTTACACGTATTATTAATATCAGTTTTGTTTACCATGATATACCAAAATCTAAATTGTATTAATGAGTTTGTTTATTACTCCTTCATCAAATTTCTAAACACCATTCTACATTTTATTTATATATTAAAACCTTGAAAAGATTTTTTTTTGTTAAATTGTTTTTGAAGACGGTTGCATAATCATAATTAAATTAGATTAGTGAAGATAAAACTTTCCTGATCAAAAAGTAATAATTCATATTTGAGCCTTTAGCAAATTCTAAGGACTTTGATAAACATATACAAATTAAAAAGGATGAAAACGTAATATTTTAAGTGCAATTTAATAGTTTTCAATAATGGACTATAAATAATACACATTTCTGTATTGAAAACATAGAAGTGAAAAGAATGTGCTATACTTAAACAATAACAATATTGTCAGATACTCAACCAGCGGGCGTGCAAGACCTGAGTGTAATCGCTTAACACGTGGCAACATTGGTATCCCACATACTTTGTTCGTGTGTAGATAAACAGTTAAAGCCCCCCTTGCTCTTCAGCCCGCGCTCGCCTTCTTCTGATCGCCAGGCTATACATTTGATGCATCGATTAATTATATTAGACGTTCCTTGGTTTCTTATTTTCTATTATTTATTGCTACAAAAGAATTTATGTCATCTATTAGCGACATGTGCTTTGTTGTTAAATTCTTCTTTTATATTGTTTCAGCCTAAAAATATTATGTGCTAAAGATCTTCTGCTTCTGAAAAAAAGGCCCTTCTTGTAGCGACTGTGAATTAATAATCCCTTTAACTTCATTTACTAAATTTTATGGCTTATATTGTTTAAGATGTTCGGTGAGTAATTTTATCAGATCAAAAATTATTTTCTTACATACACATGCCAATAATCAATAACAACAGATGTTAAATAAAAATATCACAGTATGCTGACAGTTTAAAATGTAACTAATGTGTATTATATAGTATGTAATGCAGACTTAGTCATAAAGTAAAGACAAGTATAAAACAATGGAGTTTCGAAGCCACGTATTGTTCACTAACAAAAATAATGAATGCTTGCATTTCAATAATAGAAATAATTTTAAAAGTTTAATAAATGTAAAGGGAGTCTGCATTTATACTTTAAATTTTTAAATTAATATATTACATTATTTTTTCACACAGAACAGAGAAAATGACACAAATTTTACATTTTATCGCCATGATTTCTTTGAATTAACTTTTTAAATACCCTTTACGCCCATACGGAAAGAAATAAAAATAAACGAAAATTAATAACCCTTAAGAAAGGTTTCCTAAGCAGTGAAGAGAGAGAAAGTTTTTATCCATAGTAGTTGGGAATGGATCCCGTGACCCCTGTATGGTAGCATTGCCTAACTATTATAGCCATGTCAATAAAGAAGTATCTAGTTAGGGACGTTAGCTTCCGGCGATGTTTGCGCAAACGCTTTCTTTTAATAGCACAACACTTGCATTGGAGAGTTTTATGTAAAGCCTGAAGGTTTCACCTGTTTCGTTATTTGAATATCTAGCGACACCGGTTTCGCGAAGAGAAACTCAATGAGACGGCCTTGTCGAGGCCTTCCGTTGTTTCGCTTTCCATTGCATAAATGCAAATGCCGTAAAAAATGGCCGTGTGTTAGAAATCAATCTCGATTGGGAGTGAATGAAACCGTCAAAGCATAATGATAGAGCAAATCCAAGTGATCTTGCTTGACCAGGTACAAGGTGGAGCTGTATTTTTGCATGGTTTGTCTTGAGCGTATCTAATAAATATTCCCTGACTTTGTGTATGTGTTCGCACTCCACTTCCTATTTCCTAGTTAAAGACGTCAGCTGCAGAACTTCCAGAGCCGAGGCAAATACCGAAACAGGTTCGAATTCGTCGCCCGGAGGTAACAGTTTCAAGCTCTCTTTCAATTTGCACCCAGTATTACGTGTGTAGGTTTTTCGCTTACATCACCTTAAGAAATTGAGAGGCAGAGAGAAACAGGAAGATGATTTGATTCTGATATATTCAGCGACGATATGGCAATGTCTTACAGATACTTATAAGAAGGAGATCCATAAATTTCCGGCCTAACCATTTTCTAGGTATGATAAAGACAAAACTACATATCACTTTTCAATATAGCTACCCTTTATTCCAATACACTTTTCGCGTCTTTGAATTAACATTTCAACCCCACCCCTGAAAATAGTCAGAAGTCTTGTCTACAAAATGGGCATCACTTCTTCGTCACACTTAAATTTCCTTCCTTGAAGGTTCTTCTTGAGTTTTCAGAAGAGGAAATAGTCACTGGGAGCTAGATATGGGTGTAGGGTGGACGGTCGATCTCCTTGAAGCCGCATTTCTTCACAGCTTCCTTTGTGACAAGAGCTGTGTGCACAGGCGCGTTATCGTGAAGAAGGCGCATACCACCATTCAGCTTTCCTCGGCTTTTCTCTTTGATGGAAGCACGTATTCAGTGCAGAGTACTCCCAATTTACTGTGGTGTTCCTCTCCTTGCAGTCAATGAAGAGTATTCCTTCACAGTCCCAAAAGATTGTGGCTATAATCTTCTTGGTTGACTGAGTGACCTTGGTCTTTAGAGGCGGTGCTTCGCCAGGTTTACGCCACTCACTCCATTGATTCTCTTTTGAACAAGGAATCATAGTAGAGAACCATAGTTTCATCTCCTATAACAATGGTTTGCAGAACTTTTCTCTCGTGGCCAAGGCAGAGCTCCAAAAATGCCCGACAACAGATGATTCGTTGCTGCTTTTGAACTGAGGAAAGAAGTCTAGGCACCCATCCTGCATTAACCTTGTTCATATTTAAATGTTAATGAATAATTCGAAGGACTGTTGTTTCTGTAACTTTGAACCTTCGGTCTTGCATAATTTCTGCTTCCACAAGAGCTATGTTTTTAGGAGTATCTGCAAGGGCCGATCTGCCCGCTCTTCGTCTTCAATGATTTCTCAGTTCAGTTATATGTAATACATTTATCAATGAATTAAATTTTTTAGTTTTTCTGTAAAACGCCCCAGTTACTTACCAGAGTCATTTTTCGCTAGCCTTCTTCTAAACCTCAAGATTGTACCAGTGTTTGCATTGAATGGCTACTTTTTATTTATTTACGGA
This sequence comes from Metallyticus violacea, assembly GCA_030762175.1. NCBI lineage: Eukaryota > Metazoa > Arthropoda > Insecta > Mantodea > Metallyticidae > Metallyticus > Metallyticus violacea. The sequence continues at coordinate 76,729,655 of CM060834.1, forward strand.
CAACTCTTTAACATCTCAGGTCATCAGCATCCCCTTCAATTCATGGCGTGAAATAGACGACAAAGTTTGCACAGAGGCCTCTTTTTTAAGGCTTGAGGTTCATTATTGTGCTGTAAATGTACGACACAGGACCCATAGCTTTACTTCCTTCCCGAAGGAAGCCATACTTGGATTTTTACTATGAAAGAATCCAATGACTAAGCCGGATTTGAATCTTGGGTTTAGGAGGCAAGTATGGTTACCCCTACACCACCAGTACCGACTTGCATGGCTGGAAGGGGTACCTGTCTTCAAAGGCTACTATTGGTGGACTGTGATGTTTTACAGAAAAACGAAAAACCCCATTGAATATAGAGGTAAGTAAAAAGACTAAAACTGAATCTTGTGGTGGTTTTGTTATGTTCAATTCCGAGCGAGGGTTACTAAACGGAAGCCTCTAGTGAGAAATTCCGGTGTTTTATACAGGGACACACACACATCACAATTAATTTCAGAAGTGAGTAAATGGTCTATAAATTAATTTTGGTGGGTTTTGTTGGTTTGAACCACAGGGTTTTATTTTTATGACATTTTCGCTATAATTTGTGGAAACTTCTTTATGCAGAGAGTGCCAAAAAATGTAAACACACTTCAAGCAAAGAAAAAACTGTGTTAACATAACAAAACTGAATTCACACAAACAGAAAATTATGAGCACTAATAGTCTTAGATTTTCACATTACAACAGTTGCTCAAAATGCCCACCATCGGCTTCGATACTTCTGAGTACGTTAAACTTCTGATTGAGCAACGTTTGCGAAAGTATCCGCAGCGATTGCAGCACATGCCATTTCAATTTCTTCCCGAAGTGCTGCAAGTGTAGCTGGTTTTCTACGGTATACAACATCCTTAAGAGTTCCCCATAGATAGAAGTGCAACGGAGTTAGTTGAGGAGAACGCGGTGGAAACTCCATCGGACTTCTTTGTCTTATCCAGTGCCTTGGAAGATTGTCGTCAAGTACGCACGCACATCTCGGTGGTAATGTGCTGGTGCACCACCCAGCTGGAAATAAAATTCCTCATTTCCATGGAGTGTATGAATGGCGGGAGAGACGGAAACGGAGAACCGTGTTGGCCGTTCTGTTCTATACAAACGTCTCCATTGCCTTTGAACTTCAACAACATTCTCAGTTTTCCAACACCACTTCAAAATTGCTTTCCGGTGTTCAAACGATAATCTTGGCTTCATTTTGTTGTAGCAACGCTAGCATAATGTAATGTGAGTTACATCTGTTTACAGAACATCATACGATAATCTTGGTTTCATTTGTTCATTGTTGATTTACCTGTCACGTAGCAACGCTATCATAATGTATGTGAGTCACACCTGTTTACAAAACATCATACTACACATTATTGTTGTTTGAAATATATAAAATAGATATCTACTATGAAAGTATGTATACATTTTTGGCACTCTCGGTATATTAATTAAATACTTCAATACTTCAAAGACAGTTTTATTGTCTTTGTAGCTTTGCAAGTTGTTGTTGCAACTTAATAACTGTACATTTCAAGCCACTAACTATTCTTGGAGGGTAACATTATTTAACTTTAACATAGATGCAAAAATTTTGTCATGTGGATATTACATTGTTAGAACTTATGAAATGTTGAGGGTAAGGGTGTTAAGAAAACCCTCACTACGAAATTTTTACAGCACAATGACGGGAACCACAGGAAGGAAGAAATAAGTTACGAAAACCTCACGCAGCTCAGCGGCTTCACCATTTCCGATTAATTACTTAACCTTCGGACTGTACCATTGTTAGTATTTACACTGAACATAAAGAAAATTAACAATTTTATAACTGAAATATTAGTTCTAATTCTCCTCCTCAAATGTTACTCATTAGTATAATTTGACTGTTGGTGCATTAAGATGTAAAAATAACTCCAAAATAGGGCCAAGGTGAGCAGAACTAGAATCAGTTCACCATCTGAATGGAAATTGCTATGTAATGCAAGTGTGACAACATCATACATTTTCTGCTGCTCTTGAAATGTCACCGCTTTGCCAGCTGAATGCTATCTATAGGTACACAACCTTCAACAGAGACTTCGGCATAAGAACGACCTTCACTTTGCAGCAGCAACAACAAACAACACAATATTTAAGAATTGAGTAAGAGTTTGGCAATTGTGTAAGGTATTGCTACGGTTTAAGATGCAATCTAAATGCAAGGGCTTTCTCCTCAGTTCAATAATAATTATCTACTAACATGTTGAGAAAATGACATCTGATGGAATACAAGAAATGATCTACCAAAAGAGCTCTCATTTGTTGGTGTATTATAAAATATTGACTAATATTGTATTACTTTTTTTGATTTGGTATATTTACGGTTTTGTTTTATTTACGGACGCTCTTTAACATCTCAGGTCATCAGTGCCCCATTCAAATCAGGGCGTGAAACGGCCGACAAATTTTGCTCAGAGGTCTTTTTTTCAGGCTTGAGGTTCTTTATCGTGCCGTAAATATGCGACACAGGACCCATAGTTTACTTCCCTTCGGAAGGAAGCCATACTTAGGATTTTTACGCCCGAAAAAATTTATCGGTCTTGACTGGGATCTAACGCGCAATCTTGGGTTTAGGAGGCAAGTATTGTTACCACTACACCACCAGGACAGACTATATTAATTAATAAAGTTTATTTTATTAATAATATATTAATAAAATAAACATTAATATATAATAATTAATATTATATATAATTAAATTATAGCAAAACAGTTTATTAATGCCCAGAGTTGCCATGAAATCCTTAAACGAAAACAGAAATGATGAACAGAGGGGAACCAGACATTATATAAGAAATGCTGTAGAAGGGTAACAGAGTTTTGAACAATAATTGTAATTATTTTTCGCTTATCAAAACTTTACAATGGCATATGATATTACAGGTATTGAATAAAGAACACATAACATTTATAGAACGTGATGGAAAATAAAAGAAAATGTGCTGCCTAACATATAACTTAGCTCCGGAAAAACAGCGGAATAGATGTTCTTTTTATTTAAATTTAAATATGAATCAGTGCACTGATAAGGCATATTGAGTACAGAATATAAAATACAAATTTCTTAAATTTTATTTTGAACAACCCGTTAAAAGTACATTTTAAAGTCTGCATTTTTTTTTAATTCAAGAAGCCTTTGTAGTTCAAGACATGTTTCTTATGACCAGTTTCCAAAGAAAAACAAGGAGTTTATCTTGAATTTTTAAGCATCCATAAACTTTGAAAGGATTATACAAACCGCAAAAGTGGGTAGTCATTTTAAATTTATCGTATTTGATTGCGTTTACTGTAAAAGTGTAAATCACACATTCAAATTTTGTTCCACAGCTGCCACAGTAGAGATATAATTAAAAAACAAGGGCTATGAAAGATTCTGTTCCTTATAGTGGCTACGGTTATTCCTTCCACAAACTCAGTTGAGATCAAACACAAACGCTAGCTGTTTTAAAGATTTAAAGTGTAATGCCGGCAACTTTGTTTCGTTATCTATTGAATGTTTCTGGTATTCGCTTTTGCAGGATGAGAGAAAATAAAGTCACCCTGATAACTGCTCCTGTCGGAAATTGTACTCACATCTATCAGCTGATGCCACTTGGACCACTAGGTACATTACCACTGTAAATGTATATACGAGATGGATTATGAACGAATGAAGCACATCACAAACATGCATGTGCAATTGTGAATTTACTGAGTCATTATACAAAATTCACAAGTCTGCGCATTTGAGACCTGAATTGACCTTGTGCTCATATAAATTTGGCATTCTCAAAAACTTCAGCAAATTCTATGTTAAGCTCTATAAATAATCTTTGGGTGCATTGGAAATGCTGCATTGGTACAGTAAAGGTGCTTTAACTCCTTTTCAAAAATGACAGAAAAAGACGAGAGTTCAATTTTCTTTAATAATGTTTAACGCCCGTTTTTACTAAGGCATCACAGGCGGTAACATTGATGACACTGATATAATGATAAATGGGAAAAGGATTTTTTTGAAGGAAGGAAATGTTCCAGGACCTACCCGGCATTTACCATTTATGAGGACTGAGGAAAACCTGAAAAATACCGCAATCAGGGAGAACGGTCCTCGTGGGCATCGCACCCCAGACCTCCCGCTCACGAGTCTACGCCTTAACGACCTCGGCCACCATTGGAGGTGCAGTTCAAAATTAACTTTCACATGCAAAACTCGGAAATTGTGGCCTAAATTCAACATCCTGTGCAGCATTGTCGTACAACTGTCAGAGAAATTGTGGATATGGTCAATGCATCATATGGAACAGTTTAGGCGACCCTCTTGCTCAATTTGAACACGCATTTCATCCCCTTCAAGTTCGTTCCCAGGATACAGAAGTACCACCAGAATGTTCGTCAGCTGCTCCAATGTCGAGTAGCATCGCCAGAGCTCAGGTGTGGGTGGGTCTACGGCTACGAATTAGAAAGCAAACAGCGAAAGAAACCACAATCATTAAGAGGTAGAAACATACTGGCAAATGCTGTTTCTCTCGACATGCGCTATGAATTCGCTCCGGTAGGCTCAACTGTAAATTTAGAATTCTACTGTGACGTGCTATCGTATTTGAGGGAAGACATTAGTCGCAAACAACCTAAAACACGGAGTGAACGCAACTAAGTGTTAGATGTCCCCTAGCACTGCAGATTTTGCGTTTGCACCAATACAGTCGTCGCTTGTCCTACTCCCAAACTCCCCAAATGTTAACTCATGCAAATTACATGTATTTCATTTAAATTTTAACTTTTACAGAACAAATATAAGAGATTATGATAATATGTTTGTATAAAGATAAGTGAAATATAATTTAATACATTTCTTACTGTTTTATATCCATATACGGGCTGTGGTAGAATAAATGATCGAGATATTCAGAAAATAAATAGGCGATGAAATTGGTAAGATTACCTTTATGTACAATTGTCTTTATTTTAACACAGCTTTCTAAAGCTGACTTACGGTATTCCTTAAAAGTGAATACCATTGAATATCGTGCAGTGATCAATTTATTTGTACATTATGATCTAACGCCAAAAGAAATTTATAAAAACTTTTACTTCATTTTCAACGATTATACGGAGTTTAAACTTAACCATGCTCTTGAAGATGACCCATGCTTCCAAAATGTGAATTAATAGTAAAATTGATTGAACGAACACGTGATATCATATTAGATGACCGGCATGGAGTTGCTGAGGAACGTGTAGAAAAAGTTTTGCACTTGCGAACAGTAGATAGTGTCCTGGGCGTTTTAACAGCAACGGAGCTCATTTTGTGCAGTGACATTATTTTGGGCGAAACTTGATCAACAGCAGATTGTTCAGTGTCGAAGAAGATAAGTTCGTTGAAAGCTTACGGGAACAATCTTTTGAGAAGCTAAAGTAAATTCACTAATTGACTATCTTCAGAAAAGAAAAAAACATAACCGGAGAATACTATTGCAATCTTTTCCAGACTAAACATTTTTGTGAGAAAAGAGCCACATGCATTCATTCATTTCCCCATATTTGGCACCCTTTGGCTTCCATCTCTTCACAATGCTCAAATCCTTCCTCACTGGTCCGCGTCTTTCATTAAATCAAGAAGCAATTGCTACTATAGAGGTGTATTTTGCAGACCTTAACGGAAAGCCACGCCAGAGACCGGAAAATAAATTTGGAATATCACTGAAATAAGTGTATTGACCTTAGAAGATAAAATAATACGAAAGTTAAAAACTTGTTCCTTCATTACCGGGCTGATGGGCCGGGTGGCATAGGTCGTTGAGATGCGGACTCGTGAGCGGAAGGTCTGGGGTTCGAATTCCACCAGGACCGTCCTCCCTTGCTTAGGGATTTTTTCCAGGTTTTTCCCAGTCCTCATAAATGGCAAATGGCGGGGAGGTACCCTAAACTTAGGCCTGGAACGCTTCCTTCCTTTAAAAAATCCTTTCCCAATTTATCATTTCATCTCATGTGTCATCAGTGTTCACCGCCTGTAGCACCTCAGTAGTAAAAACGGGCGTTAAACATCATTAAAAAAATTACAGGGCTGAGAATTAATTGGCTATTTCGATAATACTAATGGTTAAAAGATAGAATGGAACATAAGTAAAATATGTGTACATACACTATGACGATCAAACTTTAAGTCTGTCTGAAATCAGAGGGGAAAACGAATAATTAGAGAACGATAAAATAACTCATTTTTAGAATTTGAAATGTCTTCTTTGTACGCTGCACGAGATAATGCGAAAAAGCGCAAGGTTTCTTGGTTAACGCAAACAATTTGAGAGATAATTAGTACTGAAGACTAATAGATATCCTAATGAGTTTTTTATAAAATAAATAAACATGCACATAAGGCTAAAGGCACATAAGTATCCAGGAGGAGCTGATAGTCACCTGTAAATCTGCACTCAGCGTCACTACATGTATAGCAAAATACCGTCTGTAACCGCCTACGTTAACTATGATCCCGTTCCTCAATTTTTTCTTTTTCTTTCTTTCTTTTTTACTCCTTTTCATTGTGCCGAAGGTCGCTGCGTGTCCAGACAAACCAGTTCCCCTTGCTTCCCCATTCCCCTCATACCATGTCCTCCGTCCAACTCAGCTGACCAGCAACGACCAGTACAAGAGTATGACAAAACAGACGTTTGCTGCCGCTAACTGAGTTGAATATATTTGTAGATTATGAAAGCTAAGTTGCATGAGAGAAGAAAATAAACTGACATCACATTAAGTAGCATGTAATTTTAAAGCAGTGAATCAATTTACCGCTGTTAAACTGTTCACATAAATCCCCACCAATTTTGCCTCTGCTTTAGAAACACATGTATGTGGAACAGTACACATATCCATAAATCTATGACAATGAGCACCAAAGGCAAAATCCCAGCTGAGCTGCTTATTGTATACTGCTGAGGTCAGACTGTTGGATGTGAATATTAGTATCTGCGCCATAGTAGCGCCTAATACACACGCGCATGCGCGCGAGAATAGATCCATAGGTTTCCGGTCTAACCATTTTCTAGGTATGATAAAGACAAAAGCTATATTTCGCTTTTCAATATAGTTAACCCTTTATTGCAATACAATTTCCACATCTTTGAATCAACATTTCAATCCCCTTCCAAAAATAGTCAGAAGTCTTATCTACAAAATGGGCATAAACAGCATCATTACTTCTTCGTCTCACTTAAATTTCCTTCTTGAGTTTTGAGAAGAGGAAATAGTCACTGGGAGGACCTACGTAGATCTTGGCTATATACATAAAAGAAAAATAAAAAATAAAGTAACACTATCAACAATGTAACAAATTAACAGTAATAATAAAATTAGAAAAATGTGACTTTATCTATGTGTTTTATCCTTTTCTACTTTTATTATTACTGTTAATTTATATATAATTTATATATAACAGTGAAATAAATAAAAATAATTAAATAAAGACAAGTAAATTAATTTGAATAAATAAAAATATTAAAAGATAGTTTGACCGAATGTTTTGAACAGTGCGGGTTTTTCAAGGAATGTACTTAAATGGTATTGATACGTCTGTTTTGGCATTAAATTTCTCTTCAACAACTCAATCGTGGGATTTTATTTCACTTTTATTCTTTTTCACTCCTCATGTGCTTTCGGTACGTGTATGGACTGAACCGCCCCTCAATTTACACAAACATGCAACTTTCCTTGTAAGTTATTAACCTCTTGCTGAAACACTGTTTCTACCATGTTAAGCTGTTGCAAAGAAAACGTAGGAAGCGAGATGATCGGGAGCATGCAATGTTAACAGTGTTTACCCCGTATCTACATTTTCTGCGGAAATAAAAAGTAAATGTGTGAATTGTTAGTATTTAAAAATATACTATATAACAACTATAAATCTTTAGACCATGTCGGTTACGTATAAATACGGCGAATAAGACAACAGGTGTAATCAGCACTTATCTACCCCTATGACATTGGCAGTTAATTACCGGATTTGCCACGGTAAAGTAAGCTGAAACGGGTAGTAATACAGGCATGCTGTTGTTGTATAAGACTCATATTCCTCTGCCGAATGTATCACTTATTGTCTTATTTAAAAAAAAATAAAAGGCCGCCGTATATTCACACGCTGCAGCATGAACCTGAACAATTGTTGAAAATATAATCAGTTTGATGCATAATTTTCATTCTTGTTGTTCATTAGTAAAGAAATGTAATATACAAGGATAACAAATGATACCTGTATCAGATTTATCCATTTGTGGCTTGTAGCAAACGTGAGCTATATCTCGCTCATATACAATAGAAACAATATAGCACATTACACGTTTATATTGTTAAGGCACTAAAGATTGCTAGCGCATTTCCAGTATGTAGTGTTGTTCCTTAACCCACCATTCTAATATCACAAGCTTGGCACAGCGATTGATTTGATTTTGTCTCAAGAACATTGAGACCAACGGGAGAGCTACATTTGATTGGTTGACCAAAACAGTTTATGTGTCCATTATTTCCTACGTTACAGCTTTAGTTCAATCAGCTGATTTTATATCAATGTACACGGTTGAATGATGCATGGCAATTTTCGTTTTATACAAATGAATTATTGTTACATTATTTGTCACCAAACTGTATTGCTTGAAATTGTAAGAAACTTGAAAATGTGATTTAATATTAATAGGTTAACAACAATAAATTAAATTTGTTTAAAGGTATAATCATTTGTAGTTATATATGATTTGACTTATTTAAACAAAAAATCAAGCAATCATATAACGGCCTGTGAAGTTTAACATTATTTTTATTAATTTTTAAATTTCACCTTCTTAAATATTTAACATTAAAGAGAAATAAATTATTAAATATTTTCCGTTATCGTTGCCCAGCAATTCGAATTGTTTTAATTTGGGCAGAATTAAATACAAGTTGGTGGTAGGATGTAAAAAACCTTTGCATAAAATTATCATTATTAATATTACAGTTATGCAGTCTATTTCAGAACTTTTGGATAGTTCCCATAATTTCTGTTTTTTCTTGTGGAGTATGCACAATTTTTAAATAATTTATTACCAAAGCACAACTATTGCATTAGATGCTCGAAGTTTTTATGGTGTTATTCTGTCCAAAATTAAATAATATTATCATCAATCTAGGGAGTCAGAAAAGTGATACAACTGCATCTCCTTTAAAATTTAAGCATAAAAAGGTACCATTTGAAAGTTCACAGTACGAGTGGCTGAGGGTTAGGGTGAAATGTATAATTTAATCCCCTTAATATCTAAACTAACATATTTATATTTAAATTAAATTTATTCTAAACGAATAGTTATTCAGATTGGCAAATTTATTCTTGTGCATTTCATCAAAAGTCATCAGAAATGGATCCAAATTAAGATTTATCGTGTAATGTCGCTTAGAGAGAGTTTTTTCATGTGGTAAATACAGATTGTTCACGAGTGAACTTGGTCACTCGGCGTTGTATTATAGAAAGCCGAGAAACATGCTTCACTTCTGACATTATTTCCCCCTCGTTTATTCCATCAGAGTTCGTGTCGATACAATGAAAGACAGGTTTTTGTTCTGTTTAAGTGTTTACGGTGCTCTAATTTGTGTTATTAGTCATTAGAAGTTTTTAATGCCACGACAGAGATACACTTTTACAAGAATGAAATTTTATGTGCTATGATACGTAATATGAAAAAATAGATTTTTATTCAATAAAACTGGTGTGCCCTCTCTTTTCAGATAAGCTGTACGACAAATTTAGACTAATGGGATCTATTCTTGATAAGAAGGGTATCTCGCTATGTGTTTACTGAGGCAAAAGTAGAAATTGGAGATAGAGCTATTCCCCCCCCCCCAAAAAAAAAAAAAACTGCACAGGAGACACAAATTTCCCAAACTACGGTTTAAAAAACTACAAAATTGTTAAAATTAAAACCATAGTAAACGGATGTTGCGTCGCACAGTAACAGATTCTGAAGCACGGAAAAACCGGAGCTTATACACAAAATCCCTTCCACGGTGAGAAAGGTGGGGTATATGTTGTGTTTCCATGACACTGTACGTTGCTATTGTGACTTTAATTGTAATTGTTTGTTGTGCTAGGAAATTTTGTTGGGGTTGAAGTATTCATGAACCGGGTACCGGCCAAGCTCAAGCGCGAAGGCTCTGTAATTCATTTCGGATAAAACTGTAAGCCTATATACTTACAACAGTAGACTTAATGCTACAATCTCCGATCCAAAGGTTCTTACTTTTAAAAACATTTTATTGCTATAAGACCAATGTAATTCACTTTGCGAGTGGTACATTCTTATCTGTTTCAATCGTTACGCATGCAGACTGCGCACTGAAAACGCTTTCTGTATTACAACGGAAACCAGCTTCCCCATAGAGTTTGGAACGCACCGCACGCACTTCTTGAAGTCGACTATCAATCTACTTAAACAGTGCATCGATTCATCACCTTTCATTCCATCTATCAGTCTTTGTAAGTCATTGCCAGTTAATTATTTAATTATCCTGCTAATTTTTAACAGTATACTTTTAATTTATAGTTGGATGTTGATATCAACGAAAAAGTTTCATTGTAATCCCATTTGCTGTACTACTACGAACAGATGGGTAACTAAGCACTGTGCAAGATGATTTTGCTGATGATTCCGAAATAATTGTAGTCCATTTTAAAGTCCAATACTCTCGTATGCCTTGAGCAGATCATTGGGTATAACAGTAGTATGACGTCATATCCGTCACAAACTTCCATGGCTCTTTTCATAGCCCTTATAATTTAAGCTTTTATTAAGGATATATATTGTTTTATAGATGAAAGTCAACATGTTGAGACAATGGGAGATAACACTTGTCAGCGATTAAATTATTGCTTCAGAAGTATATGTATTTTCGAAAAGTGATTTCAGCTTATATCTGAAATAATAGTTAGAATCTTCCTCGCACGTGCTGATTGTTTGGAATTTGATATGTATATTAATGTAGTAATATATATTTTACGAAAATTTATTTACCGAACTATATAACAAACACAAATTAAATTCTATTTATTTCCTTGACGACTAGTAACGTGTTGTTAAGAGTTATAAGAATAGATCATTCCTATTGACAAGGGAGAAGCAAGGACCAAGAAGGAAAAAGAAAAAGCAAGAATGGGAAAAGAAAGGTGTAGTCTTAGCCTTGACTGTCTACTATGCAGTTTTGATTAGATCCGTTATTTAGCAATAGTGTTATGTCCACCCAACAACATGGTTACACTAAATACCCTTTTTTATTTGTGAGTGAGACTAGCTCGTCAATGGATTCAGAAAGTCTGTAGGCTGCTGGTTTCAAGAACGTTCTACGTGAAACACCCATCAGTTCCTCACAAGTGATTTCTATCAGCTCTCCATATCAAATTTGAGTTAATGAAACGAATTTCCAAGTCTTTAAACAAAGAGTGCCTGTACATACTTCCATATCTCTCACAAGAAAAATTGAAGAAAAGTTTATTTATTTGTTCCATTATCAGAAAAATCATGTTTGAATCTACTAATATAATTGACACAAAATAGAATGCATCGTGGATAGCTTATACAGAAGTCACAACAAAATTTCTTGGCAACAAAAAGTCTCCAGACTATAAAGATGCTTTGAAAAAATAATAGACCATTCAAGGAACTTGGCAAATAATTAATCTGAAAGTTCATATTGCACTCACACCTTGACCACATTCCCGAAAACCTGAGTCCTCTTAGTGAAGAACAAGGTGGACTATAATGCTTTCCCGTTAACTTCTATGTCGATGTAAACAAATCTGAATGTATCACTCCGCGATTATGTCTCCGATGGGTTAAGTAGCATTATACCATTAGTGCTACAAACAACTTATTTAATTATTAGCCCTGGTCACTATTTACAAACTTCATTAATAAAAATGATGCACGATAACCTTATTTCCTTGACGGTGCTTTACAATACTAGCAGGACATGCTTCCATCATACCACCACTTTAATGTACAAGTGCGTAAATTAGTAACAATTAAAATGTATAATAAAATATTCATAATGACTGGTATCTCTCAAGATGTTTACAGTATTCGCTAATGTGGGTTTCTCAATGAAAACTAGCCCTTATTAAAAGTTTAAACTGTAATTTCCTTTAGGGACTACTGTGCATAACACCAGGGATTACTGTGCACAACACCAGGGATGTAATGAGGCAATGAAAAAAGAGCTGCACCACATGATTATATTTATGTTAGGATAGAAGTAACAGCGAACAGGTAATAGGTAGGGGAAAAGTCCTACAATGTAAATGATTACAATGAGTTTGAAACAGGATATGAGGGACGATTATTGGTGGATTCCCAAGCGAGAAATTTATTAAATGAAAGACAACGAAAAAGCAGTGATTACAATAATGTACTGGCAAAAGGACTGCACTAAATAGTACTAGATACTGTTAATTACAGTATTATTGGTGGTACATCTGCGGGTTCAGCAAACCAGTTTTATAACGATTCGTTTTATTTCAGACAACAATCACAAAGTTGAAATTTGCAGGCTAGTGTAATGGAGCATTGCATTTGTAACCTGCTTCAGCTAAAGTTATGAACAATAAGAACATTTGCTACTAAATTTTTATTCTAGTGCACCAATTTTACAGTCTAAATATCTAGTCTTCAGAAACTTACTAAACACTATTTGTCATGTTATCGCATTTTACTAAGATTAAAGATTACACAGACATTCTGCTGCACAGTAAACAATAGAATGAAAATACTGGGAATGTTTCTCAAAAGACAGCGGTCTTTCAACTCTGTCTTGACAGTGGTGAAACACCAAGACATTATCACGTACTAAGTTACGTCACTTCCCTTTGTTCTGACAACACTACAAACGTAGATGTTGTTTATCTTATTTTGATATAATGCGTTGCTGAAATGGAACCATTCATTATTTTTCATTTAAAAGTTGTGCGATATAATTTTAAATCAAAAATTGCTACTCATTTCTTTCAAATATGCATTTCCTATACAAGGGGAGTACGGAATGCATTAAAGCTAATTATCGATAAGATGACTGAAAACACTGCTTTTATCTTCATACACATATTTTAATTTTCTCAAATATGTGGTAACCAGAAAGTATAGTAATTTAATTTGTGAGTGTATATGTGTAACATACACGCCCAAACATTAAAATAAAGAGAGTGAAAGTAGGTCATAGTGAGCAGATTTTTATACAATTACATCAAATTTAAACAAAGCAAAAAATACACATTGAGAGGAAAGTTAAAAAACCAATGTTAATTAACATTTAGTTCCATCCCTCTACCCCCAGCCACTACTGCTTTGAAATTTAAAATACCATCCCAACTTTTTCCTTTATTTTAATTTTAAATATGGTGCAATTTTTGTTATATCCTTTATTTTGTTATCGTTGCCAGGCAACCTGAACTGTTGCTATGGTTTAAATTTGAATAAAACAGTATATAAAAACTACCGAGCATTTAATGTAATATTTGTGTTAAGATTATAAACGGTTACTAAATTGTGTGCATCCTACAAGAAAGAACAGAATTAACCGGTGGTTCCGAAATAGGATGGATAAAAATAATTACAACTTTACCCAAAATAAATTGCGTTTTCATCCTACAACTGACTTAATTTATTTTATTATTCGTGCCAAATTAAAACAATATCAACAATCCAGATGCAGACAACGATAAAAGAGAAAGTATGTGATAGCAATTGTATCATCCGGATGTCATTTGAAGTGGGGAATAGCTATCAACATTGATTTTAACTTCAGAATGTTGTTTGTCTTACAATTACAATTGTTAATGTTACGATAATACAACTTATTTTGGAATTCCTGACTAATCTACTTGTATTATGTGCAATTTATAGGGTTTGCATTATTTTACCAAAATGTATTACAGGAATACAATTAATATATTAAATTCTTAGAAGTTTTTATAGTATTCCTTCCTTTTTGACTCGACAGCCAACGAGATGACAAGGTCTGCCACAACGACCGCTTCGTTCTCTCCTAGTTCCTGGCTGCAATTGTGTGCGGCGAAACGCTAGACGAATTCAGAGTCAACTACACTGTATGGTTAATGTTAAGTCAACTTCACGTACACGGTAGAAAAGTTTTCTAGCATACCAGTACCCATTAAATCAAAGGACGCCACCTCTCCATCAGGCAGATCTACAGTTGTTACCATGAGGCTGGGCGGACCCCATTCCAAACCTCCCTAACTAAGATCATTTCCAAGTAGACACTGGGAGTAAAACCCGGAACCAATTGGGCAATAGTCAACATCACTAACCAGATCAAAGAGGTGGTCGTTTTTTAGTATTATTCTGTTCACATTCAAACATGATTAGCAATATCCCTGTGCAGTGGTTTTTATTAGATGGGAAGTTATGTAAATATGTCAAATACGTGGAGGGAAAGATTTGCATAAAGTAAATTTGATTGATTAGTCGGTTGGATTAATAATTGTAATCTCTGGGGTAAAAGCTTTCTTCTCCGATGATAGATTTCCGCTGACTTATAGTTTTGCCACGGCTGTTGAGACTCTGCTGCAGGATATTTTTGTGGTCCAGTGATCACAGGGAAAGAAGTATATGGAGATTGATAAGATTTCTCATTACAGGAGATGAAACACAATTTATTTTTATAGTATATTGGACCTATAAATGCCGTCCCACCGCCACGGGTGGCCGAGGTCGTTAAGGCGCGGACTTGTGAGCGGAAGTTCCAGGGTTTGAATCCCGCCAGGATCGTCCTCCCTGGCCGAGGTTTTTTCAAGGTTTTCCTCAGTCCTCATAAATGGCAAATGCTAGGGAGGTACCCTAAACTTAGGTCTGGAATGATTCTTTCCTTAAAAATAAATCCTTTCCCAATATAGCATTTCATCTCATGTATCATCAGTGTCCATCCCCTGTGGAGCCTCTGTAGCAAAAACGGGCGTTAAACACTGTTCATTAATTCATTTTACCGCCGTCCTGGACAATATGTGCCACTTTCGCACTAACTATGACGATCACTCTGACGTTTCTTAATTTGATAAAGACTGATCCTGAAGTCAACTAATCCTGAGACGCAACTGATCTCAACTAATAAAGATCTTCCACTTAATAATCTTCCATTGAACTGGCCGCTCCTATCTTCCACACTGATAATGCACCGCTGAATACTCTTCCAAAACTGACTGTGGGCCGCAAAATTACAAGATTAAATAAACGTGGCCTACGCGACTTTTTACGTATAGATATCAACTGAAGCTGCTAACTTCTCCCCTTGAAGAGATTTTCGGTCTGCCTTTATATCCCTGTAGTTGCTATATGTTTTAATACGCCTACCCTACTTTATAATTCTCTAACAGAATGCAAAATAAACATCTTTTCCACAGATCATGCTTAAGAATTTCCTTCCGAAAATATTGATTTGACATATACTTGGACCTTTTATACAAATATTGTTACAATACGCAATAGAAATTTGAGGTCAGGTTTTATAGCTGGGGAAAGTTTTCTGCACTCTGGCGGAAAAATAACATTTTTGCACACAATAATTCAACATTTGTACAGGAACTAAAATGAAATGGAAAAGTTACACAAAATTACTTACTATATTCATTGTAATTAACTTTGGGGTGGCAGCTCATAAATACTGTCTCCCCTGGTTGCCAGACACGATATAAAACAAAAATATACAGTAAAAAACTTTAACTTTAAAATGTAGGATTGACTTTCGAAATTTTAAAGTAGGAGTGGCTGTGGTAAAGGTGATAAAAACTAAAATGTAATCAACATTTGTAAACGTTGCCTAAAATATCACCGTTGATGTTTTCTTCCCCCCCCCCCCCGCTAAAATTGAATTTATATTAAGTAGATAGTTATCGGACTGGGAACTTTTGCAATATAAGGTCTGTATATTGACAAAGAGTTTTATCTAAAAGATACTGCCAATACATATATCAATATTAGTCACTTTCAAGGTGTAAGAAAACTTTAACTTCACTGCAGTTTACTAGATGTTAGCCGACCATAATCATTGCACGTAAAATAAATACCACTTCAATGTAAAATAATGCATTTCAAGCAATCGACTATGATCAAATGAAAAAGAAATCAACAAGTTTAATAGCATCAATAGGTTTATAAACCCTCCTCCCAACTGCTTACAAAACACTTGTTTTGGAAAGCATGGAGTGACGTCTCACAAGCAGTTTATTGCAGATAAATCTACCAACTCCAGCGCAACAGCTCGAAGCAAATCGCGAACGACAGATGAATCATATCGTACGCTACCTTGAACCACCGTTTAAGCAACAAGTCTTAAAATTGCCGTTCATTATTATCTCTTGGCAAGTGCAATCAACCCATTGACCAAGTGGAAAGTCAGTGTATAAAGAATATGACCTGATTGCAAACCGATTATAACATAAAAACAGACTTCCTTTCAGATAAATATTCATCCACACCCAGAATACAATGTCCATGACATGAACTGGTAAAAGTATTCCAGGTTCCAACATTGCATTGAATCGTTTGTTTCTAGCCACGCAAAATAACGGAATAACGACATTAGTGTTTGTTTTGCGGTGTTCCAGTTAATATAACTGAAGCCTTTGGCTACATCCGAGATCGAGCTGCTCGAACCAAGCTTAAATGACGTGGACTCACTGTATTATATTTCTTTTAAGGGTTGGACTATTTGGAATATTATTGAGCTTTGTGCAGGAGTTGGGTATTAGAATGATTTACTTCACTGAAGTAAACTATTGCTTTCGGGTGTTTCTTCTTTATTGATATAGTCATAGTTCGTTTTAGATATGGTCATTACCGATAAGCTGAGATTTCTAGCGCTGGTTGTTTATGGCGATTTCTGGGGATTTCAGCCTCAAGTTCAGGTCCCAGCATGGCCGTAACTTGGACCTCGAATTGAACATCACGGCTGCAATCCCGGTTGTTACCATAATCATTAGCGATACTTCACAGCTTACAAACGTTTTAAATATGCTAAAAAATGTATACAAACTTTCACTGTAGATATCGATTTAATAAATTCCAAAGTTAGACCGATTTTTTTATTTGTTTATTTATGGACGCTCTTTAACATCTCAGGTCATCAGCGTCCCATTCTATTTAGGACGTGAAACGGCCGACAAATTTTGCTCAGAGGCCTCTTCTTTCACGCTTGAAGTTCTTTATCGTGCCGTAAATGTACGACACGGGACCCACGGCTTTACTTCCCTTCCGAAGGAAGTCATACTTACGATTTTTACGCCCGAAAAAATCCATCGATTCTGGCCGGGTTCGAGCCCGCGACCTTGGGTTTAGAAGGCAAGTATGGTTACCACTACACTATCAGGACCGACAAGTTAGACCGGAAAACAACAGTAATGTGTAGTATGATGTTCTGTAAATCGATGTGACTCACGTGCGTTATAAGAGGTAAATCAACAATAAAGCGAAGATTATCGTATTGGTCCGTATTAAGTTGAACGGAACTGTTAACCGGCATAACTGTGTCTACTGGTGTGAAAACAATCCATATGTTATTTTGGAAAAGGCTGTTAATTTACCTGGAATTAATGTTTGAGGTGGGTTGTCATCTAGAGGTCTAATTGGACCATTCTTCTTTGAAGGAACAATAACTGGCCCAATATACCTGAACATGATGCGGACATCCGTCCTACATGCCATTCATTCACCTATGAAATGAGCAGTTTTACTTCCAATAGGGTGGTGTACCTCCACATTATCACAGAGATGTACGTGCGTGCCTTGATGATAATCTTTCAAGGCTCTGGATAGAACGAAGAGGTCGATTGAGTTCCCACCCCGTTCTGTGGATTTAACTCCGTTGAACTTCTACCTATGGGGAACTCTTAAGGATGTTGTATACCGTATAAAACCAGCTATACTGGCAGCACTTCGGGAAGAAATTAAAACGGCATGTGCTACAATCGCTGAGGACACTTTTGCTAACGTTGCTCAATCAGTAGTACAACGTACTCAGAAGAGTATCAACGCCGATAGTGGGCATTTTGACCAACTGTTGTAACTGTAAAAGTCTTAAGATGAATAGTGCTCATCATTTTCTGTTTATGTGAATTCAGTTTTGCTATGTTAACACAATGTTTTCTTTGTTTAATGTGTATATAAGCGAAACGTGACTGAAGAAGAAATAGTTGCTGCAGGACAGTTGCATTCGGTGACAGTTTTTATTTTAGTGAATTCAATTCAGACTGCATGCCTGATGATAATGAAGGGAACCATGTAACTAGTAGAGTAAATAATATAAACGAAATTTAACGCCCGTACAATCTCAGGGAAGATGATATTGCAATATTGTAATGTAACATGAGGTGTCTTCGAAAAAAATGTTTTTGTATGGAATAAAAACCCTCCAAATCAATCCAAGATATAAATGTACAACATCATAAAGTCATATAAATAATTTATTCCCAAAGAATTCTTACCGAGAAGAGACAAAGAAGAAGAAATGTAGACTTTGGTTTGATTTGGGACCATACTCAAGTGTTCTATGTACATAAGAGAGATAAGGTCGTGGTGCTACTTTCTACAATGCGTCAGATATAACTAATCGACATTGATAATACCAATTAGTGTGGGAATGTTGAGTATTACAATAAAGACAAAGTGGATTCCTTGGACCAGACGATTCATACCTACTCCTGCAAAAGGAAGAAAAACAGATGACCACTAGCATTATTTATGAATTCAGTTGACATATGTACAATTGTAGCATACATAATATTTTTGGTGAAAACCCAATCTGAATATAACTAAGAAAAATTGTAGATGCCATGTATTCTTTGCCGAATTTGCTGAATATTGGATATAACCTCAAGTGCAAAATTAGAACTTTCTAAGTCAACAATTTAGGAATGAAAAATACAATTAATACAAGTAAAGGTTCACATCCTATATCGTCTCAAACATCAGGTGCTGTAAACAAGAAGCTTCCCTATTTACAGTGAAAAATGGTCCATGGTGAACATTCAGCGACCGTGCAAAATGTAAGAACAGCTTGAAAATGAAAATATACAGTGTAAGAGTGGTTAAGATTTGGAAGCAGCACACCCTTATTGTAACGATATCTCTATGGTTCACATTAAAAGTAAAGATACGTGCAAAAATGTATGGCTATTTTATACAATGAGCAGTCACCTGTAAACTATAAGTATTACTGGATGTTATGGTTGTGGAGAGAAGAAAAATCAAATATAAAGCGGTATTGTTTGGCAAAAATATGATTTGACCTTGAATTTTTGTGTTAAAACGTTTCAAACAACTCAACAGTGTAAATGTTGCAAGGATTAGTTTGTAAATTATGCATGGGTTAAATTTGCTTTGGGTTGAAATAAATATTTACTATAGAGATAGACTTTTCACGATATCAGTGCTGCATTATTCCAGAATTCCCATATAAATACATTGAGTCAGGGAGACACCTGTTAGGTATTGTTAGTAATAAAAGGGCTTAGGTACTCCAGGGTTAAACAGAAATACCCTTATCTGGGTTGCGGAAAATTCTCACTTTTGTCATTTGTAAATTTCAAAATAAATTTTCAGCAACTACAAATCTGGATACTTCATGATTATTTAAAACGACACATTACTGTCGTGTTATTTAGGAAGGCAAATTACTACAACCCTTTGATTTAAGTACTAGAGGGCTTCCGCATCATGACATGTCTCTCAAATCTTTTCGTTCTTTTTCCGATTATTTGGGTTGAAAAATAGGCTCAGCAAATTGTCTCAACCGTTCACCTAACTTATCCTCATTGGTTTTTGTCCTTGTAGAGCTTTTATTCTTTGTTTGTTTGTTTCTTTCGTTGCGTCGATTACGGCTCAGAGATCAAGCCATAATAGGACTTTGTAGCAAAAATGCAAAGGCATATCTCAGGCGGTAATTCTTGAGATTTGCATTCGAAAATTTTTTGCAATATTGGTTACGTAAAATTGTGTTTTTGAAATTTTAGTTAATATAGTTATTTAGTACAGTAAATCTCTACATTTCATTAATTAAAATGAATATAAAATGTAAAATAACACAATAAATAAAGAAACTGGAATATAGGTACCAGATATAAAAGTGTAAGAATTGCAGACGCTGAAAGAAAATCGAATGATCCCGGTACAATTTCCGTTGTGCACTATCCTGAACTTGGGTATTTTGTTGCATCTTCCTTGTCGCTTAAGCGAATGCTGGGGTGGACATTGTCGCGACTACAAATGTTAAGCTAGAGACATCGTGAAGACGTAGTCTTTGTTAAAGCAAACACTACATAGTTGATTTTAAAATATTGGGTTCAGCTGTGGTTTATGTCTGGGAAAAAATGTGAGACACAATTTGTCCTGCTTGTTTAGTGGTCTGTTCCCAAATAACTCTTTCCTAGCGTTCTCCTAGACTTGCTACATAGGTAGGGAAATTAAAACACAAGACTTGCTTCTGGAAATTTCTGACTCTAAACCACCATCAACCAGCACTCCCTTTACCGAATTTTCCCTTCAATAATGAATGAGAACACTACAACAATCTAAGCAATGAGCATGCCACATTGTTTACATTCCACGAATTTTCCTCTCTCCCATTTTCTTGGTCTGTTACACGCTCGAAAGTGCCTGGGGATTTGGGCTGGCACGGTGTAAAGGAGGATTTCTGCTCCGGCGTCTGTAACCTTCTGAGGCATTCGAACACCTTGGGGAGGGGGGGGGGCACTGCACTGCATTAATAATCATAAAAGTAAAGACAAAAATAAAGAAAATACAGGGCAAACATAATATAATAAATAATTAGGAACTAAAGGAACTCTCTGCGGTGCCCTATTTGGAAACATATTAAGGACTCAGCCTGCGTCCATGCAGTTATCGCCCTTGGTGTATACATGCATTCATTAGTCTTATTTCTATTTCGAAAAGTTTAAAAACACCCGTATGGTTCTAAGAACAATGCTCCTTTTTGATTTCATTGATTAAACATTTGATAACTTTGAATTTTCACATACCAAACAAAATAGAATTAAAAGAGGGAATTGGTTTGTCTAAATTTAAAATTGAGCATATCTTTTCCTGTTTTTAAAGAGAAGCTGTACAACATTTTGTTCAAATCATAAAATAATATACGATGCTTAAAATATTCACACACACATACACACACACGGTGCCAAAAATGTATACACACTTCAAGCAAAGAAAAAACTGTGTTAACATAACAATACTGAACCCATACAAAGAGAAAACGATGAGCACCAATGAACTTAAACTTTTACAGTTACAACAGTTCCTCAAAATGCTCACCATCGGCGTCGATACACTTCTGAGTACGTTGAACTACTGATTGAGCAACGTTTGTGAAAGTATCCTCACCGATTGCAGCACTTGCCGTTGTAATTTCTTCCCGAAGTGCTGCCAGTGTAGCTGGTTTTCTACGGTATACAACATCCTTAAGAGTTCCCCATAAGTAGAAGTCCAACGGAGTTAGATCCGGAGAACGCGGTGGTAACTCAATCGGATCTCTTCGTCCTATCCAGTGCCATGGATCCAATGCGGAGGGCTTGTTGCTGCGCGAGGTCTCGCAGATCTGCCCTTGTGAACATCGAATACGGTACCACGAGTCACACTTTTGTCTCCATTGCGTGCAATTGTTACTCGCGTTGGCGGTTCTGTACACACGTCTCCATTACCTTTGGACTTCAACAACATTCTCGGTTTTCCAATACCACTTCAAAGTTGCTTTCCGCTGTTCAAACGATAATCTTGGCTCCATTTTTTGTAGCAACGCTAGCATAACTTAATGTGAGTTACATCTATTTACAGAACATCATACGATAATGTTGATTTTATTTGTTCATTGTTGAATTACCTGTCACGTAGCAAAACTATCATAATGTATGAGAGTCACATTATTTTACAGAACATCATACTACACATTATTGTTGTTTTTCGGTCCAACTTGAGTGTAAAGTCATGGCCGGAAATGTTCCGTTTGGTAAATACTAGCTTAACCTTGATTTAAGCAATAACCGGTCCGAGTTAAAATGAGATTAGGAATGCAAACCTTTTTTATATTCAACACTTAATTAATGCATATTCATTTCAAAAATATTATATTAAGCGTATCTGATATCAGTATTCATAGAGCAAGCGTTCAAAACACCTTCCAAGTTCTTCAATGGCGTATGGCAACGCCAAGCCATCGATCATTTGGAGTTTAGCTACAAGGTCCTTATCGCCTTTATTTCAGAGTCGTAATCGACTCACTATATAGTTGCAAAGAAAAATATCAGCGGAATATATCAAACTATTCGCTGGACTTACTATTTCTCTCCACCTTGTCTAAACATGATTACGGAAGAGCTTTTGAACATGTTGAGAAATGTGCGCAGTGGTGTTGCCACCATGTGCGGTGACGATCATGATCGAATATTATAATTAAATCAAAATATTATGTAAAATTTCCTAGGTAGATATGGTTATATCACTCTGCCCATCTCTGAGCTCTGTTCTTCAAGGTGTTACTAAAATATTGTTTTCGTATATCTCAGATGCATATCAGTACACACTATTTGCATTTCATTGCTCTGTCCACATGGTTTTTATCTAATTCAGTTCACTATGCAAAATCAGGGCTCAAAATATATTTATTATAAGCGAGGTATACAGTGTGCAATTGACCCCCTTTCTTTATACTTGTAGCCTGAAAGGAAGCGTGCATATGGTTGTAGTGGCGCAATTCTGTTTTTATTACATCAGATTTTTCAATCAATTTCGACTAATTTTGTGTAATTTTTTTTAGAAACACATGGGTGTACGGCACATTCTATGCTTTTTCTTGACCTTAAGGGTAAGGGGAAGATACCGAGAGGGGTGCGATATACAATGTCCGCTTATCTTAATGAAATATATCATGGAGGTATTTTGGGTCCGTCCTATTAGTGTACTGGTAACCATCGTGGGTTCAAACCCGGCTAGGTTCAATGGATTTTTTCGGGCTTAAAATTCCTAAGTATGGCTTCCTTCGGAAGGGAAGTAAAACCATGGGACTCGTGTCGTACATTTACGGCACGATAAAGAACCTCAAGTCTGAAAAAAGAGGCCTCTGAGCAAAATTTGTCGGCCGTTTCACGCCCTGAAATGAATGGGACGTTGATGACCTGGAAATGTTAAAGAACGTCAAAAAAAAAAAAAAAAAAAAAAAAAAACCAGTATTTTGGTACGCAAAAGAAGCAAATGTCATTCGATTTTTTTTTTTTTTTTTTTTTTGAGTTCACACGAGCACCAGGTCTCAATCCCTTAAGAATCCGGATGTATACAAATTTTGCTGGAGATGGATTTGTACAGTATAGGTTACAGGTTACTCAGTGAAAAGTTTATTTACTTCATAAATATTAGTTTAATAGCACAAACGGAAAAAGGTGCGATCCCTTAAAAAAAAAAAAAAAAAAAAAAAAAAAGTGAAATTGTCCTTCTCCTTAAATCCCTATGCATTTTAATTTATCCAGATGTCAGGAATGTTGTAACTGCAACATATTTTGATTATATTTATTTTTTCTACATTTGCTGATAAAAGAGATTAGTAAAATGAATGTGATGTTTTGAAAATTAGAAAGGAAACTAGGAATATTATAATAATTTATTTTGTAACTCATAGTAAGCTAGCCACTTAAAATGTTTCAGTTTTAATATAAACTGTAAAATATATATATATATATATATATATATATATATATATAATCCAGCAGAGAATCAATTACAATGCAGTGATTCTCTAGTTGAACACAAATACCTAATGAAAATGGAAATATATATAAAATACAGAGCCAGATAAACTTGTCGGAACAAAATATAAAACACAACGCTGAGCTACAAAACGCCTATTATTTCGGATGTAATTTTTCAAAGCAAGCACTTAAGCAATAGTTGACCAAGGGCTGACAGGCGGCAACGCTGGAAGGTTCCGGGTTCATATCCCTTGGGGTCAACCATTATGGCTTTGAGCTTTATTGTGGTTTTCCCTGGTCACTTAGGCGAATTATGGGGTGAATATTTATTTTCCACGAATTTTTATCTATTTCGTTTTATCTATTTCATTCCATGGCTCTGACTGCAGGGCAGAAAGTTCCAGGCGCGATGGGGATAAGGTTTCTAAGATGCGTCTGGTGCAACAGGTTGTTGGTTGTGTCGGGTTTACCTGGGTCAAGGGGTACAACACAGAAGTCTGTGCTACCCGGTGGTCTTTTGCGTTAGGACGGTACCTTGTTTCCTAAACCGACCCGCCTTTCGGCTGCAGACGATTGCGTCGCCCAGGCGCGCTAAGTTCCCTTAGCTTCCAGATTCTCACTGGTGGATAGGTCACTAGCTTAGACCTACTCATATTTAAGAGGTGAGTCACCCTAGCATTAAGGTAGCCACCACCCTCCCTACTAACAACGGCGATTCCGGCGCACCGGTCCCCAGGGTACACGCCTTAGGCACTCCCCTGGGACACGCCGCCATCGTAGGTCCTCAATTTCCCGTGAGTGACGGGTCCACTGCCAAGCCGAGTCCAACCCAATCCGAACAACTCCCTTCCGGGAGGGGCTCGAATCAAGTCCGGCCCGGCTCCCTCTGGTACGTCAGAGGTACCACGGGCACTCAGGATCCGCAGAGCCCGCACCTGGAGCATCTGAAGAGCAGCGGTTTTTCCGAGGAACTCATCATTTGGGGCGCGGGAATCAGCTGTCCGGGTGTTTCTTTACAGACAGCACTGAAAGTACTGCTGCTACCGCCCGAGCGGCTGGGCAGAAGTGAGCGAGAGCGGAGAGAGCCAAAGGCACGGCTATTAGCTAAGATGATAACGCTTCATTATCAAAGGAGCAATAGCTCAGGCGGTTAGAGCGTCATACTACACTTGTGAAGATAGAATAGTCGGTTAGAATACTATCTAACATCCCATGCTTTATTTTCTGCCGGAGTAAAAGGAGCTTTGCCACAATTACAATGTGTTACTGGCTAAACCACTGGGTGCATCAATTTCTAGAATTTTCCCAGTTTAGGTTAATGTGTATATTTAAATGAAGTAGTTATTGTCGGTCCTGGTGGTGTAGTGGTTACCATACTTGCCTCCTAAACCCAAGATCGCGAGTTCGAACCCGGCCAGAATCGATGGATTTTTTCTGGCGTAAAAATCCTAAGTATGGCTTCCTTCGGAAAGGAAGTAAAGCCGTGGGTCCCGTGTCGTACATTTACGGCACGATAAAGAACCTCAAGCCTGAAAGAAGAAGCCTCTGAGCAAAATTTATCGGCCGTTTCACGCCCTGAGTTGAATGGGACGCTGATGACCTGAGATGTTAAAGAGCGTCCGTAAATAAATCAATCCATGAAAAAAAAAAAAAAAAAGAATTTGTTGCGAATTGGGATAAGAGCGCATTTCACATGGTTACAATATTTCACCCGCCTAATAATGCTCTCATTACAGTGATTTACCACCCCTATCCATTTATATTTACAAAGTAAAGTGCGTATGGATAAGTTTCGCTCTCTTCGCTTTGGCTCGATCTGGCTGGCCTCTCGGGCGCTAGCAGCACAAGGGACTAGCAGCAGTACTTTCAGCCCCGCCTGTAACGTCAAGTGTTCAATCTAGAAACGTTAAGAACCCCGTCTGCGCTTGGGCCTGTCGCCCATGCCCTGGCAGCCTTCACTTCTTTCTCCTGGGAGTGCTTCCCTTGGGGAGCATGAATGAATGAATGAATGAATGGTTTTTAATGCCCGTTTTTGCTACAGAAGCACCACAGGCGATGGACACTGATGATACATAAGATGAAATGATATATTGGGAAAGGATTTATTTTTAAGGAAGGAAACGTTCCAGGCCTAAGTTTAGTGTACCTCTCCGGCATTTGCCATTTATGAGGACTGAGGAAAACCTGGAAAAAACCTCAGGGAGGACGGTCCTTGCGGGATTCGAACCCCAGACCTCTCGCTCACCAGTCCGCGCCTTAACGACCTCGGCCACCCGTGATGGTTTGGGGGATATGTGTACAAAAACCCATTGATGGCCATGGTGACGAAAACCATTTTATCCTATCTTATTCTATGTAACACTTAGTGTTTAACGCCTGTTTTTTGCTACAGAGGCACCACAGGTGACGGACACTGATGATACACGAGATGAAATAATAGGAAAAGGATTTATTTTTAAGAAAGGAAACGTTCCAGGCCCAAATTAAAGGTACCCCCCAGCGTTTGCCATTTATGAGGACTGAGGAATAAATTAGGCAAATTATTTATTTAATAGTTTAATTTATTAAAAACAATATATTTTGTACATTTTAGAATTTTATTTTATTTTAAAATTGCTGAATAATAATTCTTTAAAATTCTAAATCTAAATCTGTAACACAGAATTTTAAATGCTAAATCTCATCATAACATTGGTACAATCTATGGCTGTGAAATATCTTTTATTTTATTTTTTTATTTTTCTAAGTCAACAAAATACGTAACGGTTCATTAAGAAATTTACTAGCAATATTTAAAACCAAGGGGACATCATACCTGAGGGAAAAAGAAAAATCGATTTATTCTAAACACTCTAAATCAGAGGAAAAACGTGTGACTGCTAAAAAGCATTCAAATATATATTACGAAAATTTGGTTTTATTATTATATTCACTGCTTTGAGCTTCTAAAATAGTATTTTTAAAATCATAAAATAATCACATGAATTGATAAGATCTGAATATTTTACAAAAAAAAAAAAAAAAAAAAGAAAGAAAGAAAGAAAGAAAGAAAGAAATAAAAGGGAGAAGATGAAAAAAGAAAACGTGAATATTATTTCTAGTCAATAATTGTGGTCATTTTGGAATATTTTCTTTAAAAGTACACATCTATATGTAATTATGCAAATATTTTATACAGGTAGTCATGAATTGCTAATATATTGAATCTATTTGTTTCACTTAGTCATAAAAATAACAAAAGCATTCTATACTAAATATAAACACAGTTGATTATTTAGGCATAGATTGCTTCACACTATCTCAAAAAGTTGTTAACATCATGGAGTTTCTACTTTGTTGTTCAATATTACCTTCTTACATGTGCAACCGAACCATTCGGCCATGTAACGGCCAAACGGAAAGGAGACAAGAGAAACTATATATAGTTCATACACATGTATTAATAAAGCTGTAACAGTTGCGAAGTTTTTCGATGCAAGAGGTAGAGAGAGAGGAAGAGGAGAAAAACCGTGATCAATTTTTATCGGTTGAGTACAAGCAAGCGAACGAACAAGCAGGTTGGTATATGGTTACCGGCATGGAGCTGACCACACCCTCCTTCTGGTGGGCCAGTTGACCAAGTGTCACACTCAGGACCGGTCTACAAAATAGAGCAAACACATTCCAACATTTAGGCTGGGTTTTCCTGTCTCCTATCGCAATACTACAAACTCGGCCCTACTGCTTGGGCACGTGGACATTTTCTATTTGTTTATCTGTTTTGTTCCACTCCGCCATACCATGTACCTGCGAGCAGTTTTTAGACAAATGAAATAAGCGTCCGGTTAAGCTCTCTTTTCAGTTGGAACTCAACATTAGCAGCAGAGGGCTTGTGCCCTTGCTCTAGTAACCACAGTGGCACAAGTTCAGATCGTACTGTAAGAGTGGAATTTCCTTCTCGTCTGTTTTTTATATTTAAATAAAAAAATCTGCACGATTGCTTAGGCGGATACTAATACATTGAATTCTTTAGTGTTAATTCTCAAAATTTCAAATTTATTATTTATTATATACCATCATATATTAGGTATTGCTGTCGCGATATGTTTGAAACATATTTTAATATCTTGAGAGCATGTGCTGGATGGATAAATGGACAAGTAATCCGTATGAAGGAGAATACTTTCAGCACTTGAGCATCGGACTAGGAGGCTCAAGTGCGGTGAATGCGCGGACTCAGATGGGGTCCCTAATATGTTTCCAGATGGAGCATCCCGACACCGATGCAAGCCCCTACCCATTCCTGAATTATTCGAGCCTCTCGGAAGGTCCGCTTCCATTCCAGACGCCTTCCCAATGCGCAAGTCACTACCACACCGCGCCAGCCCACTTCGTCTTAACACTTTCGATCCTGCAACAGAACCAAACTGAACGAATTAGGTGGAAAGTTAATGGGATGTAAATAACCATCCCAAAATTAGCCTAAGAGACCAGGGGAAACCACGAAAATACCCAAGGTCTAGATTGCGGGAAGTGAACACGGAATCTTACGGAATATCTCACGACCACAAAAGACTGACCATCGTTCAGAAGTACCACCTTTGTCACGCTTTTAGTTTCTAACTATTTGTGGCCACTCATCAATTTCCTTAAGTAGTATTCTACAGGCAAATTCACCACTACCTTAACAAGGAAGCGTTTCAGACCTGCAGGTCTTGTTTTGAACCCAGACTATAGTTAATTGGTTGATGGTTGAGGTCTAAAGTCTGAAAGTTAGATGGCCATCAGATTAGGAAATAAAATTCGGTACATTCCTCTTAAGCCATTATTATTGTTTGGGAGTCTGAGGTTGTGCCGAATGCTGCTGAAAGCTCCAGTGCTGACTAGAGAAGAATCTTTGATCACTGTACGCCCTGGCTGATGAACTCCCATCCCTCCCGCATGAAACAGGGCGATTTGACCTTCGGATATTTTTCAATAATTTTTAGTGAGCTTTATCACAAACACTGTCATTTTGAAAGATAAACTCTTTCTCACATGCGTCGGTCCTAGTGATAAAGTGATAACCAATCTTGCTTCATAGACTTAAGGTCGCGAATCAAACCCGGCCAGGATCAAGTCCTTTTAGGGGCGTAAATATATTAAGTACGATTCCCTTCGGAATGGAGGTGAGGCCTTGGTCCTGTATCGTACAGTTACGGCACGTAAGTCTGAAAGAAGGGGCCTCTGACCAAAATTTATGGGCCGTTTCCATATGATTTGAATGGTACGTCAATGAGCAAACATTTTAAAGGGTGTTCTTAAATGTATAATAATAATTTTTCAAATACAAAAGTGTTTTGGCCGGATAAGACAATTCTTCTGTACTCGTTTTTCAGCATAACACTACAGTATTCGCTTTCATTTTATTGCCTGTTTACGTTTTAATTCTACCGGAAATCGCCTATATATCTCTTTTAAACTATTCCCAGGGTTTTTTTTTAACGTAAAAGAAATGAATGTTCAGTTGACTGGCTAGCAATAATTATTTCTGTACGGAATATTTCCATACGAACAGTTGCTTAATTCTTATGGTGTGTGGCGTCCCTGTATAGGCCTATCATTCGCAATTCTAGTGCAATCAACCACTAGATGTATATAGTACCTAAATGTCTTAGAGATTCTAGACTTTTGGGAAGAAGGTTCTTTAAAATCAACGCTGACATTCCTATCGGCAATCGATTTTCGTAATCCTATTCCACAATGACAGCCAATCACAAATAGTCCTTTACTTCTGCCTTCGAACTAAGATGTTCTTATCGCTACGGGAGACCGAGGTCGTTAAGGCATGGACTTAGCCCTGGAACGTCTCCTTCTTTAAAAAAAATCCTTTCCCAGTTATCATTTCATCTCATGTATCATTAGTGTCCATCTAGCTGTGGTGCTTCAGTAATTAAAAGGGGGCGTTAACTTTATTATTATTATTATTATTATTAATAATAATAACAATAATAATAAAGTGTGTTCTTCCTTGCCAGGAGTAATCATTCATTTTAACCATTAGATATACAATCACTGTCAAATGTTAACGTATTTTTGATAAAACTAGGCGCAATTTAGAATTGCTTTCGTATATCACTCTTGAGATAAACTAACCTTGGATCAGAAAGTAGTAAAGTTTTATGATGAGAAATATTCTCTTAGAGAGGAATTACTTACAGATTGACAATATTTTCTCTATTGTTAGTGTTTATGACTTTAATTATACAATGTTTATTGGACTCTCTAAGGAGACAATAAAAATTAAAGAAGAGTTATAACGTAGCTGGCATTTTCAGGTAGACTCTATGTGAAATTAATCTCGAAAATTAAGCACTGGCCACCTAGATATTTATCAGTTTAAATTTAAATAAAATGCTCAATGTGTATTATACATTTTCCAAATATCTATCTAACAGTTTGGGCATCTAAAGTAATTTGTATCTAAATATTTCCTAAATAAAACAAGTTTTATATTTATTTTAGCATACAACAGCGTTAACAAGGAATTTTTTATATGTTTGATAAAAGGTGGAGGTAGTGCAAAATTTAATCTTTATGAACTAACGAATTTCAAGTTCAGTTGATTCTTATATAATTTTAGACATTCCTATTCACCTATAATCTGTTTATGAATACTCCCAACATTTTTTATTGATTGATTAATTTTTCAAGTATTATGTTTGTAAAGTAGAACTAACTTAGTACCAGTATTAAATATTCCCAATTTAATATTAATAGTGTATATTATAATGTTTTCATATTTATTTCAGAATACCAAACAAATGAACGGTTCAATATATTTTGCTTAAAACTGAACCCAGAATAACACTGAACAGAAAAGGGATAACATCATGCTTCTCATCCAACTATTATCTTCCATGTTTGTTCTATAGTGCGAACAGTGATGCTTCCCCCCCCCCTCGGGTTTTTTCTTATTCATTTGCCGCGCTTGCTTGCTTGTTTGTTGACCTTGTTGACTATAGCAGTCGTAGCGCATCCCGGGCGTGTGTTGTGTTGTTCCTTTATTAATGCGACATATGCGTCGTGTGTTACAACGGCACTAGTGTGAAAGAATCATAGAATCAATTTCTTATAAACATACACTTGATTCTGTCACTTATGTGAATAACATACGAACCCTTTTTTTCAGAGAATTAGCCGACAGGGAGCATAATCATGCATTTTTTTTCCAACAGGACTCTACCACTGCTCACACTGCGAATAATTCCATGAGAGCATTTCAATGTGTTTCCACAAGACAGAGTTATTAATTGAGGTTTGCGGCTCGACCTCCCCGATTTAACAGCCTGCAATTATCTCAGGGGTAAATAAATAAAAAACAAGACGAACCCGTACACCGTACAAGAACCCAAAGATAAATTGTCCGGATTTCTCAAAATGAGCTACAGCGAATGATGTTTAAGTTCCTAAAGAGATATCAAAAAATGCAAGAGAATGAAGGTAGGCAGTTTCAACACCTCATTTTAATAATTTGGTAAGTATTGAGTCTCTTTAATTGACTTGTGTATTGTTAGTTGGTTTTATTGTTTTGTCCTCTCGCTTATCAGCAAAACACGACTGACCGGCTAACCGTCTAACGAGCTCGCCCTTAGGCCTAACACTCCGGGGAAAAACAAAACCAATCGCGCGGTATTAACGCCTTGATTATGAATGCAATCTGTTATAGGTTTGTATTTTTCCTGTAATGAATACTATAGGTTAAGTGCTTTAGGGTAACGAGTGATTTTTTGAAATTCAGGAACACCAAATACGGCAAAGAAACCGCCACCGGTGGCCGAGGTCGTTAAGACGCGGACTCGTGAGCGGGAGGTTTGGGGTTCGAATCTCGCCAGGACCTTACTGCCTGACTGAAGTTTTTCCAGGTTTTACTCAGTGCTCGTAAATGGCAAATGAAGGTACCCTTAACTTAGGTCTAGAACGTTTCCTTCCTTAAAAAAATCCTTTCCCAATATATCATTTCATTTCTTGTATCATCAGTGTCCATCGCCTGTAGTGCCTCAGTAGTAAAAACGGGCGTTGAGCACTATTAAAAAAAACAAGAAGAAGAAGTAGACGGAAGGAAATTCTCGACACTTCTCAATTATAAGGGTAAGGACGACATAAGCACGGCCAGGCTCAAATCCATCTTGATTTTGTCACAATAAAAGCACAGGACTGTCTGTCAGGTTTTTTATTATAGAATTTCATTTATGCTGCACTTCTTAGTTCTATTTATCAATATTTTTTTTTCCTTTTTTCAATTAGCTTATCCTAAAAACATATCGTAGAAAAGTTTATAAAATTGCATATCTTTAGTTACAGGCTTTGTTCAAGAAATGCAAGTCATGCGATGAAGTTAACTTTAAAATATGTAATTAAATGTGATTTACTATACAGGATTTTGTTTTGATAGGAATAGCATTTGGAGGATTTGCCTAATTTGTACCACAAATAAAGTTGAGTTGCCACATCTCGCGATACCCTTCACATGTATTGTTCGATTTAAATCCCCCATTGCCACAGGATGACCACATCCTTGCCCGGAATTTCTCTTTTGGTTGGAATGTTGGTGATCATGGGATCTGACGTTAATGTAAGGTGATTAGCACTTGCCCGTCTACTCGCGTAACTGGATATGTCCCGACAACACGTGGACAGCCTGTCCCCGATGTTAACCGAGTGGAAGGAATGAGATCTACCGGACAACGGCGACGTTTTAATATTCGAACTTGACCAACATCCACTAGAGATATTGTTGTGTAACCCGCGTATTTGGACGATCAGGTGGCTATCGTTGCGTAAATGTATTGATGTCAATGTGATCGCAGAACTAGGCGTTATATCACAGCATGTCCATTTTAGTAGATGAAAAGTTGGAAGGTTTTTGATTCTTGAACTTGCTTGCAATAGAACT
Source organism: Metallyticus violacea (assembly GCA_030762175.1). Lineage (NCBI taxonomy): Eukaryota > Metazoa > Arthropoda > Insecta > Mantodea > Metallyticidae > Metallyticus > Metallyticus violacea. Next base: position 76,762,382 of record CM060834.1, read on the forward strand.
GTCAAAGCGACATTCTCACAAGAGTGCTCATTTATCGCTTTACGGGGCAAAGAAAGTGGGAAGTGCATCTTTCAAGAAAATTATGAAAAATTATTTTCTATTTTTAGTGCTTTTTATTTAAAAAAAATAATGCTTTTATTAAAATATGATAAAATATAGCCATCTTGTTCGTGCTGAAAAATGACTCTCAATGAGAACAGTTTCTAATCAGATCACTTTTCCTGTATTCGGACTATATTCCAATTTAACTGTTACGTAAAAATAGAAAAACGTCTTATGTAGAATGAGTGTATAATGACTATAGATAAAAGGAAATCTAAGAATCATCTCTGTGATCAAATGCATTGCTCCCCACTCACTGCAAAGCGGGAACATTCGTTACACTAGTGAATGTAGCTTGTATTCCGATTATAATTCGGTGAGTAAAGTTGGTGGCTAAGAGTGATGCATGTAGCGGGGTGACTTGGGGTTCTCGTGATTCTGATTGGAGGATAGAAAGGGCCAGGCGTTTCTTAATGCGACGTGGCGTTGGTTTAGGTAGGTTTCTGCTCTGGCGTCTGGTGTATAAGTAGCCCTTTTGAGGGAATTGCAGGGGGCGCCTCCGCTCCTGACCGCCCGGTGTCTCCCGCATGTCTTTCCTTCCTCCTCGAGGTCTATGGAAGGAGTATGGCTTAGGTACCAAATTTTCTCTTCCGTCCCCGTAAATCAAAGTCAGTTCAATCCTGTGTTTGGCCAAGTTGTCTGGGCGGGGCTTTCATTATCTTAAAAGGCGAATGCCAGTTACCTTAGGTAGCCAACTGATTCCGTCTCATCTGGCCCAGCCTCCACTCCATTTATGTTTCGAAGACACCAACTGGGACGGTACATTAATTTGCATTAAGAAGGAAAAGAATGAAAGAATGAACTTTCGATTTGAAGCCAATGGGAACATGTAAATAGCTTTCAATATTGTGTTACTCAAAATTCATGAGAGTATCTCTATGTTATGTTTATTTTTTAAAAATGTTTAAAGCAAATTAGCTCTAGCGCTTGACATTCCCAACTCATTTATCGCAAATATTAATGATGTACTCGGACAAAGCAGTATATTATATGCCCGTGTGTATATTCTGTAAGCATTTATGTGTGCATATATACATATTTGTATGTCTATTTAATGCATTATACAACATATATAAGTAATATATGTGTGTATGTAAATGCGTTTGTCTGTCTGTGTATTGGCAAAGCATACAGTGTTAATATTTTGACAAATCATTCGTTCTAATTTAACACCTCTGACACATGAAATGATACATTTTCTGTTTCAAATTTTTTACTACTTACAAAAACTGTATAATTGCTCTTTGGAAGCCTGCTAATGCTTTAGCTAAATAGCGCAGCTCCTGTTTCCCTGTCCTTCATAAGCTGATAGGTGAGAAAAATGATTTTCTCATATCTCAACGAATTTTACATATGACGGGAAAGCACACATAAGATATTAGGTTGAAATATTTCTCATGTTCCATACTTGTTGTTAACTTACTTAAGCCTACAAAACAAGAACATTCGATGAATTTGCACAGCACATGTTCTTCGGTATAATGTTTTAATTTATTTTCAAGAATATTGCATCAACACGAAATAAAAAATTATAAAGAAATAACCCATTCCCAGTCTGACCCGCTAGGCCTTCCCGCTTCATTCCTCACTTACTTTTATTCACCCACCAGATAGTATTATGGAGTGTTGCGAATGCCATATACTCGTATCGCGCATCCCATTCAACCGTCTGCCAGCGGATTGAGAGCGTAAGGATTTGCTCGGTTGGTAGTCGCTGCAAGTATGACTCTAGCATAGTTGAAGGCATGCATTTACGTTTTACATGTGTATAATGCCTATATGTGGACAGACTTCGGTAAATATAATAAAAGAATGTATTTGAAAGCGTTGAAAATATTTTTAGCAGTTGAACGAAGAACCTAAAGAGCACATGTGAAGTTTAAAGAAGTAGCGGATATACGGTTGTTGAATAATGTCATGTCTTCAGGTTCAAACCCTCAAACAGTTCATCGCGATCACTTTCACCGCCGCAAATCATTGTAAGATGTTTCATGATTGTTGTACGTTTTATCTTAGGTATTCAGATGTCGCTTTACTTACAAGAATGAAGACCGCAACTCCCAAAGTCGACTTTAGTCTTCTTTTGGAATAATATGGTAACTTCGAAGGACAAGTAATAATATAAAAACGGATCCACTGAAAAACCAGGTCCACTTCAAAAGCCTATAAAGTTCAACTTTGATAATGTTGAAGGTGACTGTATTCAATACGGATGTGACAAAAGCTAAACTGCAGTGACCGTTCAGGGATTAAACATTTTTGTTATTGTGGAACTTTCACCAATAGCGCTTGGTTTATACAATTACCTAAGTTATGATAAAAAAGCGGCATTTTCCTTTCTCTTACTGTAGTTTTCGCTTGTTTAGAACATGAAGTCATATTCTAAATAAGTGAAGTCATACGACAAAACGTAAACAGTTATAAAATGCTGCCCTTGTGATAAATTTCCAGGCCATTATGCAATACCAGTCATTTGTGTTGTTGAAAACATAAAAGTCCTACTTACACGGCAGCAAGGTGGACTGACGTACAAACAGCTGTTTGACCTTGAGAGTTGCACCTTGCATAACCTAAATGCTGGCACATCACTGAACTAATATCAATTTATCGATTATGCAACTATAACCTTGAATAAAGTTATTCATAAATCTGCATAATATTCTTCGACATGCAAGAACAAAATGCTATTACGCTAGTAATTATGAATAACCTTGACAGCTTCAGCTTTTCTTTTCAGAATTGAAAATCTATGCCACAATAATGTATCCCGTAGATGAAACCCAGTGTTACACTTTTAGTTTAAAGGTTTTTTAATAGTAAATCCATTCGATTCACAGTTTTGGTAACACGTATGTACGAAATCATTTTGAAGCTTTTCATTTCCCTAAAATGGTGCATTCACTCCAGTAATCGTCCCATAGACCTAAGGAGTTAATGCTGGTCACAGTAAAATGGGAAACAAAGCACTGGTGGTACCTTACAGATAAACAATGGCTTACTTTAAACATACTGCGCTGGAAAGAAAGTATGGCAACATTCTGATAATTAAACATAAAAAATTAATTATTCTACAATCTGGAAAAATTTACTTCCTTCAAAATAATCCGTGCCACATTTATCATCTGTCTGCACTTCTGGAAGACGCTGATGTTTGAGAATGAACGCCCTTCAGCACTTCAAGGACAGAACGAGCCGCACTTGGTGCATCAGGCACACTATTACGTCCATGTCGAAAGAATGGCACCCAACGGACAACCGACTAATATAACAAGGTTTCATTGCAACAGATGCTGATCTCCTTTAGATATCTTCGCTTTATGGCGATTCAAATTTGCTTCATCACTGGATAGCTGCCTACATACAGTGTACTATGACGCCGAGTATGTTGAATAACTATGCCCTTTCTCTAGATATGTTAAGAAAACAATGCTCTCAAATGTTCATTAGCAGCACGGCGACATTGTTGCATTACTTCTTTCCAGCCCTCGTATATTTTGTACCACCTTGGGGTATTTATTTCACTGTATCGTACAGTAACCACATTGTAAAATGTTTAGTCGCAGTTTTATCAAATGCTCAAATATGCAGTTATATCTTTAATACAGGATGGCCTAGAGTAACAAATCGCTGTAACCAAAAAACATTCCTTCCTTTTTTTCCAGTTTGCTTAAGAAAGTTGATCCTTGTTGAAAGTTGGCACATTCTAATATACTTCTGGCCACTATTGATGTGACTTCACTTTATACTAACATCCCCATCAAGAAGGATTAACAGCCGTTAGACATTTCTTGGACTCTCGAGCACCTCCTCATACCCCATTCATAGATTTGTAATCTTGCCAATCTGGTTCTCACTTGTAATGCGTTTGGTTTTGATTATAAATGTTATCTACAAATTAAAGGTACTGCGATGGGCATCAGAATGGCACCGTCTTATGCCAACCTTTTTATGGGTCGCTTAGAGAAGGAATTTCTTAAGTCAGAACATGTGGTACTGATATTATGGCTGAGATATATTGACATATTCGTGCTTTGAACCCCTGGCTCAGAATCTCTGGATCAGTTCCTTACTAATCTTAACTCCAAAATTTCAGTTAAGTTCGCTTATTCTCTCTCTCTCTCTCTCTCTCTCTCTCTCCCAATGCTGCTACGTTCCTGGATATTGATATTTCTTTATGCAATGGCTCTTTTCTTACGTCTGTGCACATTAAGCCTACCGATTTATAACAGTATCTTCATTGATAGCTGTCACCCCCTACATACCAAAAGATCTATTCCTTTTTCCTTTTCAATCCGTGGCATTGTCTTTGTAACAACTTTTCATCTCTTGACAAGTATAGCTCAAAAGTTCCAATACCAAAATTATCCTTCCTCTCTTTTAGAATCCCGTATAATTCCAGCGCACAAAACTTTCCAATCAAATCTGAAACTTACTTACTTGCCTGGAATTGAAAGTATCAGAATATATTTTAAAAGAATGTCACGATACTTTATTAATGCATTCATCTTTAAGTAATGTTTTAAAATTTGTAGCACTTTAAGAACACCCCCTAACCTTAAAGATGTATTTCGCTGCAACCTATCTCCTTCCAATTTTCCTCGTCCCGTTGCAGGCTCATATCCTTGCCAACGCCCTACATGTAAAGCCTGACGCTTATTATGTCATGTCATTCATTCCTCAGTCTTAATTTATCCAGAGAATTTAACATTTCTTCATTTGCTACCTGTTCTTCTAGGAACATTATATATATATATATATATATATATATATATATATATTGTAAGCTTTGCAAAGCATTTTATATTGGTTTAACTTCTACTGTTGTTTCTCTGCGTATGAACAATCATAGACGTTCTGTTAAAACCAAGTCTCCCTTGCCGGTTACCCCATATGCCCTATCTAACTGTAAGAATTTCGATGCTGCATTTAATTTAACCGCTTATTTATGTGTTTCCGTTTCATAGCTCTGAAAGTGTACTCAGGTAGAGAAATAGCAGTTATATCTTTGCATTAAGCGTGCATACACTCGGGTTTAAATCTTACGTATTATTACATTTTTATATCTCCCCCCATCTCTTTCGTTGCTTGTTTTATCTGTTTCCATGCATTATGTTACCTTCGATATTCAATATTTATTTTTACTAACTTCACTTGTCTTAGTAGAACTCCATTAGTTCGAAACATAACGAGAAATAATCTACGTCTAAGTTGTTATTCGTTTCTATTTGTTTAGTTATTGTTGTGTTTGGTTAACATTTTGAAAATATGCATATTTTCAAAATGTTTTTTATTTTTATTTTAAATTTAGGTGCTTAGTAGGTACGATCGATGCATATTTAGATAGGTTAGTAAGAACTCTTTCCATTGGTACTACAACAATAGCTTACAATCCTTATGAATTCGTCAAAAGCGCTCTAGTGCGTAATTTTCTCTCAATTGTTTAAAAAAAATGGTACATTGACTCATAATTTACAACGATGAATGTTTTATTGTACTGTTGGGAAGATAGCAACCACGAAATATGAATCCATTACTGCCACACTCATGGTATACTCAGCCGGTATCAAAAGAGGTGGCAAACGTTTGATATGATCGTTACTCGATATCCCAACAATAACACTGATAAACCCTCCTGCAACTGAAAGTTTGTCTGCTGTTAATCCTACTCTGCTATTGGCTGAAGCTATTACACCACTCCACGTGGAATTTGTATACTGTTAAATTCTGGATTGTTATCGGCTGAGCTAAAATATTATTGTTGCGATAAGAGAAACTCTATAGCTAAACAATCGATCGTAAAGGTTCTGAAGAAAACATCGTGACTAGACTGCCATTCAACATCACTGCACGTGGAGTTGGTCTATTGTTAAATCCTAAACTACTATTGGCTAAGGCTAAAAATTATTGGTACCGTTAAAACAGTAACACTTTATCGCTATAAACCAAAGGCTGTGAAAAAACGTGGCGTTAATTACACTGGCTTGGCCCGTCTTCTACAAAAGAAGGGAAATGAACCGAGGTGAATGTTTTGAATTGTGGACCCTGGCAGTAGACACATTAGTCCCTACTTCCTGCCAATTTTATAACCTGAACATGTAAATTTTCTGCTTTAGTGCTCTGTAACAATGTTCATAAATTGAACTTTCTGAGGAATTTGCTTATTTTATGCAGATCCTGCTTGACGGATTTTTAAAACATTATCGCAACAAACGCTGTTTAAAGACATTTAGGGATATAATACTTGTAAATAATTGCGAACACACATTACAAATATGTAAAAATGTAAACACTTCGCTTTCAGGGGTGATCAAGAGCAAATAAAATGGTTTTTTTTTTTTTTTTAACCACAACCAACTATTTCATGATTATTTATTGCGGTTGGGCTTGCTTCCTTGCCTGCTTTAGTTCAACGCTAAATCCCCCAGGGTTTTGTTTTATGTTCGGAACATGATCACGGATTGCAATTTTAGATTGTTAAGACAAAAGGTGCGTTCTCTCACACACTCAGTTGATCTCAGAATATTTGATTATTATAACATGAACAACTTACCTGCATTGAACCATAAATCAATATTTAAGCACTTCATTAACTACTTCAAATAGTAACAACCGTCAAATTGGAATGATAAGCGATATTTCATTGGGTTTGCATTTACTCACTTCAAACGCAGTTGTTACGTGTATTAAAGTTAATTATGCCGTTCTTATTTCTTTCATTTCTATACTCCACATGATCTAATACTTTTTATCTGTTCCTTTAAGAACTTCTGAGAGATAATTCTACACGTGCATTGTACCCCATGATACATAGTACTGTTATTAGAAATGCGTTAATAGTATTTCAGAATGAAGAGAAACTTAGAAAAAATTAATCAATGGAACTTATCTTGTCTGGGATTAAACCCAGACTTATTACTTACAAGCTGAGACGTAAAATGCTTCATTAAAGTGAAAACAGTGCACTGTTTCGTGGAAATTAACCTATTTCTATATTATCAAAGATGGACTTTTGTGAAATGTCTTGTCTGAACGTTCTAGTAAATCTTTAGGATGGTGTTTGCTAAAAGGCAGATGAAATAAAAAAATAATAAAGTTCTTTTTTATTCTTTTCGAAGACAAAAAACGAGGTAAGGTATACTTTCTCCTTATAAAATCGAATAACCTGCAGAAACATTAAACGGAACGAACATTATAAAGCAGCGAATCATAAATGTTTTTTTTTTCAAGTGGAACCAACATTTTGAGTTCAAATGTTCGAAGTGGAAGAGGAAAAACATCGTTAATAATAATAGAGCACTACACGAAGACATGAATTAAAGGAGCAGGTGCAACTATGGACACATTACTCCTTTCTTAGAAAAAATTTTTATCATATGCTTTTTCATGCTTAATTTTTTTATACATTTACATTTATATACATTTCTAATATACACACATCTACCTATCTACATACTTACACAAAATTACTGTGAGCCGCCATGGGTTGCCGAGATCGTGAAACGGAAAATATCCAATTTAAGGTCCCAAACACTTTTCGATAGCAGTTGTTTAACTATATTATTTTAATTAGTTCATTTTAATATGTTTATATGTTACGTAAAGGCTATAATGTTCAATATAAAGTCACAAACATTCAATAGTAATAGCTATGCCAATTTAAGAAGCTCATTTATATATGTTGTTACGAAAGATAAAGGCTATAATATTCGATTTGAAACTGAAAACATTCTTTGATATTTTTTAATAATATTAATTTCATAAGTTCATCTGTACATGTTTTAGTATTTGGTAACGGCTTTAATTTTCAATTGAAATAACAAATATTCGTTGGTAATACATTTTAAATCGTATAAATCTAGTAAACTCATTTTTTAGATTTTATGTATTAGATAAGAGCTATTACAATGTATGTGTTAATGTTTGTTTGCTGGCCTTTATGACAATATTTATAATATAAAAATGTAACGGTTCAAAGGAACATATACATAGTCAAGAATACGAAAATATTAAAACTACAAATAAGAAAATTGTAATATTAAATGAATCAACCAATGGCAAGCGTAAAAACATCAAAAATGAATTACGAGACAGACAGCTTTGTTGAGACTCAATAGAAATGAACGAATTTCATTCACGTAGTATACTTATGTTGAAATTATAATGCATTGTAATGAATAGTATTATTTAAATCCAATTGTAATAAGTGAAGTTTTTTTATCTCAAAATGTGTTGGTAATTCGTTGGATTCCGTCGAGAGAAATTGTTTTAAATTCCATCAGCAGAAATAGTGAGTTTTACTCCGTATTGAGAAGCAGCATTTTAACATTACGTAAAGATTAGTGGTGATTAATATTTCTTGGAATAAATTACAAAAATTAATATTTGTCGTGAAAGCTTGGAATTACGAGTTTGAATTAATATCCATATAGGAAATGAGCATACGAGTTATAACAGGACAAAAGCACAGTTTTCTGGAAAGAAATATAAATTATAACACGTCTGTCTCGTATTCAGTCTGCATCTAATAATATTCTCAGAGCATATCTTAATCAGCAAATTGACTGCTGTGTGATAATAACAAAACATTAATAAACTCTGTAGATTTCTATCCATTTGTTATATTTAAAATCACACTCCTTTCACACCAGAAGTATCAATCTGAAGAATCCAGCTATAGTACCGAACCCTTAACTATCTGAGCGTATTGTAGTAGTGGAACGACGTCAAATGTCTACGTCGACGTCTCCTTTATTTCCGCTACTCGTTAGGGTCTGGTGCCGCTGCCAGGACCGTCCTCCCTGACTGTTTTTTTTTTCTCCATGTTTTCCTAATTTTTCATAAATGGCAAATGCCGGGGAGTTACCCCAAAGGATCTGGAATGTTTTTTTTAAACAAAATTTATCATTTTATTTCATGTATCAATAGTATCCACAGACCGTGAAACCTCAACTCAACAGTACAGTAAAAACGAGCATTAAATACACACAAAATAAAACAATGCGTAGTACATTATTGGAGTTACTGGCCCCCTGAGCGCTACCCCCAACATGCAGTCAACGGCGCGGCAAACGAGTGGGTGCTCATTCAAAGGATAAACCCTGCCCCGCTGGGAAAGCATCATTGATCGCAAGGTATTTATAAATTGATAATTTTGTTTTTAATCAATTTTTAAATTATTTTTAAAACATCTTAATTTTTCTTTCAAAGTCTTCTCTACATAAATGAATTAAAACGAATGATAAATTGTACCATTGTCTCACACCTAAGTTAATTAAAACGCTCACTTTTTTTTTCTCTCGATTCTTTAAACTATTATCTTATGTTTTTACATAAAGGTTTAGATTTGTTATAATTAGATGTATTGCATTCGCTTTTTATCTTAACGTTTCCCATAAATATTCAGTTTTACTTTATCAAAAGACTTTATATGCTCAGTGAAGAAAAGGCTAAATTTTTAGGATTTTTTTTTTTTGCATTAGTTGAGTAGTAGTAAATATTGCATGCAGCTATGCAGCATTGTCCCTTTATAATTGCTTTTTGTTGTTCCAGTAATATATTTGCAGTTATTTTATTTACTTTATGCTAAAAGTTGTGTAAAGTTTGCATTCTGAATTTAAAAGGCTCATTCTTCTATAATCTGATCAATTTATCCTTTCTTTCGGAATTATTATAGTTCTTTCTATTTACCTAAAATAATTTCCTCTCTAAAGCACCCCAGTAATTGAATTGGAATATATTAATATGAAATAATCCTTAGAACACGTTATTGACTGTCCTTATGCACTATTTAATACAATCAGATAACTGAATACATTTATACCAACGAATAATGAATTTCATGACGTCATCACAAGAAATCCGCCTTTTATTTCCGCAGCCATTTCCTGCCAATCATCTCAACTTCTTCATAACGTACAAGTGATTCCAAAAAGGCGCTCTTTACCTTTTAGGAACAGATGCAAATATCGGAACGTCAAGTCCAGGCTGTGTAGGGGTACTATATGAGATATTATTCTTTATAGCGTGTAAAGTGTGTGTTGTGGTCATAGCTTTTTGCAGGAAAGCATTTCACTTTTCCTTCAGATCTTAACAATGTTACAAGTCTCAAATGATATTTTAAGGTTTCGGAATATTAATGATTGCCGTCTCATGTTTCAGGGAACCAATGTGGGTAAGATATAGTCGCTATAAGTTTTCCAGGTATGTCCAAGGATATTAATGTACTTTCATAGGACAAACCTTTGTGTCAATATTCCCTGTTAGACGTTCCTTTTCACACAATGCTATCTTCATAACTCTGTTCACGAACTTGTTTATAGTATGTAGAAATATTTTCCTTTAGGGACTATATTACTCGAATAATGCGTACAAATAATTAACGGAGCATTCTAAGAATAGTTTTAAAGTTTTATTTAGCACATTTTTTCTTCTAATCTTAAGTGATGCTTATATACTTACTCCCAAATAACAATGTCTTAAACTTAATCAGGTTCAACAGATGGAGTTTTAATTTCACGAATATCTCGGTTTCTATATTAATATTGAAAGAGTAACACGAGATTTTGAACGCAACAATTAATTTGCTATGCAACCATAGGATTAATGAAGATGGAATGTAAGAGATATATTAAAAATGAGTTTCCGAATGCAACTAAGCAGCCTAGTGTGAAGAGAACGAATCCAGGTCAGAGGAACTTAAGCTGATCATCTCTGATTTTCTAATCAGACACAAAACAGTGTGTTGATATAATTAATCAGTTACGCGCATTGTAGTTAATTGTAATTCGGTTTACAAATATATTTTAAAGTTAATTGCTGAACACTCATGTTAATAAAACCATGTTGATACCATCTTCAACGACAACTTTGGAAGGCTGATAAGAAGTATATGAATCTTAGTGTACGAGTCAACAAAGAAAGCTATTTCAGTACCCCATTACACGAAAGGCATGTACCAGATAACACTTTTAGTATTATGAAATATAAAGTGAAATTCTAGGATTTCTCAATGAGCTATTCTGGTCTGAACAGACAGGGAAAGTGCCGAATTAGCATCGATACATATTGTTCCGAAAGAACAAATTTCCTTAGGTTGAAACCAATGGAGCATGTCTGATGTACCAGATTATGAAGCGTGTAGCTCTCGATTGCTGATATGAATCTGATACCACCAGCTGTCCAATCTGATATGGGCAGTGCCAACTGTTTGAATTGTCCCTCTTTACACGCAGTTTGTATGTTGCTCAATGTTTTTTCTGTGTTGTTGCTCTTCGCTTATTTAAAATACAAATCTTCAGCTTGCTCGCTCTCTCTGCATCGCTTGAATAGAAGAAATGAATTTAACCGGTCAAGTCATTCTAAATGATTTCACCTTTGGCTTTTTGCAGTCTTTAAATTGTAGACTTCTGCTATATGACAATCGCTTGAACTTTCTAAGTTGATCTCTTGTAAGCATGAATTCGTACATGGAGTTTCTAACATTGGTTATGAAAGTTCAATCTGTGACGCGCCCTTATCTGGGAAAGAAGCTTTTATCAATGCTATTTCATAACAAGATACGTTTTCATTCTTTGAAATATATTAAATGAACAAGTCATATTGATGAATAAGAAGATTCATGTTCATACTTGTTAGCCTGCCACAGAACAGCATTTGTTCAGTATCCGAAAAGTCTTGCTTCACTTGTGTGTAAACATATTTACTCCATTCTATATAGCAAAAGCAGATTGAGCGTAGACTGCAGCATATGAAGCTTATCTCTGTTCTATTCTCCGGCGTAAGCAGCTAATGCCAAACTTTGTACTTCTAATATTTACTTTTTTAATAGGCTATGATTGCTCGTGAAATCTGAACCTTGTCTAAGTTCCTTTTAATTTAAAGTTAATCTGTTCTATATTCTCATTGGTTCTTTTTAATTTAGACACCATAAAGTTAATCTGTTCTATATTCTCGTTCATTTGATGAATTTGCATTAGGATTAAGACATTCTGCATGAAAAGATACCTAATATTTGCCCTTCACCTAGTCTTGCTAGTCATTATTATAAACATCGGCCCAGGTCATAGTTCTGTTTCGGTAGCATGATTTGTCTCTTAAGCATCTTCGAGGACGACTTATATTTCGTTTTCTTCTTGGTTGTTGTTCATAACTTGAGCCGGATTGAATCTAGTACTATTGTACATGTTAAGCTGTAAATGTAAATGACAACGATTATGCTAGTAACATTTGGTTCCTGACATATGCTTTCATCTATCTGATAGCCCAAAGACGTACCACAATAACCTGCAAAAGGTCTCAAAGAAGTAAGATTTATGTAAAATAATGTTGTATAGAACGTCCTACACAAGATGTACACTGATAGGTGTGCTAGATTGGATATTATGGGGGATGTATATTTTTGTTAAAAACTGGCATTCCTGATAAAACGTTCTATAGCATCAAAATAGACCTCGGCAAGTGTAAACGTTTATCCATCCGCAATAAATAATTTAAATAAAGAAGGAAAACAGTAAGATAAATGATTTGAAAGATGCTAAAAAGAAAAGGCTTAGGGAAAACGAATAGCAGTATAAGAATAGAAAGGGGAAATAATTCAACGCAAAACCCCACACCAAAGAGTTGTTACTTCAACATACAATTATATGAAAGAGAGCAATAAAACTTATAATACAAAATTATTTATTCAGCTGACAATTCTTTTTATGCCAGAAAAATTAATTTTGTTTCTGTGCATGCATCTATAGAAGTGTGTTCTGTGATATCTGTCCTTGATGAGGTTGCAGAATCAAAAAATTGAAAACCTTCACTCATTTGCATAATAAAGACCACAATGAACGGTCAGCAGTTTTAGAACAATGCATAGAAGTTTAAGAAACCACTAAATTAAAATTCATTTACTAAAACTGAACAGAAAAAATTGTCTTTCGGTTATAGTTTTTACTCTGTGATCGGAAATTTGCCCGCAATTGAAAAGCAAATATCATTGGAAAATACATCATGTGACTATAAACAAACCATAGGCGAGAGAAATAAACCAAGAGTAGTTTTTCCGTATGAAAGAAAACATGAAACGAAATCCCCCTCCAAAAAAAAAAAAAAAAAAAAAAAAATAACACGAGCTATATGGATTCAGTTTAATTCATTTGATTGATGTGCTGTAGGATATATCACAGAAACTAAGTCCATCCTATTGTACAGTAAGGTTATATATGATCCGTCTGAACGCGACTGCTTATTAGTTAAGTGCAACGCAGCAATCGGTAAAAATGGAGATAGAGACACCGTACGTAAAGCTAGTGTTTTTTATTTTAGTGCATATATTTTTATTGAAAGCATAAAATGTACTGCTTTTAAAAAAATAATAGTAATAACAGGCCTAATCTGTGATGTGAGAGATGTTGAAAATTATGCTCCTCAGAGACAAACTGCTGATAGAAATTTCCTATATTTCATCTAATTATTCTTCCGTAAGAACTCATTTGTTCGCAGCATATTTATTTACACTGAAGATTCAACTCTCGTAACTTTTTAAGAAACTGGCGAATAGTTTTCTACCTACGATATTTTATTACAAGTCACCTTACCACTGCCCTGCAAGGATCCGTTTTCACATATGTATCCTACATAAAACCCGTTCTTCGACACTATATTATGGTGGTATAACTAACTAAGAACAATTACCACATAATTTGCACACATTAAAAGAACTGATTAAAATATGAGCGCAAAACCATTCGCAAAACCATAGCTGCAAGCTGCTATCTACATATGCACTATATGACCTCAAGGACTGCCTTCTCGTAGAAGGCAGCAAAGCTCTGTCGGCCCTTAACTCGATAACCTCGTTGTACTAGAACCGCACAACGTTATGATACAATTACGTTATTTTATTCTATATTTTATATTCTATTAAATGAGAAAGCCTAAATCTAAAATTTCATTATAAAGCCTAATTTTCTTCCACTTTCAATTTAAACAGCACTTCATTTTTGTTACTGGCAATTGCTTGGTTGCACTGATTGTAATAAAATATTTATTCTATTAACAAAAGCAAATTTTAAAGTTGTTATATTTTGCTCCATTTCTCTACAATTTACTTATTGCTAATTAGGGAGAATACTCTACTGGGAAGGAAGCTGCATTAGTTATGTAATGCATACCTGAGTTCACAAGAAAGAAGTTTCCTTAGGCTTTATGCAGACTCTGGAAAGAGACGCAACAACTGCTAGCTTCAAGGACCTTATTCTTTAAGGATGGGCAAAGTTTACGACTAAACGTGAAGGTAAATACATTGAAATAAACAGCAAGCCTGAAAATTCACGATGGTTAGTCTTTTGACCTCGAACTGAACTACCACAGCGACAGTGTAGTGATGTAAAGTAATATTTTTCTAGAATTTATAATAACAATTATTACTAGAATGGGTTCAGATACACAAAAATTGGTGAGAAAAACAATTGAAAAGTTTCAGTTGCTTGGTAAAATACGACGGATCTTAAGTGATCCGATGTTCCAGGTGATTAGCTCATATTATGAGGTTATGCAGCTTTTCATGCAATTCTGGCACACTGGCTTACTACATTGTCACCTTTATTAGCGTGTTTTCCCAGCGTAACTCTTTATCACGCTGTAGTTCCTGTAGGTGAGTTCAAATTCGCTCTTGAAAAACTTGTACATAGATTTTCATTCATATCCACATTCCTATATTGAACAAATTGCCGAATGACTCCAATATTCTACTAAATGGACTTTTCTAGTCCTTAAATAGACGATCATTATCTTCTCTCTTTCAGTGCTCAACGATGTTTCTAAATGAAAGTACCAGAATAGTGCATCCTCATTAAAATATCTTTTTTTCTTGAATATTTATAAAATAAGATACAATATACAGGTTGATTGAAAACGCTCTTTACACTGTACTTGAACCGGTTGTATGAAATAGCAGTAGCAGTAGCAGTAGAGATAGTAATTGGCTTTCCAATACCACTTCAAAATTGCTTTCCGCTGTTCAAACGATAATATTGGCTCCATTTTGTTGCAGCAACACTATCATAATGTATGTGAGTTACATCTGTTTACAGAACACCATACGATTATCTTGGCTTCATTTGTTCATTGTTGATTTACCTATCACCTAGCAACGCTATCATAATGTATGTGAGTCACATCTGATTACAGAACATCATACTACACATTACTGTTGTTTTTCGATCCAACTTTGAATTATATTAAATAGATATGTTCTGTGAAAGCGTATCTACGTTTTTGGCACCCTTGGTATATTGTACATCACAATCGAATAACGGTAAGACCGTTCATGCTCTTGTAAAATACTTAAATGGTGAAATTAACAATAACAAAAGAAACCAACAACAACAAAATTAATAAGAACGCTCAGTTTTTCAATTCTAATGATATAAAATAACCCGGGGCAATAGTTCTCAGAATATTGCTAATCCGACACTAGATTCTATTTTTAAAACTCCTATCACACACACATGAAACAGACAGACATTCAACAATTCCGATATTCATATAAACTCTCTTATTATTTATAGGCTGTGTGAAAGGGGGAAAAAGAAGAATACGCAATGCATAATATGAATACAGCAATAAAAGCAAGAGTAGTCGATCTTGCCCATTTTGAAATGCCGCTCTAGTGGTAATATCAGAAACCACAATGATTTTTATTTGTTTATTTACGGACGCTCTTTAACATCGCAGGTCATCAGCGTCCCATTATATTCAGGGCGTGAAATGTCCGACAATTTTTGCTCAGAGGTCTCTTCTTTCAGTCTTGAGGTTTTTATCGTGCCGTAAATGAACGACACGGGACCCCGGCTTTACTTCCCTTCCGAAGGATTTACAATTTTTACGCCCGAAAAAAATCCGTCGATCCTGGCTGGGTTTAAACCCGCGATCTTGGATTTAGAATGCAAGTATGGTTACCACTACACCTCCAGGACCGACCAACTACAACGATAGACATGAAAATATTTATATATAACTATTACTTCGTAGATAATTATACTATATGAAAACACACGTTTTCTCTGTCTTTCATTCGTTTGTACATCACAATTATACATTGTTTAAGCACACACAGTTTCTTATTAGACGCAACTCGCCCAGTTTTGACCAATTTTCTTGCTACTCAACAAGTCCCAGCTTGCTAATCTGCCCTATTCAAATAAGTAAATTTGGCTTCAAGGTGCACTGCCAATGTTCTGTGTTTGTATAAATTTCCAATATATACTGCTAGTCTTCCATGTAATTATTTGTGTGTTAATCGTTTTATATAAATCATGTAAATAATATATGTATGGTCTCTGGACCCATGCGATTTAAAGCTAATGTACATACGAGGATAGGACCATAAGTTTCCAGCTTCGCCGATAAGAATTAACGCATTTACAAAACCCTTATCTTATGTCATACCTTATCTGTTAAGTAAATAAATGCAGCTGTAACTTCCATCCGCTGTGTTCTGTTGTTCAGATATAGTTTCATAAAGAAGGCTACGTGTAGAAGATTGTGACATGTTCAGAATGGAGTATCAAACAGTTATTAAGTTCTTCACAAAATAAGAACTTACTCCAAATGAAATTAAACAGCGATTGTATTATGTATATGGGGAAGCATTTTCCGGCTCAAAGTTACAGAAATACCAGCAAGGTTGGGTCTTTCTAAAACAAATCCCTTCGAATTATTCATGAACATTTAAACATTAATAAGGATAGTGCAAAACGGGTGCCTAAACTTCTTTCCTCAGTCCAAAAGCAGCAATGGTCATTTGTGGTCAGGCATTTTTGGAGCTCTGCCGTGGCAATGAGAGAGAAGTTCTGCAAACCATTGTTACAGCAGATAAAAGTATGGTCCTCTAATATGATCCCTTGTCCAAAAGAGAATCAATGGAGTACCGCCTCTAAAGGCCAAGGTCACTCAATGAACCAAGAAGATTATAGTCGCAATCTTTTGGGATTGTGAAGTCTTCATTGACTTCAAGGAGAGGAACACCACAGTGAATGGAGAGTACTATGCTGAACTACGTGCTTCCATCAAAGAGAAAGGCGAGGAAAGCCGAGTGCACCTTCTTCATGGCAATGCGCCTGTGCACACAACTCTGTGAAGAAATGTGGCCTCAAGGAGATCGACCATTCACCCTACAGCCCAGATCTAGCTCCCAGTTTCTATTTCCTTTTCTCAAAACTCAAGAGGATCCTTCGAGGAAGGAAGGTTTAAATATTGATTCAAAGATGTGAGAAGTGTATTGCAATATTATCATATCTAGAAAATGGTTAGGCCGGAATCTTGTGGACCTACTCTCATATATATATATATATATTTGTGAAATAAATGCCCATATCTATCTGCTCGTACATATCAAAAGAGATAACGGCACAGTGGCGGCTATAGAATGGGACAAATCTTGACAGCTTTTTTATCTGGATCTAAGAATATAGCTGATTATTTATAATACGCATGAGGAATTCGCCCAGAAAAACAAAACGTTTCACATCTCTGCAGTCTATTTTAGTACAAATTTACTGAAATTATGGCTCAGGTATATTAGCGCAAGTAAAGAATTAATAAACGAATAATATGACAAACAAGAAATATCATACATTCTTTTAATCTAAGATGTAAGAAAGTAACAGAAGCATTAGTGGAGAATAACCAGTATCTCATGTGTTACTATTTAGACGAAAGCGACAAACCAGATACTCGGAACTAGGTGCGATGGAGGGAAGCCATTAAGGTTTGTCCACTACTATACAGGCGCTTTTAGTATGCTAGAGCGTTTGTTGACTTGTGTGCGAGTCCATGGATGTCCATTTATCCAATAAAAAATGAGCATATTCTATTACTTCGTATGTATTTTGGCAAACCATTACCGTCCCGGCCTATTTTATTGAGAAAGGAGAAGTGTTCTCGATGCGCCACGCTTGGTAAGCCGAAACTTTTGCCGCTGAGGAGGCGTCGTTTCAACAATCGCCATTCAATCAATATACAAACTTTTACAAATTTAGGCATCCTAAAATCGACAATAAAAGGCCACATTGGGACAGACTGGAAAACCAAATATTTTCGTTGTACCTGGTTTATCGGATACTTTTATTTATTTAGTTTATTTATTAGTTCTTTAACATCTCAGATTATCACTGCGCGATTCAATTCAGGGCGTGAAATGGCCGACAAGTTTTTCTCAGAAGCCACTTCTCTCAGGCTTGAGGTTTTTTAACGTGCCGCAAATGTACGACACGGGAACCACGGCTTTATTTCCCTTCCGAAGGAAGCCATAATTTGGATTTTTACTCCCGAAAAAAACCCATCGACCATAGCCGGGGATGAACCTGCAAACTTGGGTCTATTTGGCAAGTATGGTTACCACTACACCACCAGGAGGGACTTGACGGATGCTGACCTGGATGCTCGAATGTTTTCAGAGAGCAAAGAACATTGGAGAAAAGCATGTTCTTTGTTAAAGAGTGCGTAGCTGTAATACTTTTTTCATAACCACAAATTTCATATTTAGTGTAAAGGAAATTCAGGTCACACTGTAGGGATACAATGTTATTGGGGGGGGGCTTATATTAATGGCATGTTTAGTACGTATTCTGGGATACGGAATGCATATATCATATTAACGTTTCTTAAGTGGGAATTCATTTCTGTCCAATACTTTTTAAACTCCTATATTTCCCTATTTTAACTTTTTTTTTTTTTTTTTTTTTTTTTTTTTGCTAAGTATGAGGGAGCTGAGAATAGTAGCATGGGTTCGGCAATAATAATCCATCTAGAGAGAGAGAATACCTCAACTTTTGTATCATACTAAAATGCTGGCTTGCGTACTTATCAATCCGTGGGATGAACTTAACCGCAGTATAAGTTTATATTTACCTATAATTTATCCTTCAATAATTTTGAGAATACTATAATAAGAACGAATGTAATAATTTCATGTTTAATTTTACATTATTGTATTTATTATTATTCGCGTAAGACATCTTAATATTGTGTTTCTTCTCCTCCTGTCCAAGCTTTTACTTATATCGACTGTCATATTTTTACAACATGATTTAATAATGTGTAAATAAATTTGGAGTTAGTGCCTAGGTTAATTCGTTTCTTTTTTTTTTTTCAAGAAAATTGCGAAAAGAAATGAAATCAGAATAATCAACCAACTGGCAGCAGATCGATGACGCAGTGATTAGTTCCAACTGTGGTGGCCGGTCAGTTGTTAAAGCGTGGCTTACAGATGTTGGAACGCATGGTAGTTAATAAACTAATAACTGAGCCATAGCAGTGCATTTTGTTTACTTTTTATGTAAATAAATAACTATTTTTATAACAAAATATATTTTTAACATAGACAGGACTTTTCAAGCACATTGTTCTATTTCCTGTTATTATTGTACGTTTTTTCCTTCCAATTTTTATGACATAAAACTCTCTCCACCTGTAACCTCTCACGCCTTTAATCATTTTACCGTAACAATAGAAAGTTTCCACTTCTTCACCGTCAACGCTTCTTATACCCGTCTTGTGATCATATCTACTCATCTATAACACAGTTGGAATATATTTACGTCAGCGGCAGCACCATCATTAGCAGTAAGCGTATCATTTGTTCTGCTTCGTCTAGCTCTTCACTACCGCTTCCTTAACGGAGGAATTCAGTTGGAGTCATAACTTTGGTTCCAATTCACTGTTTTAGTTGTTTTCTACCGCTTGGGCTGCGTAATGTAATTGATAGAAGGTAATAAAAACGGTAAATGTTCTTTAAGGGATTATTTATGTACTTACATATGAAATGTTTCGTAAAGGACTAGGGTCTCCTGCTAGAGGGTAAAGCCCATTTTGTGACTCACGTGGTGAGCTATTCCATGTGAGATAGGGAGATACTGAGAAAATGTATAGTTTCTTGCCCTTTTTGAGTCATTGCCACTTCTTACTCCACTCACTTCTATTGCGGACGATGCTTGACCAGTGAACTCCGAGATGCTCCTTGAATGCATCTGAACATCTTCTCGATCGTCCTGGTGTCCTCTGTCCTGCATAGGGGTCTCACATGGTGGTTATCTGCTTCCATCTGTCCTGCTGTTACGTGCCTGCCCCATTTCCATTTTATTACTGCAGCTCTGTCCATGATGCTTTCCGATTCTGTGATTTCCTGCAGTCACTGCTATGCTCTGCCGCTGTCTGTCGGTAAGAGACCAGGTTTGACATCCATATGTCAGTACCGGGAAGATACATGAATTGAATGCCTTGAGTCTCAGTTTCTTGTTCAGAGATGTGTCTTGCAATATAAACTTCAGAGACTTTCCAAGTTTCTGCTACTCTCCTCTTAATCTCTTTATCCATTTTATGGTCCGGCTGTCCTAGATATATGCATTCATCCACATACTGAATCTCTTCACCATTTATTTCTATTGCCCTATTTGGCGTGTTGATCATTCTTTTAGTTTTATTGTGATTCATCGTGCGGCCGATAGGATTGCTATGCTGGTTTAGTTCTAGAAACTTCGGTTGAAAGTCTTCGGGTGTTTTCGGATATAACACTACATCATCCGCAAATCTTAAGTCTGGTTATCTGGTACCATTTATATTGATGCTGTAGCTGCTATCCCATTGCAGTTGTCTTTTTTTTTTTTTTTTTTTTTTGAGTAGTGTTTAACGCCCGTTTTCACTACTGAGGCACCACAGGCGGTGGACACTGATGATACATGAAATGAAATGATAAATTGGGAAAGGATATTTTTTTTTTTTTTTTTTTTTTTTTTTTTTTTTTTTTTTTTAAGGAAGTTGCAGTTGTCTGAAGACCTCTTCCACAACGCAGGTGAAGAGTTTAGGGGAGATTGGGTCGCCTTGTCTGACTCCCCTATTTAAATTGAAAGCTTATCCCACTCTTTCCTTTCTCACTTTTGCTTTGCTTTCGCTGTGTAAGTTGTTCATGGTTCTGATGTATTTTGGTTTGATGCCCTGTTTGTGTAGTACTAGTGGCATGCTTGTGTAATCTACCGAATCGAATGCCTTGCTGTAGTCGACGAATAAGGTGGTAGATTGAACTCTTCAAATGTTTCTATAACCTAATAAATGGACTGAAGATGAACTGCGGTGCTGAAATTGGAACGGAAGGCTACCTTTGGATTGATTGTTATCCAGAGCTATTGTCAGTCTGCTAGTTATTACCTTTGAAAATAGTTTATACATATTGGGCATTAAGCTAATGGGCCTGTAATTAGCTAAGTTGTTCTTAGGTCCTTTCTTGTCAATTGTATTGGACTTCCATTGTTCGGGTATGATTTCCTCAGGCAGCATCTTGTTGAACAGAATTGTGATAGGTTGTGTTAAATATTCAGTTCTGAAATTAAAATGTTCCTTACATATGTCGTCGGGAACCTTATCATTTTTAGTCCCTCTATTGCGTTCCTGACTTCGCTGTCTGGGCGGGACGGTATCGTTGGGTTCGTTATAAATGCGGTTTGCGAGTTTGAGGTTGAGTTGCTTGCATACAAGGATTTGTAGAATCTTGATGCTTCCGCTAAGATGTCTCTTTTTGACGTAGTGCTTTCTCCAGGTGGTTTCTTGGATCAAAGCATCCAATGTTTCCCCGTACATTGTTATTTATTTGGTGGACTCAAGTATTTGTTTGTAACTAGAGTGCGGCGTTTGTGGATGTCTTTACATAATGCTCTTTTTGTCATTATGCCCAGTTCTGCTTATTCTGCTTGATTCTCAGCTGTATCTAATCTTGAGCGTTGCCTTCTCTCTCTTGCAGCTGCAAGAGTCGTTGTTTGTTGCTTGAGTTTGCATTTGGGTTTCTTGACGTTCTGTTTTTGGAGGAGCTGTTGCTAGCATAGAGAAGGTTTCCTCTAGAGATTGGTAGAGTTTGGGTTGATGAGATCTTCTGATAGTCGGCTCTGTATCGCACTAGGAATTCCTCTTTATCCAGCGCTTTATGGTTGGTCTTCTGAGCCTAATTGGGTGGAGTCTTGTTTTGTTGAATATTATTACTGCGCGAATCATACTGTGGTCAATGGCGAATTTCAATTTTGGCACCACTTCTATTTTCTTACATCTTTAGTGTGTCTGCCAAGATGTAGCTACTTCATTTAGCGTTTTCCCATCGGAAGAGAGTCACGTTCATCTTGTACGAGGTATTTTTTTGAAGTAGGTGTTTACTATCTTCATCTCGTGTGATTATGCAAATTGGATAAATCTTTCGCCTCTGTTGTTCCGCTTTCCATATCCATATGTCCCAAAGGTCTCCTCGTCACCAAGTTTTCTTTCATCCTACTTTTCTGCTGAAATCTCCTACGAAGTTCTTTAGTGACCTATATTTCTCCAGAGGTATCTAGTAATTCATAGAGATCTTCTATTTCCTCTTTTCTGCTGTTTATCGTGGGTACTTACCTTTGAATGATAGTCAATGTGCATCTCTTTGCTTAGTAGTACTAATGCTTCTATCCTTTCCGATATTTCTATCATATTTTGAACCATGGGCTTTACTTTGCTCTTTATTATGAAGCCAACTCCCTTTTGACCTGGAGTTATTCTCATGTGGCACAAAGATCGCCGTTCTCCTTTTCAATTATGGCTTCCCCAACTCTGCTTACTTCACATAAGCCTAGGATATCGTACTTAATTTTTTCAAGAGCGTTCAAATTCTGCTTCTCTATCTAGTACTTTCATGTTTTTACATTTAGTGTGGCTATGGTCATTTCCAGGTTGGATACCTTAGTGGTTGAGTCGACTGTTTTGACGTTGGCTGTTGTTGAGTCAGGTTCACCCAGTTTATTCACTGGGTGTTGATCATTATTTTTTGATATCCAACTGGAGGTGTGTTGCCTTTTCCTCCTCTCCGTATTGGCTCGCTCCCTAAGCAATGTTTTCTCTTTTTCTCTCGTCTCATTTCGGCGTCTGGCCCTTAGCTTGTTCTTATTCTTCTTGTGAATGTTTTATAGGCGGCTTGAATTATATTTATTGGACTTGGTACTTTAGTATTTAAAATTTCTCTCACTTGCAGTTTAGCTCTTGACGTTCAGCATTTACTACTAAAATATTTGAATGAAGAAAATCAAAATAGCGTAATAAAGTGTTATGTTTTGATTCAGTTCCTGATCATGTTAAAATCGGTATCAAATTATAATGGCGATATACTTTTTCTTTCTAAAACACTGTCTTTAATGTTCATCATTTCATCACTACCATCATAAATATCACGTTTACTGCCCAAAATTGACCTCTTACGTCTTCCAGTATTATTTAAAATGTATCTGCCCATCTCATTAATGGTCTCTGTAATGCTCTTTTGCCTTACTATGCCTTTTTGGCATTTTAGCGATTTCCGAAGGAATGAAGCTATTACAGCCGTACCCATATAAACCCCCTCTCTCCCCCCTCCTCCTTCCTCTGTGTGTGTTTTGATTTAATTTGTTTATGGACGTTCTTTAACATCTCAGGTCATCAGTGTCCCATTCAATTCAGGGCGTGAAACGGCCGACAAATTTTGCTCAGAGACCTCTTTTTTTTTCAGGCATGAGGTTCTTTATCGTGCCGTAAATGTATGACACCGGACCCACGGCTTTACTTCCCTTCCGAAGAAAGCCATATTTAGGATTTTTACGCCCAAAAATCCATCGATCCTGGCCGGGTTTGAACCCGCGATCTTGGGTATAGAAGGCAAGTATGGTTACCATTACACCACCAGGACCGACATGTCTGTGTGTGTTACCGCTCTAATCGTCGCAATTATTATTTTATCTCAACATAACTCGGCATAGAACCATCAATTAAGAAACGATTCGTCGAGTTAGTTAACCAGCAAAATTGAATAATTGGGAGTAGGGGTTAAACTAAAGCAAAATAAATAAATAAATAAATAAATAATAATAATAATAATAATAATAATAATAATCGCTCTAGGGGCACCAATATTACTTTTTTCACAAAAAAAATCGGTATATACCATTTAAATAAATAAGAAAAATAGTTTCTGAAAATTAGGGAAATTGGAGTATTAGAAGTAAAGATATACATGAAAAGCGAATATTAAAAAGGGCTCTTGCGTTTAATTTTCTTTATATTATTTTAAAATAAAATGAGAAATTAATTGACAATATAAACTGTACTTGTAACGTTGTATATGTTTTATATTTAGCAAAAATATCGCCATGAAGATAAAAAATGTGAAATATAAATATAATATGTGTGAGAATTATATTTGTATGTAAGAACAATATGTAATATTCTTCAGAAAACGTTTGCGTTTTACGTTTTTAATACAATAATATTTAAATTAAATTTCAAAGTCAATAAAAATCGATGATACTTTCGGTTGTTTTTTTTTTCCTGATTCTATATATTTGCTTAGGGCATCGAAATTATTTTAAATAGTAACATGTTTTTGTTTTATTGATACATATGAACATCTTTAATACACAATGTAACTCGAAACTTTCTGCTATTTTAGTGAATGTAAAGATATTATCAAATGGTAAGTTCATAAAACGTGTAAAAATACCCACACAGTATAGCTGGTCTATCAGTGGTCATATATTTCATTTAATTAATAGTATACCATTATTTTTTCTGGTTTAATCTCAATAATAATAATGGTGGTAATTCTGAACATGTTTTTATTTTGTAATACTTGTAGATTGCAAAAATTCTAATTTTTCTCTCACAGTAACATACAGTAATGCCATAACTGATTTACTTTTATTGATTAATAACGTCCAATTTGTATTTTATATTGATTTCTATTAAACGCTATAAAACTCGGTGAGAAACTCGCTTAGTTTACCCAGTTCCTGAGAGAAGGACTTTTTCTATTTGAAACACATGCAGTGGGTTCATACCATGCTTGTCTATAATAATTGACAGTATCACCTCTTCTAGTAATGTTTCATGAAGTGGCATTTTATATTTTTGAGAATTTTTATTACTTAGACGCGTAAAAACGGTTGCCTTTTTCATTGATCCTGTTTTGTTAAAAGTTATGTTTAATTTCGTTGGCACTGTTTTGTCTAGTTTAGAAAATTTGATTTGATGTCTAAATAACTATTTTGGATTGTTTGGGAAATGCAATGTCATTTATTTTATTTGTGTGTATTTTTACACTGTATTCTATTGTTGAATTATTTGTTCTTAAGTTGTTATATTTCATTTTCATTCTTGGCAATTTGATATCCTCAGAAACTAAAATACTTTACTTTTCTTTTATTATAAAATGTTCCTTCAACCTTTTTTTCACTATATAATAATTTTTTACTTTAAAATTAATAAAACAGGAGACAAATTGTCTTAGTCTTGCATACTTTTGTTGTTAATGTTGATAAAGGTATTTGCGTCTTGATAAAGTTTCACATTTTATCTCTAAAATGCTTTAGAAGTCTTTTTTGTAATAATGACTAAAATTTATTCCTGGTTACATTATTGGAAGCTGTGACACTTAATTGAGTTTTGATGTTGATCACTCCGTGCTTTTAAATTGTTTTATTATAATTTATTTAGAGGGTTTAAGGTTGTTTTCATAGTTAAAATAGGATTATGCCAAGGCTGAGTTGTAACGTCAACTTACCTTCCATTTTACGTACAAAGAAGCATTTGGAATATTTTCTCCATTGCCATTCATACCTCCAATTGACCCATAATCGCAATGGAATGTTTTTAAATATGCTTTCACTAGACAGATTAACAGAATCAAGCTTTGGTTTACTGAACTGCAACTTTTATAAACTGCCGAAACTTGGATGGTGTGACTTTAATATTTTTTTAAAAAATGGGCAAAGATGCAATACATTTTCACCAGTAACTAAAGTGCACTTTGAAGAAAAACTACACTCAGCTTAGTAAAGCAAAATTTTCGTCAAATCTTTAGGAATCGTCCAATTCTCTTCTAAATTTCTATAATTTCCTTAGACATATATCTTGTCAAGATGCTGTGTTAGAGGTGTGTTTCCGGTATTAAAACGTAATAGTAATAGTAATAATAATAATAATAATAATAATAATAATAATAATAATAGTAGTAATAATAATAATAACAATAATAGTCACAAAAATACACATTCATTGAGAATTTCAAGCAACTAGTAAACAACTAAAATCATTGCATTAGAATAGCTAGATATGATTATAGATATAATCAATTTGATGACGCATGTATTTTGTAAGTAAAAACTGCTTTATTTGTGCGTTCAACAAACAAGTAATAATATAGTTTCTGAGAGAAATTTCTCTATATAATTCTTAAATACAAAAATAAAACATATTGTATAATAACTTTTGAAAAGCCATCTTTCCAACAATAGTATGTTTTTCCTATTACCTGTAGTATGCTTCGATTTCTCAATTCTTTGTCAAGTCAACGCACTTTATTTAAATATAACGCAAAATATTTGGATACATATTTAAAATGTTCTTATAATAGTTAATAGTAGGAACGGAATAAGGCATTTGAATTATTCCGGCTACTATTATAATTCTGCAGTTCATTGTTTGATTTTATTTCATTTCATTGTTTTATTTTTATATTTTATTTCATTATTTTATTTCATTTTAATATTATGCAAATTAAGCGCAGTTTTTATGGTTAAAACTTTTGGTGTCTTTATGTTGGAACTGTTTATATTTTATTACATAAATATTTCTTTCTTCCTTTCAATCCAATTTAAAAAAATGTCATACAGTTGGTAAGATGATCTAAGCTCAAATTCTATTTCAATAAAGAGACTTGTACATTTCTATACGGAACTCTGGAGTATAACAAACTTTAGATACAATAATAACTATGACTATTTCACTCACAAGAAAAACCCTCGGGTTCGAGCAAATAATTCAGCTTTAAATTTATTAACTTACACGTGAATTCAATGGCGTTGCTGCTCGTTTTTCTTTAAAACGCGTCAATGATCTCTGAAGACAAGTTCCACTTCGAGGCATGCAATAAAGTAATTACACAATGTCAAAGTAGAAGGCGAACGAAAGGTGACTAAATGGTGCCCTCTAGTTAGCAAGTGCGGTATTTTACAGCAACACGAATACAGCCATTGAATTCAGAGATAAGTGAATGAACCTATTGAATTTTGGCGCGGTTTTTTTTTTTAAACCTTGAGGGAAGGATGACTAAACGGAACCCTCTAATAAGCAACTCCGGCCTCTTAAAAAATTAATAACACCATTGAACTCAAAGGTAAATAAATTATCCATAAGTGAAAAAACACCTATCTATAATTTAGAAGTTAAATAAATTACCTATATCTGAATTTTGGTTCTGTTTTGTTTGTTCGAATCAGAGGATTTTTCTTGTCAGCAAAGTAGTTAGTGAGAAATTATGTTAACAGATAAATCAGAATTGTTTTCAGAAAATAGCTAGATAAAAATGAAAAAGCGATAAAATATCTTAGAAAGAATCAAGACCAACAGACAATTTGAAACAATGAATTAAAGATTAACATACAGTTTTAGATGAAATAAGAAATTAATCATGGACAAGTCTAACGGGGCGTTAACTAATCTTAAAACAATTAATATTAGATACAATTATAAACATGCATCAATTTTATCACTAAACTTTTTAAATAGGTTTAATACCTATTTAAAATTCTAAGACATCACAGGACAATGATGAAATTATATATTGTGAAAGTACCTTTTTAAGGAAAGAAGCATTTACATTTATGGTACCTCTTCGGCATTTGCAATTTTATGAAGACTAAGTAAAACCTGGGAGAAAACTCTGTCAGAGAGGATCATCCTGGCAGTAATCTAACCCCAGATCTCCCGCTCACAAGTCTGTGTCCGGGCTCCCGAGGAAATAAAAAATTTTATTCATAAGTACAATTTAATGCGACTATTGTTCACTTAAAGACTGCTCGACAGAGCAATACGCCGTGTTACAATCGTATTTCTTAAGAACAAATCTATATAAATATAATTGATATATAAATCTTAAATATGATTAAGGAAATTGCTACTATTTTGACAATGTAATAACTGACTCTTTAACAGTAACATACTAATTTTATTAATGGTATGGACATATTTAAATTAACAATGTGATAAAAGCACTAGTAATAAAAGTACCGAAATTATGTTGGGCTGTTATGAATGAAATTGATATAAATATGAATTCACTGGATAGAATTAAGATGTTTAGATTTAGAAAGAGATTATTGGAAGAGACTGTTTTTAGAGTGTTGTAATTCGCTTATGTGAGTTCGTCCATCCCGACCCATTTCCAGCGAATAACATTCTTTTATATTTCTTGATTCAAGAACTTCTGAAGTGCTTGACGACCGCGTGTGCAGTTTCAATTTCATACATTGTTACATTACGTCATAACAGCCATTGAAATTAGACCTATCGTGATATACAAGAAAAATGGCGTATATCAAGCAAAGGGCTATGATTAAATGAAGGAAATGCCTTCTGCCATATGAGAAAATTTGGGAGAATGTGCTATGAGCTTGTCTTTTCTATGAATGTCATTCCTGAGTTTAAATGTAGTAGAATATTGTCGAAGATCAGCATGGTGATGGTGCTTGGAAAATTATCACATCAGAAGAAAACATGAATAAATTGCACTATTAATGTTGCAACATCGACGAGTGAGTATCAGATATGTAGTGGAGGAAAGAGATATATCGCATTGAATAAAATATTGTAACTAAAGAATTAGAGATGAAGACCTTAATTATCAGTTGCTTTTCTCGAATGTTGACAAGTGCACAAAAGTCCGTCACCTAGGAGCTCTATGAACTAAGCGAATTGTTCACCTAGAAGAGTAACTTTAAAAAGAATATTAAAATCCAAATTATGACTTTATTAATTAATGAAATGAAATAAGTTATGGCATTACTTTATGATGTTAGGGAAACAAAATTAGAATTCTTATAATCTATAAGTATTAAAAAAGAGAAATCATGTTATTATTATTATTATTATTATTATTGTTGTTGTTGTTGTTATTAAACAACAAAAATTAGTGGTACAATATTAATGAAATGAAATATACGATCACCGATAGACAAAGTTATCCTGTGTGGAATTTTTAAACATTTTATATATATTCATGTTTATAAATTTCCCCTTGATATTTTTACAGTCACTGAAATAGAGAAAAACAACAAAACTTTTCTAGTTACTTTCAGTATTTAAGCAGCTGATGTTCACATGTTTCAATAAAACAAAAAAAAATGTTACTATTTAAAAACAATTGCAAATATAAAATCAAAAGCTTAATTTATTTTCGTTGTCTTTGAAATTTAATTTATAGGTTACTGTAGTAAACGTATATAACGCAAAGGTTTTATAATTCCCAAACATTTGTTAGATTAACAATATTTCACATTTGTTAACTTCACGACGATGCTTTTGTTAAATATAAACATATACATCATTATAAATAAATTTTATATGCTGAATTAATTTGTTCTTTTATTTTAAAACAACATATAGAAAATTAAAAGGAAGAGCGCTTATTAAATTTCCGTTTTCAAATATACCTTTACACCTTTTGGAGAATAATTTTTTATTGGAATGATATATACCGAATTTTTTTGTGAAGAAACGTGGTGAGTAATTTTTAAATTTTGGGTTTCAGGTAAAACCCCGCTCCATCTGATTTCATTAATTGTAATAAACTATTATTTATTTTATTGAAATGGTATACGCCGAGTTTTGTTTTGAAAAAAACAAATAATTAGATGGAATCGCTGTTAGAGCGATTTCTAAATTTTGGGTTTTAGGTAAACCCCCTCCTCCTAATGAAAGGATTTCTCTGATTTTTCAGAAACTGTATTTTTATTTTATTTAAGTGATATATATGGAGTTTCGTCGCGAATATATAAATATTAATGCCACTAGAGCGATTTTTAACGCTTAGGTTTCGGGCAATTCCCCGTTAATAGTGCAATTCCATTAAGTTTCGTAAACTATTTTTCTTGTTTTATTTCAATGGCATATAGCAGTTTCCTCTAAAAAAATTAAAAATGCGACCGCTAGAGCGTTCATGGACACACTCGCACATATAAACAATAGCCTTAGCAGAATTGCAGAAGTTATAAATATAGTGAGAGATAATCTTTGTGTATCCAAGTTTATCCTTTTTCTGCTTCTTTAGCTATTGCTATTTTAGTTGCATTGTTCATAGTGTAATTTTATTTTTAATTTATATTATATATACTATATTATATATATATATATATATATATATATATATACCATATTTACATTGTCATTTTCGGTGCTTAGTAGGTAGGATCGTTGAAGATTTGAAGAAATTTCTCCAAAATTGCTTCATGGGTGTAACCGCAATCGCTCTTCATTCCTTAGGAATCCACTGAAAACGTTTAATTTGTTGACTGGGTTTATTTACGGACGCTCTTTAACATCTCAGAGTGCATTCAATTCAGAGCGTGAAACGGCCGATAAATTCTGCTGAGGCCTCTTCTTTCAGGCTTAAAGTTCTTTTACGTGCCGTAAATCTACGACACGGGACTCAAGGCTTTATTTCCCTTCCGAAAGAAGCCATACTCAGGATTTTACGCTCAAAAAACCAGTTAACAGTTACCATTAGACCACCAGTGCCAATATAATAAAGTTAAAAGTGAAGCTTTTTAAGTAACATGATTATAATTGTAAGACATATTCGAATGAAAATAGAAATTACTTGGCATGGGGTAAGGGTAAATCATGGGTCTCTTAACTGAGATCCTTAATTCAAAATGCAAAGTAATGAATGAAAATAAACGAGGACTTCGCGGGGCAGGGAGAACCATGTTGTATGCTTTTCAGTGTACGCAGTACACGATCTGGCCGATTATTTCGAAATATGAAGACATTATTACGCAACTTTAATTTCAAAATAACTAGATATAATAAACAATAAATTCGTGGTAAGTTGAGATGACATAAACGCATTATTTAGGCAAATTCTTCCAGACACAAGAATTATGCTGCAATGGCTATAATTGAAAAAGAATGGTTCAAACTCACAACAGCCAAATCTACCAGGGACTTCACGTATTTCTCAAAACTAAACGAAAACCTTTAAGATGCAATTTTCTATCAGATTATGAAGTTATGGGAAATGTAAATCATGGTTTACAAAGATTGGGCAACAGTTCTTCCAGAAATATTACATGTTGGAGAAGTTTACCATTCATCTAATTTTATCGAATAGCACATTACTAAAGATTTTTCTTATTTATATGCTATTCCTATTGTAAAAATTATTTCTTAAAATTTCCCCCATTAATTAATAAGAATAATGACTTTTTCTTGATTTACAGATCTGTAATTCTAGCTAAAAGTTTAATTCTGTCTTTATACAGGTTAAGAGTTGGTGACCCATAGGTGAGAAATGTAATTACGTGTCTTTTATTTTACGTAACGGAGAGTTTTTTGCTTTAAACAAATAGAGCACGTTTGATATGTTTGAATTGTCTTCCAGTTCGGTTATTGCCATAAAAATTTTAAATATTGGTATCATTGAGTATTATTAATTGACATGTTATTTCGAAAATAATTTTTTATCCGTTATTGTGTGCAAAAATTAAGTGGCACCAAATGAGCTATGTACCTATTAAAGTAAATAATACGTGACTTAATCTAGTTACGTTCCAAGCCATATAATCTGCTAGAAAATGTTTGAAAAATGCAAACATAATAAATATTTAATAAACAGTTACAATGTTATATAAAACACTATACTAATACTGAAAAAGCACTAAATACCTGTCCTGTATGAGAAATACAGATCTGCGATCCATGTGCAGAGGTGGCGAAACTACACACCAAATAGATTCTGTTATTCATAATCATCAGAAGCAAACAACATAATCTAGGGCATCTTCACTCCTTTGACTTCTTTCAACAAACAATAACATTGAAATGGAAAATATCCGACCCTAAACACTCATTAATAGCAGTTGATTAACTACATTATTTTAATAAGATCATTTTCACATGTTTGTATATTACGTAAAGGATATAATGCTCAATATAAAGTCACAAACCTTTGACGGTAATATCTATTTAGCTATTTAAATTTAGGAAGTTCATTTACGTATGTTATTACGTAAGATAAAGCCCCCATATATTTCATTTAAAGCTCCAAACATTCATTGATAATATGTTTTTAATCATAAATTTAATAAGTTCAATTGCACGTGTTTTAATGAGGTAATGGCTTTAATTTTCAATTCAGATGATAAATATTCGTTTTAAATCATGTAAATGTAGTAAGCTCATTTGTATAGATTTCATGTATCAGATAAGGGCTATTACAATGTATGTCTTAATGTTTGTTTGTTGGCCTTTATGACAATATTTGTAATATAAAAATGTAACGCTTCAAAGGAATATATACATAGCCAAGCATGTGAAAAGATATAAACTACAGATAAGAAAATAGTAATACTAAGTGAATCCACCAATGGCAAGCGTAAAAACATTAATTATGTGTACCAAGAATGAAACACGAGATATACAGCTTTATTGTGACTAAACAGAAATGAACAAATTTCATTTGCTCATAGTGAAAATATAATGCATTATAACGTATAGTATTATTTTAATCCCATTGTAATAAGCGACGGCTTTCTTCTTAAAATTTGTTAGTTATGCGTTGGGTTTCAGTCGTGAGAAGTTAATTTTAAAATCCATTAGCAGAAATCGTGGTTTTTACTCCGTATAAAGAAACAGTAATTGTACATTATATAAGAGAAGCAGCAATTAACATTTCGTGGAAGAAATTACAAAATTATTTCTGGTAAAATGACATGAATTACGAGTGTGAATTAATATTCATATACAGTTTTCGGGAGAGAAACATAAATTATAACACGTCTGTCTCGTATTAAGTGTGCATATAATTATATTCTCAGAGTATATCGTAATTAGAAAATGTGTACTGTGTGTGCGGTAATACAGAACATTAATGAACTCCGTAGATTTCTATCCATTGTGATTTTGTTATACTTAAAATCACACTCCTTTCACCCCAGAAACATAAATGTGAAAAACCCAGCTATAGTACCGAACCCTGAACTAGCTGTAGTGGTGTTAGTTACGTCTACATCTACGACGGCAGCATCGATGACTGCGGCGTCTCATTTATTCCGCAACACATTTGACGCTCAACCTGTCGGCAGTAGTGAATGTCGACGCCACCTACACACGTCGTAATTAATACCAACACAAATTTGGGCCTCCAATGTGTCGGTATCTACATTGAGGTAACGTAAGTAATTCCATCACGTTTAAAATGCGTTTTTTATATTTTACTGCAGCTGAAAGAAACCCCACAAATTAATTTTAGCTATATTTTGTTTCAATTAGTCATCTTTCAATCAGTTATATGATTGAACTAAACGCTATAGTGGTTTTAATTGAACACTTAATATCAGTTTTAGACAGTAAGAGAGGATAAAGACATTGCTTTCAAAGCATCGATACAAATAGCACGCTGTTAGGTTGGCACTAATGAGCAAGAAGATTACTGTTCCCATGTCGATTGCGAGTCTCGTGTCTTTTCACTCTCGTTTCCTTCCACCGCAAATTAACTTTTACTTTCTCAGCGAAGAGCAACTGACACGTTCCATTCTCCAAACCACTCACGAGATCCGTGCTGCAGTCCTGGGAGAGAGATTGTGGCATAACTGCATTACGAGTAGAGGAGAATGTGAGTGCTGGCATGTGGGAACAAGAAAGAACCACTTACTCCACGGAAGGGTCATTAATCAATGAAGTGCTCATAGGTACATTAAAAAGTGATGTCTTTAATTTCACATCTATCTTTGGTTCAATCATCATGCCCTGCTTTACTAAATAGTTAAAAAAATTCAATTTGGAAATAAAGTGCAGCATTTCAACAGTCCTCTTAATCAAAGTAAATTTCTCTCTTTTTAAAAATGGATAGATATATAAATAAACAATTAATCCCTTTTGGCTCCAAATTAACCTGCATCTTAAGTTTTAAAGCAAGTAGCTTGGCCACAAAATACTTATATATTGCTTTTTGAAAATTAAATTACAATATAATAATTTTTCGTTACTATTCTTCATGTCAAGCATTGTCATTAAAATACCTGAAAGGACAGCATTTGGAATCATTAATAATGCAGATATTGTCTCTAAAGTAATGTCGGTTTTTAAGTAATGCTTTATTTGAATCCTGTTTGTCAAAAAATTAAACTAATCTTCAAAGTAAAGGTCATTAGATTCTGCAGTCTTGAGTCATCTTTCAGCGAGGTTTGCTATTCCGCGACGTAGCCACTTTCCGGATTCTGATGCAAAGAATTTAGCGATACCATTTCCATCGTTTCAACGTTTTTGAAATTTCTCCTACGTAGGAAATGGGCTATAGATCGAAACAGTTTATAATATGAAGACACAATATCAGGAGTGTATGCTGGGTGTGGTAGCAGTTCGATACCCTCCAGTTTCTGGATTTCTTCCATGATTGTTCGAGTTGTATGGGGTCTATCTTTGTCGTGCTGCAATAGAGGTCTATTAGCTAATGCTGGGTATATCCGTTTCTATGCACCATGAACTCCTTCCAGTTGTTGAGAATGAAGATTATCACAAGCTGCATATCTATTTGGAACAAATTCCCAAAGACTCCCAACTTCAAAATTCCACCAGATACAACAAATCGAAATTGTTTAAAGGTGCTTTGGCAGGCTGGCAGAGATCGAGTCTGTTTCGCGTTAATATATCCATTTTTCATCAGTCATCACCGTTGTAATAATATGCTTATTTAAATCTTTTTACACGCACTGTTTACCCACATGAGACATTACTGTCTTTAATACAGCTTTAAAATAAAACGAAAGAAAATTGGGTGGATCATGGGTATATTAACATTAAACATATATAACTTTCTAGAATTTTCTTTTGAATTTTTTTTTGTTTGAAACGCAGTTAAAATAAAAATCTTCACCATTTTAAAACCATTTCTTTTTTAATTTCATTTCTGAGCCCATTAAAGGGAAACTGATTGAACTAATGCTACTTTTATTTATTTTTAAAGTATAGAAAATAAAAAACAATTCAATGAAGAAACGAAATGAACATTACTTTTCTCTAGTTGATGTATGTGGGGTTGTTTATTTCGCAATGGGTATTAAACTAATTATGTTTTTAATGTTAACGTTGGGCTTTAATTTCAAAATATCCCATTCCGAATAACTGTCCCTTTAACATAAATGTAATTTAAACAAATCATGTAAATTTAGATATTGAGGAAAGAGTTTAAAACCAATATTAATTCAATTTTAGATTTCACTCCATCTGTAGCTACCCCACTTTGAAATTTCAAGTGGACCTTAACCTTTTGATCTGTAAATTTTAAATATGATGCAATGTTTATTATAATTTTTATCGATGTTTGACAGCCTGGGCTGTTGTTATTTTTGTATGAATTTTGGCATAGTAAAAATAAATCAGTAAAGTTCAGAATAAAAAAGATTATTTTGTATAAAAACGCTATTATGAAAATTATAAATATACAACCTATTTTGGAGTCTTGACTATTCCGCTTTTATTTTATTGCAGGGTATACACCATTTTTAAACCAATTATTACTAAATCTCAACTATTAAGATAAATACTCAATAGTTTTATAGTATTTATTATCCTGACCAAATTTAAACAGCAGTGACAACAGTCTTGTTTACTAGGTAATGATAAAAAACAAAAGAGATGAAAAGAATTGCATTATCTTTAAAATTAAAACATGAATAGGTAAATGTTCCATTTGAAATTTCAAACGGGATGAAACCTAAAATGTAATGCTTTTGGTTTTAAAGTTTTAGCTCAATATCTAAATTGATTTTGTTTTTGTTAAATTACTTTTAAATTAAATAGGTCGTTTCACAGACTGGGATTTTTTGAAATTAAAATCCTGAAAAAACATTGATTGCAAAATTTTGCATTTGAGTTTTAAATTGTGGCCTGTCTAGGATCTTCATATAGCGATAAAACCAAAAAGAGAATTTAAAGTATTGTGTATTTTTTTCCTTTAATTCAAATTATTTTATTATCTTTCTACGAATAGGCGCCAATCCTGGGTACTGTGCACTGATGAATGAATATCACTGGATTGTTTAGAAAATAATATCTTAATTTTTCAGATTAAACACTCACCAAGGTTGATGCACTGAGGACGAAACCTAACTGGGAGAGAAGACAGATGGAGACAACGCTGTACAAAGTCACAGCCGCCATGTCTGCAAAATCTTCCTAAATTTGGATATTCTAGTTGCACCGGCGATGTAGCTATTGAAGAGGTTGAAATAATGGCGGCCTGGCTTCTTTCTGCAAACAAATGATATCATTAGTTACTCTGACATAACGTTTTTATTCTATAGCCCAATAAACAAACACTCTCATTTAAGTTAACGTATACTCTTGTGCGATATATTCTCTGAGCTAAGACGTTAATGGCTTTCTTTTAGCTTTTCGGCTTTTTTAAAAGTCTTTCTGAGCTCTTCACAGCACTTATAAAGTGAGTGGTAAGTTTTCCTTTTCCTGTGCCAGGAGAGCAATAGGCATTTTCCCGGCCTCGTTGACTTATTAGCAGTAGTTGACCAATTAACTATATACGGTAGTTTTAGAAGCTATGGACCACTTTTGTCTCATGCAGGATTATGTAAATACAACCATAACTTCTTGTTTGATCGAATTATCCGCCTATCAACTATAATATATAATTTTTATAATTTATTTTAAATCTGACCTTCTATTTGTTAAACAAAATATTTTACCAATTTAATTCTTCGAAAGTTTCATAAACTATATGGAAAATATATTGTTTCATAAACTATATGATCGAAGTTATACCAATATTTGAAAGATATTTCTCTAGGCATAAACATTATTTACTGGCACATTGGATTCTCCTACATTTTTAGAGCGAAGACAATTTAAAAATCCTCAAATTAGACCCTCCAAATAATTCTGATAAAATCTTATATTACAACATGTAGCCAAAATTCCTCTTTACAACAATGAATAATTATAACAATAATACTTTACTTACATCAAGGTGACATTACAAAAGCAGCCTGTAGTGCCTCAGTAGTAAAAACGGGCGTTAAACACCATTAAAAAATCACAAAAGCAATGGAGAAGAATTTTTTTTTTGAAGAATAGTGTTTAACGTTCTTTTTTACCACTGAGGCACCACGAGTTATGAACACTGATAATACATGAGAGGAAATGATATATTGGGAAAGGATTTTTTAAAGAAGGAAACGTTCCAGGTGTAAGTCAATGTTTAGGGTACCTTCCCGGCATTTGCCAGTTATGAGACTGAGGGAAACCTGGAAAAATCCTCAGTCAGGGAGTGTGGTCCTGGTGGGATTCCAACCCTAGACCTCCCGCTCACGAGTCCGCGCCTTAACGAACTCGGCCACCCGTCATGGCGGTCGATCATTCTTGAGACATCGGTTGGTTATCAGGTTTCAGAGGAATATGCCCTGGTGTGAGCTCAGCACGTTGTGAAAATGGGGCACCGTGCAGGAACTCAAATTTCACCATTACACTGCTACTGGGTGAAACAGAGATACATTTCGATTGAACAGTGTACTTCAATTTGACAGTGTACTAAAAGCCCACTTGATCTCTTTTACAGTGACTTCTTAATGTTTCTGGTAATCAAGATATGCATCAAGAGATACGGAAAACTTATGTATCCATAGAATGATGACATGTCCATTTTTTATCTCAGAGCCTCAATTTTCGTCGCCGTTTGTGTTTTTGCATTGGTGAAAATCAATGAACAGACAATCTTCTGTTTTATCTCTCCTTTAAGCTAACAGAACGCTCTTGTGGTAAGATATTTTTGTCAAAAAGCAACCACTAAAGAGTAGATTGAGGGTATATGCAGATTTGTTTTCCGCGTTGGTGTACAGGCTTTGAATATCACAGGGAAAATTGCATTAGCGTTAAGGAATATGTTAATAATAATAATAATAATAATAATAATAAATTATGTTTGATGATGATGATGATGATGATGTTGTTAAAGAGTTAACTTTGTGCTTCCAAGAGCGTTTAAAGTTATTTTGTACTGTACAGATATTAATAATATGTGGAGTTGGAACTTTGTAACTCTATCAATACTGCTGTAAAAGTGCAACTCCACTTTAGCCATCTCCATGACAGAATAGCAACTGGAGCAACATCCTGGACAATCTACATAGCAAAGGATTCAGGGTGGTACGCACGAGTACATGGGCGTGCTGCAATAATTCAGAATCAATCGTGGACTTTTTACATGAAGGGTGTGTCTCTTCACACAAATACTCATTTGTTTTGCAAATGTTGCTGCAGATCCAACACTAAGATATTCTCCACGGGTAAAATAATGCTACATTATACACAACCAATGTACCACAGGTATATTTCACTAAAGTGAAGAGATTTGATAAAAAAAAAAAAGATTTATGGGTTAAGAAACGCATTTTCTCAGTTAACATTACGACAGTGTCGTGCAGCGTTCCCTCATTAATGAAGATTATGTCTTAATAACACCGAAAGCACTAAAACCTCTGCTGAAACAATTGTGTGAGCATACTAAAAATGCAGGGCTGTCACTGAACAAACTGAAGACAGTTAATTTCAAACGGACCTGAAACCCCAATAAAACAGATGGAACAGTCCTCACATATGTGAGCGAATGTACACACCTAGGACAACGGTTTCCTTCCATGATAAAATGGAAAAAAGAAAGAAGTGCAGAGAAGGATGTCATTAATCTGGAGAGCATTTTGGGACCTTACATTTATATTGTTAGACCACACACTAACTAAGAAAATCAGATTCAAGACGCTCGAACCCTGCATTACCAGAAAGGCCTGCAGAATAAGTCAAGATAAAGCAATAAATGCCGAGGGCAGAGAGCTACTTGCGTTTTGTGATGCACTTGTTCCGGAAATTTTGAATGGTAAATACGGACAGGATCAAAATGGGGATTTAACATTTATAAACGCCAATGGGGGAAGTGTAGTAGACGATATGATTTAATTTAATTCCACATATTAGAAATTTCTGGGCAGAGGACAGGGCTGATTCATGTCATTCTTCTTTGGATCTGCGAATAGCAGTAAGTAAAGAGGTGGGGGACGCTGGAACTAGCAACAGATGTGGGAAAGCTAATACCACGTTACAGGTGGAGGGTAGAGGAACGAGATAACTACCAGCAATGACTTATTGAGAGATTTAAATCTGATGTCACCTGCATTACAAGACGC
Source organism: Metallyticus violacea (assembly GCA_030762175.1). NCBI lineage: Eukaryota > Metazoa > Arthropoda > Insecta > Mantodea > Metallyticidae > Metallyticus > Metallyticus violacea. Next base: position 76,801,753 of record CM060834.1, read on the forward strand.
GAGAAGTGGGATGAAAATGAAATTTAGAATATATGGGCCACTTGTCAATGACATGTGGTATGATAATGCGTGTAGAGATGCCAAGAAGGCAATGAAGCAGGCACTTAAAGTATTTAGAAAGGAGGGAGGGAAGGAAAGGAGAGAGGTATTCACGGTTTCATGGAATCAGTACAGGGAACTGCTGGTTTTTAAAAAAGAAACAATGGAACCGCCAATTGGTGGAAGAGCTTACAGAGGCAGCGTCCCGCGGGCAGGAAGCGAGTGTTTGGAGGCTATTGAAAAGAGTAAGAAAGCGACCTTGTATTCATAACTGCATAACTCCGGAGCAGTGGAGAAATCACTTCCAAGAAGTATTCGGGGGAGGGGGGGGGGAACTGGCAGGGCCAGCACTAAACGAGATGCAGCTATTAGCTGCACCACAAATTGAAATCATGGATAGTGACATTATGGTTGGGGAAGTAATTAAAGCATTTTTTCAACAAAGCACCTGGACTCGACGGACTGCCATCAGAACTATTTAAGGAGGGTTTAAGATGTTTAAAATTTATAGATATGATAACAAAGATAATGAATGATGTTTTCAATGCGAGGGCATATCCAGAGGAATGGGCATCGGCAATTATGTGTCCAATATTTAAAAAAGGGAGCCCAAAAGTTCCGGATAATTATACTTCTTCCGGTAATGGGGAAATTTTATTGCAAAATTTTATGTGAGAGAATTAGACAATGGGTAGGTGAATACAGCATACTTTCAAAATTCCAAGCGCGGCGGACAATATTTTTGTATTAGACATTCTGAGAGTGAAACAAATGCAGAAAAAGAGAGGAAAACTGCATTGTACCTTCATAGATTTCCGAAAAGATTTTGATTCCGTGGAAAGGCAAGCATTATGAATTCAACTAGCGTGGAATAGCTCACCACGTTAGGGAAACCGAGCTTTCCCTACTTGTTAGGTTGATTTTACCCTTATGGGACATAATAGGCTATCTTTATCTTTTAATCCTAATTTTATTGATTATTTTACAGCAACTAGAAGTTAACTGACTTCTTTAAACAAAAACATGAGAAAATTTACTAATAAAAGCTGTGAGAAGATAAATATATGAGAAGGCGCATAAAAAAACTGTAGCATATATAACTGAGCGATTTTAATGAGTTTTGCGCATTCATAAATTATGAGCGAATTTCAATTCCCTGTGAAGTGTACTCAAAATCCTCCATTCTGAGTGGCTTTATTTGTTATTTTGATTTCCCTGAGATTAAAATGTAATTGTTACATACCATGGCCATAGTTCATGGGTAATTATGGGGTATTAAGCCGTGTTCAAACACGAAAGTCGTTATTGTTTCAAAATTTTATTTCATTCAGCTTTATTAAGCATATGTGCTGCGGATATTTCATAAAATGGGTAAAATTGGGATACAGGCCTTTCAAAGGATTGTTAAATTTTATATGAAAAAAATAACGTGGAAAAAATTTGCACAAAACGGTGATGAGTTTGCTAACTTTAGATCTAAAACATACCAACAGGGAGGAATGTTACAATCGAACTGATTTTGTGCGTCATTGTGGGTCAGATTTGGATATATCATTGCACAGAGTCAAAACACTTACCCATAAAGCAAGCGAAATTTTCGTAGCGGCTAGAGCTCCAGTGTCGAGCGACAGCGGAAAGAGCCGAACTCCACAGTCCAGCGGACTGCGTGGCCGCTTGTAACAGGGTTAATGTTGCATTTATTATTTTGTTTTATGCGTTGTTCTCCGTAATTTTCTGTTCCTTATTACAAAATTGAGTTTTGCACTTTTTACCACGCATTGTCTTATTGGAATTATCAATTAATTCATATACACACATTAACTTTAACGCTAACTTCGGGTAAATCCTAGAAACCGAGGGACTCAGTGGTTTGCTGGAGTGAGCTACGGCCTGACGGCCTATGCTCATCTCCTTTTCGTAAATATAAATTGATAGGGGAGCAAAATATTGTAACGGTGGCAAATTTCCTTTGGTTACAGCGGGGGAAAAAAAACATAAATATAAATGTAAAGCGGATTGTGTTCGTGGTATTATGTTAGCGAGTAAATCATTATAATGGTGGCAAATCTCCTTAAACTCAGGCAGGGAAAAAAACCTGAGGATTCGAAACCAATAATAGTAAGACACTCCAACCGTCTGAGCTATCATGCTGTTTTTCTGAAAATACTTATTATCTAGCTACTTGCGGAAGTCACACTACCTTCGGCTTTCTCCGATACATCTTGGGACTGGCTCTAGCTGCTCCAAGAATTTCGCTTGCTGGTGGATAAGTGTCAAAACAGCCCAACAAATGGAGGGAAGCCGGTTGTTCAGCGCCAAAGAAGACAAAGTCAATTCCATGTGTGTAAGTTATGACTTAAATACTTTGGGGCAATAAAGCAGTTTTACTAATTGAACATCTTCAGAAATTTGGAACCATAACCGTAGAGTATAATTTCAGTCTTTTACACCAACTAAATAAAATGGTTTAAAAGAAAAGATCCGGTTGGCAGAATGTATTCTATTTTTTATCAAGACAATACACCTGCTCACAAATTTTCAGCTAAAGGAAATTGAGGGATTTGAAGTTTGAAATATTGAAGCATTCCCCCTACTCTCTAAATGTAGCTTCCTTGTTTCCAAATCTTAAACTCTTCCTCATTGATTCATGTTTTTCATCAGATCAAGAGGCGATTGCAACTGTAGAGGAGCATTTTTAGATCTTCCAGAAAACAAGTTCTGAGAAGGAATAATGGTGTTGGAGCATCGCTGAAATACATTAATAACTAAGGGAAATAATGTTGAAAAATAAAAATAATGTTAAAGTTAATTTTCATTTTTTCATTGCTAAGCCGAGAATTTTTAGACGGCCTTCCTAGTACAGCGTAGAAATAAATCACGTGGTTACGGTGAATCTGTGTGCATTGAGATACGCATGTACCTCTATTGGTTTCTGTTATCGATTAGTGTTTTCCGTGTCATTTTAAAACCTCTCACTCGCTGACAAAACCACCCGTCTACCAGATTCGGGTCGACAATAAACAAACATTTACTTCACAGTTCCCTTTCTTCCCTTTCTACCATCCACAATCCTAAATTTCTTCACAAATTTTCTATCTTTTAATGCGATGGGGTTTATAAACAGGGGCGTATGGTTTCTGGCTTCCTTTTTACGCATTAACAATTTATATCATAAAATAAAGCACTAAATCCTTGACTAATTTGGTTGTGTTGTCGGTCGCAGGCTTGAAGAATGTTTGATCAAGGTACCTGGTTGAGGTATTTTCTCATTTTCAAAGTGGTTTATTTGGGAAGCTGTTGCGCTTTTAGTTTCATACGACTAAATAATTGTTAATGATTACCAATCCATCATTCTATAATTAATCGGTATAGTGTATTATTGTTTTAATGTGTGTGCATACTAATTGTCAAACCTGATAAAAACTACTTAGAGCTATACAATAAGTTTATAACAAGTAAAAGTTATCAAATATAAATACACAAACTTTTTAAAATCCTTGTTGTAGTTATCCTGTTTATAAATGAAATATTTTCCTACTGGGCAAGATGTAATATTACATTGTGATAAAACATTTAACACATGTGATAAATTTCACAAAAAAAGAATAGCGTCAGAATACCGTGCTCAACTACTCGCTAACCTGTTCTACATTCCCTTTCAAGTCCTCCGTGGCCTGTAAACCGTAGAGTTCAGTAATTGCTGGTAACAGTTACTTAATAGTCGGGGCGTATTCCATGCAAGGTCAATGGTAACTCTAGAACATTAAGCAGTTTGGATGCTGGGCTCCTTATAAACAACTTGGGAAATAGTTAGTGATTTATATAACTGGGTTCTACGATCAACCTTGAGCTGTCAATGCTTTATATTCACACATTTTAAATTCAGCTTTGAGCAACCTGGACTTATTTTATTGTATGTCTATCTTCTCCCCAGGGTATGGCTACTGTTATTACACAAATGTTGCTGTCCTAGAGTAGACTGTTATATTACGTCGATTGTGTGACAGAAAAAAATATCAGTTCTTTAGAGGACAAGTGACAGTGTTAAGTAATGCACTTAAAGGAAAAACCATCAGCAACCTTTAAATCTGTAACTTGTTTTCAAATTAATTCTACAGATTGAAAACTAACATAAAAGTCTATGGATTATAAGTTTTTAGTTAAAAATGCAATTTAAAACTTGAATAAAAAGCGAGTTAATTGGATTGTCAGCATTTCCCTACTGTGTGCAGACGTTAAGCTTCAACTTTTTGAATGTTTGCTCTAATTGGCAATTGGTATGGAATTTCACAAAAACATAATATTTCTTAATACGTAAATATATCATAGTTACTTTCAATTTTAAATAGATGATACTTGAAAATTCATTTAAAGTATATTGCATATTGCCAAATATTGGTAAATTCTAATAAATATGTTTTATATGTTTACATTTTTAATTTTCAATTGATACGAATCACGTTAGAAGATTAAGAGGGAGAAGAAGGATGATGGAAATGAAGAGTAAGAGGTACAAGAAGTTATATTATAAATAAACCTACAGTTACAGGAAAAAAAGGCACGGTGAGAAGAGGAATGGGGAAAGAATATGAGGTAGCAGGAGAAGCCGGAGCTGAAGGAACTGCTGGGGGGCCTTACTGAAGATGGAGAGGATGGGAGTTAGCGGAGCTTGTTTAGGAAGGTTGGAGAAGTATAAAGATTGAGAGCGGTATAATATATTGGAGTGTAATGGTGTAGTAGATATGGGTGAAGTGAAATTAGTGGATTGTAAGAATAGTTTTAAACTTGTAATAATGTGAGTATAAAGAATAAATAAACAAATGCAATAGAGAAGTGGAAAGTGTAGTGGAGTAGCGAAAGGCTGTAGGATATAAAACAGTATTGTGTATATAGAATGAGAGGAGGGTAAAGTGATAGTGGAAAAAGGGGTATGGTGAAAGGGTGAAGAAGATGTAAATTAGATAAGGAATAAGTAAAGTAAAATATAATAAAATTGTTATAATAACCATTATAATTATAATTAAAACTACTAGTGATATTATTATTACTGTTGTTAACGGTGTCAAAAATTGGTAGGGTAAATGTTGAATTGATAAATGTCAATTAGATTCGAAAACAAAGAATATAATTCGTGTTGAAAAATTGGCTAATATAATATAGTTATAAAGATGATATAATATAGAAAGATGAAATGATAATATGGCAAATAAAGAAATACATAAGAGCAATAGATATATAATATATGGTAGATAGGAATACATACATATAAGTAGTAAAGTAAAAGTATGTAAGAAATACACTGGTCACCAGTACAGTTTCTACCGGATACCGATGAATAGTAGTTTATTAATTTAGAGTTAAATATCAAGTGGAACTAGTAGAAGTAGTAGCTGGTTTCCAGCAATTAGAAGGTAGTTGAAGGGAATGTAATTTTGTTATTTTTATTATTTTAGTAAATTTGTAATTGTAATCTATGTATAAGTATAATCTGGAAAATAATAATGTAAGAATGTAATTTTGTAATTTAGAAATAAAATCCCAGTGTAGGAAACACGGTACCGGGATGAAGTATTTTATTTATTTATTTATTGTCCAGTTTTCCTTTTCACCTGTTTACACAGTAACCAATAAGTGTAGCTCAGCCAACCTACTCGGGCTATTCCCTTTTGGAGCAGTTTAGCTTTATAATACTTTGCTTTCTAACAGAACTGCGGACAACACTCTCATCGTACCGCCCACAGTGCCTGAAACTCCCCTTTGTCACCTGTCTGGAAGTTATGAACAGCCTTGCTGATTACCCAAGTTGTAAACTCTCCTTATTCAACATAGTGCACAAGTACTGCTCAACTACTAAGTTTAAACTCTGTGGAAGGGGCTCTGATTTCCAGCCCGAAATTTTTCTTAGTAGTATTTCACTAAGAGCATCTGAAGGGATCGTTATTCCTAATCTCACAACTAAGTTTAAAGAGCTTTTCGAAAGCTGACAAATTTGTTGTGCTTTTATTGGTTGGAATTTTGTGAAATCATGCAATCATTATAGATAAAGGCTTGAGGGAGCTCGATCTGAGAAAACACCTCGTTCTGCGCTCACTGGGGCAAAGATCAGCATGTTTAGTGGGCATTAGAAACTGGAATCGCAATTTTGTTACTTAGGACCAATGTAGCTGCGGGTTAGCGTGCTTACTTTATAATTTAGCTCGCCTTTATTCGAATAAATTGCACAAAACAGACTTTCGCACACATTTACTCTCCCCGATAATACTATATGTAGCTAATGTTACGCAATAACTTGTTATTTTAAATTATTTACTGACGCTCTTTAACATCAGAGGTCATCAGCGTTCCATTCAATTCAGGGCGCAAAACGGCCGACAAATTTTGCTCAGAGTCCTACTCTTTCAGGCTTGAGGTTCTTTTTCGACACGGGACCCACGGCTTTACTCCCCTTCCAAAGGAAGCCATACTTAGTATTTTTCCGTCCGAAAAAATCCGTTGACCCTATCCAGGATTGAACCCGCGATCTTGGGTCTACGAAGCAAGAATGGTTACCACTAGACAACCAGGATGGACATTATGCATTAACGATCTCCAGGTTTGTTTAAATAAATAAGCGGAGCTTCAAATTGCTCCTCTGTTTATTATAAGTAATATCATTCAAATAGATAATGTGCTGGTTTATCAACTTTTATAGTTGCTAACTCTCGAAATCTCTTCAAAATGTATCCTTTATGAAAGAATATAACAGCATTAAGAAATGGATATCGATCTTGGGAACATCCTGTATAATTGTTACATTCATGGTTTACCATCTTGAGGTGAAAAAAAAAACAATTTGTACGTTGCGGTTAAGACATATATCTTGCTTTTAAATATAAACCGCCACGAGTGGCCAAAGTCGTTAAGGCGCGAACTCGTGAGCGGGCTCTAATCCCGCCAGGACCGTCCTACCTGGTTAAGGTTTTTCCAGGTTTTCCTCAGTACTCATAAATGGCAAATGCGGGGGAGGTACCCTAAGCTTAGGCCCAGAACGTTTACTTCCTTAAAAAAAAAATCCTTTCCCAATTTATCATTTCATTTTATGTATCACCAGTATTCACCGCCTGTGGTGCCTCAGTAGTAAAAACGGGCGTTAAAACACAATTACAAAACGTTTTAAATAGATAAAGAGAGAGAAAAAAAAAGACAGGAAACCTTTAAAACATTAGGACGAAAGGAATAAAGCACATATTATAAGTATTCACATATTATAAGTAATAAAACATTTTCTTCTGACATTGCGTCTATATTGGATTCGCGAAGGAACTTTAGTTTACCTCAAGTAGCTTTAGTTTACAGCCAGATGTTAACACTCTATCCTGGGATCTTTACGGTGGCTGCAAATAATTTGACAGAAATTTTTGTACTTTTGAAATCTCTTCCACACATTAGATTTTGACGTACAGTCTTGGGACAAGGTGAAGAAATAATTAACATTTCTACAAAGCTACGTAAACCTAATCTTCTCAGAGTTTCATATTCCAAATGCAAATGAAGCCAGGATAGGAGTAAACAACGTCTAAGTCAGCGATACAGGACCCTCTGTTTTGAATAACGGATTTAACAAAATATGCTCCTATCTCTATTCAAAAAACAATTTCTTTTTTTCAGTAACGGAAAGCTGCTTTTGAAAATATAACGTTAATTAAGAAGAGAAAATAATATAGCATTTCTCCCAATTTAGCTTATGGTATCAAGTAGAATGTTATATAATGCTGAATAAATGTAAATATTTATATATCAATTTTAAATACCTTTTATACATAGGGTACGGTCTAGCCGCGTACTCTGACACAATTAATAGATACCTAAAACACTAAATTTCCGCAATGAAAGAATTAATAACTATCGAGTAGTAAACTGGAATATTTTATAAAACAATAATATACATGAAACGAGTTCTATTAGCTTGCCTCAAGGATTTTCGCCGTTGCGGTCGTTGGAATATTTTGATGAATATGATTGAAAATTAAAGATATCTATTACTAATATTATTTAGACATGATCGAATTAATGTAAGGTTTCATTAGTGTCTTCAGTGGTAGTTCGTTTCATGCAAATACTTTGATATTAATTGTTTCTTTCTAAAAACATGATTCGAAATAAAATTATTGGGCGTACTTGTAATAATTTACCATGGACTTCAATAACCGGTAATATTGTGAATAGTTGATATCAGACGAAAAAAATTATTTTATGGAATAATGCTGTCTTCATTCCACAAAAACTGAAGAATTGGCTTCAAACTAAATAAAGCCGTATCTATGCTTTTTTTTTGTACGACTTTCCACTTTTGTGTTGCCAAAGACAATAAAATACAATACAATAATATCAAAGGATGGTAGCGAATTTGATTGTAATTATCAATTGTATGCATAGGTGTAAAACAAAATAAACATATATTTTAAAAATGGAATAGATGATGGTTTTTTATATTATATAGACTCTTAAAAAAAACAGTTTTGAGGGCATAATATTCCAGATTTGAAAATTTATTTTCGCTCACACTACATTTGCATAAAGCACTTTTGTATTTAAAATAATAGCTTTTGTTTATATATAGAATAAAAATATAAGGCGAAAATAAAATGTAGATCAATAATGATGATAACAATAATAATAATAATAATAATAATAATAATAATAATTAGTAATAGAGGTGATGGTAGTAGTACTAGCAGTAGTAGTAGAAGTAGTAGCAGTAGTATTAGTACTAGCGGTAGTAGTACTAATACGTGTAACTTTATTGTTTTAAAAACTCTATATTTTATATTGAATTTCTCTGAATCCAATTTCCCCCTCTGCAACACATAAAGCTGATAATAAGAAATATTGGCTTAGATTAATGCAGGGCGACCATCCACACTTCGCGCTAATAGACACTACATACAAAATATTAAAGTAATAGTAGAGGTAATAGCTCTGAAGAGCTAGTGCGTGCAGTCAAAGAGTATACTATAGAGAGGCCATGTGGTCAACACAACGGTACCTCAGACAACTTCAAGTTGCAATCTACCGCCACGGGTGGCCGAATTCGTTATGACGCGGACTAGTGAGCGGGAGGTCTGGGGTTCGAATCCCCCCAGGACTGTCCTCTCTCTGACTGAGTTTTTTTCCCAGGTTTTCTTTGGTCCTTACAACTGACAAACGCCGGGGAGGTACCCTAACCTTAGGTCTGGAACGTTTTCTTCCTTAAAAAAACCCTTTCCCAATATATCATTTCATCTCATGTATCATCAGTGTCCACCGCCTGTGTACCTCAGCAGTAAAAACGGGCGTTAAACACCATTAAAAGAGTTTCAATCTCTAATTCTCGGATTAAGTAGTTCCTCAATTGCCCTAAGGAAGAATTGCATCCTGTTAAAATTCCACGATTCGGAACTGCGAAAAATCGAAGCTATCATTGCTGAATCAACCATAAGAACTAGAGACACAAAGAAAAATGACACTTAACAAGAGCATTTAAGATGTGTCCCCTCAAAATTGAAAAGGGAGATATAATGGTTGCTGTGGGAGACGTAATATTAAAGAGGCTAGGCCAATCTTCGCAAATTATCGAGTTCTAGAAAAGATGAAAAGTAAATCAAGTTTTTATATGGTGTATGAGGAAAAACAAACTCCAAGCCTGAAATTACTCCAGTATCAAATCAGGAATTTCCGGTTCACCATGTAAACATTAGCTACAGTGTCATCCCGGGACACAAATCTCAATTCCTTTCATTATCTCTGTCAAAGGGATCTGAGACAGAGCTTTCAAGGAAGTACCTCGATTTTAACTTATCGTAGTTTTTAGTTAAACACAGTATTTGAGTTTATTATGGACTGAAAGCTATTCTTAGGCACTAAGCAATGAAAAAACAAAACAAAAAAATGGAAAGATGAGTTAGACAGGAAAACTACGTGTCACTCGGGATTCGAACCAAGAATTTACAGCTAAATAATGCTCAGTTACCTGAACTCCTCATATCTGATATTATTTCCTACAGAAATGAGAGAGTTCTGTTAACTATATAAGTTACAGATCCGATGGAATATTAAAGATGTACATGCACCATACTGAAAAATAATATTCATTATATGAATTATCGTACAGGAAGTTGAAATATTCCGGAGGTTATGAAATAAACATTAATTTATAAAAGTGAAAGGAAAATATGCGATTTGGTTGCGGTCGACCAAGGAAAACCGCATAAAATCTTGCTAACGTAGAAACACCCATACTTTGATGACCGGAAGCGCGTCTCGGTTGGTATCTTTCAAGATATGTGTCGAAATACTTTGATCATAAAAAGAAATTTGCGTCGTCATGTTAACTATAAAAAGAGCAGAGCTTACTATAATGGGAACACCTATGATATCGAGATACTTGTTTATTGCATGGCAGTTAGTTTGGCAAGCTCGTGCGTGCTTGCATGTCAAACCAAGAAAATTACTGGATATTCTAATATGCGCTAAAAACTTAAAACAGAGTCCTTTTAGGGTGCAGCGAAACTTAGCGTCTTAAGCTAAACTTGTCTGTTCTTTTATAATGATTGATCTAAAATTATACATTTGATAAAAATTAAACAAAATCTATCATATTCATTTCCAATTCATGTATTAAGCTGTAGGCAACCTAAATAGCATTTCACTCCTTTTCGAACTTATTTGAAAATTTATGCAGGAACCAGTTTATCTTAATTCCTTTTAATAAGTCATTTAATATTTTCTTAGTTTCCGTTTCAGATAAATATTTTTAGTTTTATTTGTAGAGAAGGAATAAAATATTTTTGATAGAGATTTAAGCAGATTTCCCGCATGCTTAGCAGATTATTTGCCTTTGGTGACGTATCATTTATATACAGAGAGTGCCAAAAATGTATGCACACTTCAAATAAAGAAAACACTGTTAACTTAACAAAACTGAATTCACACAAACAGTAAATGATGACCACTGTCATCTTAGACTTTTACAGTTACAACAGTTGCTCAAAATGCCCACCACCGGCGTCAATACACTTCTGAGTACGTTGGACTAATGACTGGGCAACGTTTGCGAAATTATCCTCAGCGATTGCAGCACATGTCCTTTCAATTTCTTCCCGAAGTGCTGCCAGTGTAGCTGGTTTTCTACGGCATACAACATCCTTAAGAGTTCCCCATAGGTACAAGTCCAACGCAGTTAGATCCGGAGAACGCAGTGAAACCTCAATCGCAACTCTTCGTCCTATCCAGTGCGCCGGACTTGTTGCTGTGCGAGGTCTCCCAGATCTGCCCTTGTGAACATCACATACGATACCACGAGTCTCAAATTTGTCTGGAATGCGTGCAACTGTTACTCGTGTTGGCGGCTCTGTTCTGTACACACGTCTCCATTGACTTTGAACTTCAACAACATTCTCGGTTTTCCAATACCACTTCAAAGTTGCTTTCCGCTATTCAAACGATAATATTGGCCGTATTTTGTTGTAGCAACGTTAGATAACATAACGTGTTACATCTGTTTACAGAATATCATATGATAATCTTGGCTTCATTTGCTCATTGTTAGTAATGTCACGTAGTAACGCTAATGTATGTGAGTCACATCTGTTTACAGAACATCATACTATTACTGTTGTTTTTCGGTCCAACTTTGAAATATATTAAATAGATATATACTGTGAAAGTGTGTATACATTATTTTGGCACCTTCGGTAGTTGTTACATCACATGTTAAAATCCACTAACTTCCACCTTTTAACATCTCGTTGCTTTAGGTCGTACTCAATGCTACCTTGAACTTTTCAGAGATTTAACATTCGCTCTTTGCAACCAAAATTTTATTTTGTTTGCTAAAAATTTATGTTTGTTTACAAATTATTTGAATCCATAGTTGCTTTTTCGAAGTATGTCCAGATTGCTTAGACAATACATGACGACTTCCATTGTTGCTGCCTTAAACATAATTCTCTTTCATCATTATAATAATTGGCATGTCAAGTTGTCGAAATCTGATACTATAGGGCAAGCTTTTAGGTATTCCCTAACTGCATTCTTTAGGAGAGAACTGCTGAGGTCCAGCGTGATACACGTATTGAAGATGTGCACAGAAGAAAATAAACTTTAAATCAACATAACATTGATTATTTATATCACTCAATAATAAGATAATTTAGCAACAATTCCTATATCAACTTCAAAACTACAGTAAAAATAATAATTATAACACAAAAAAGTAAGCACTTTTTCGTAACCTCCTTGTACACCTATGGCCATTTACCTCCCGTCCTAATTTCTTTCGACTTTTGGTACTCCCCCCCTCTCATCTCTTTGCTAAAATTTGAAAATTTAGTGAAGTTTAGACAAGCAAATACCCATATTAAGACAAGGAGATATTACTTTTACCGAGGATAAGATTCTTTTACATTACTTGCTTGAGAGTTAGTTATTTGCTACTCGCTAATTTGTTTATGTTGGTGGCCTGATTTTTGGAACTTTTATAAAATAATAATCAAATAATGGAATTATGTCACAGAGCTAATTTAGATGAAATAGCGAGCCCATTAAGTTTACATTCATTACTAAGCTAAAATATTCAACAAGCAAGCTATTTTATTTACTATTATGGTCTTTAAAATGTACAATAAATAATGTGGATACTATAAAGAAACAACATACCTCTATTACATATATACACAGTGTAACAAAATTGGGTCAAACTTTGGGGGAGTAATTTCCTGTGATCAGTGATACTTTCCCCCGGGGCGCCAGGATTTCCCTGTGAACTAGCTCCCACTCCTTTGCCGCGCCATGGAGCTTGCTTACTTGTTGACATTACTAACTGTTGCAGTCGTAACACAGCTGTTCCCGGATGTGTGTTTTGCAGTTCGTCTATTAATACATAAAGTGTGTGTTTATAACGCCACAACGTGTCTTTATGTAAGATGCACATGTATATTAACTCAGCGGTGGAAGACTCAAAAGACCCAGTTTTTTTGAGCCAACAATTTATTTCGCTACTTATGTGAATATCATACTACCCATTTTCAGAGAAGTAACCGACAGGAGGTTGATTATGCATTTTTTCAACAGGACTCTGCCACAGCTCACACTGCAAATAATTCCATGAGAGCATTTTACAACGTGTTTCCACAAGACAGAGTTTATTAGCAGGGATTTGTGGTCTCCCCAACCCCCGATTTAACACCTTGCAATTATTAGCTCTGGGACAAATTGAAAATACCGTGTATAAGCGCACTATACAAGAACTCAAAGATAATATTCATCAGGAAACTTGTCCGGATTTCTCAAAATGAACTACAGCGAGTAACGAATAATTCCCTAAAGAGATGCCAAAAACGTAGAGTGAAGGTAGGCAGCTTTAACACCTCATTTGATAATTTGATAATTTGATGAGCCTCTTAAATTGGTTTGTGTATGGTTGGTTTGGTTTATTGTTTATCCACCGAGGCCCGGCTGGCCGGCTAACCGACTAACGAACGACGAGATCGTCTTTAGGCAAAATACTCAGGGGGAAACAAAGCTGCCCTGAAATATCTGGTTTGAGAGTTATTTAAACCAAAATACTTAAGTTTGTAAAATAATGATGAACTTTTTTCGAACATTGAGTGATGCTATCGATGCTGCTAGATTGTGATGTGTTAAAATTATTTACATTTATCATTTGTTTCTTACTTTATTTGTGCCGTAGTTCAGTTACATAGGCACCTGTATATGGCAGGATTATCACGAGCAGTCAAATTTTTAATGTACCGCCGGGCGAATCGTAATGGACACGAAGCTGCCTGCATAGCTGGCGTTCCCAGACCCAAGGCAATAAATCATATATCTTTTCAGTGTCGCCCTTGTCAGAAGAAATTAATTATTATTTTAACAAACACAAGTTGCTAGATTATCTAGATATGCTATCTTTCAATACTAACTCACAAACCAGACATTTCCGGATATATATTATTTGGGCTGAGAAATTCGTTCCCAAAGTTTATTCAATCGGGGCTAAACGCGTATTCTACCCAAGGACTTCAGGCATGAAGTGTAAAATAAGCTTTCAGATTTCAAATGCGTAGATCGTTTAGAATGGACCGGGTGTTTCTTCTCGGCAATTTTCATAAGCGGGCTATATATGTGTTCATGTTACATAAGACATTTAATGCATCAACATGGTTTATATTAAAGATACATAAAAGTCAACGGTAAGATTAGTTTGTTTAACATTTTAATTAAATAAATGTGTATAAGTGTGCCCGCTATTAGTTCTCAAGCATAATGCAATTATTTAATTATTTACACATCTTCAAATATATGTACATATGTTTATGGATATTTTTACGTTCATTTTAATGTAAGGATAAGAATACAATGATGTAACAATGAGAACACAACACATTTGTTATGCTATGTCATTTAAAACAGGAATAATTTCTGTTAGACTAATTTTATCAACCATTCCTAATTCTTCTGTAGTTAACATATATCAAAGTTGAACAGATTTTAAAAATGCTTTTGTTTATATTGTTATTCACATTCTCATTTTACAATTTTTAAAATTACCATTTCTAAGTCTACCCATAATATACTGTCGCTGCTACTTGATTAATAGAGAGTCAATGTCGGGTTATGGATTGTTTGACCTACCTCGTTGTCTTTTATGTAGTGACTGTACGCCATTGTTGATATTTCTGTGAATTATGTTGCTAGGACTTGCTTTTCTCTGGTGCTCTGTTTCAGTTCCGTGAATAGATCCTGCTCCTAAACGATTTATCTAATACCATGTTCTCTACCTTGCTGTGATATAATTACATATGTCTGACAACAATAGAACAGCAGAGAGCTCCAAAATATTTCAATGTTTCTTCCGTCTGGTTGCATATCTTCTAGATCTAAACTATTATATCATATATTACCGTAATGTTTCATTTCTTAACATAAAATATTTTATAAAAGTTTTGCCTAAATTGATACAGAACAGACATTCCATGAATTTAATTTCGCAAGTTGCTTTGTGTTGTCCGTTCATGTAGATTAGGACAAGGCTGCGATCCGACCTTGTTAGAGTTATTATAGTAGCCAGTCCAGTAACGTGTGGGAAGTTTGTGGGAGTGTCCCTACCGACATTCTGACATACCTCCACAGTTTCCATTGTAATATTGGTTCAAACTCTGCACTGGCGCTAACGTGCCTGAGATATCTGTTTATAAGAGGTGACAATGTGTGACAATTGTGTAAAAATCATTAAATAGAGTGCACTTATTGATTTACATTGGCATAGCATTTCTGCTCACCGCACTTTTACACTTTAATTTCTTCGGGTGCAAGAAATTAAAAACGTTTTAAGATGTTATTCATATTAATGAGCGTTATAATGCACATATTTGGAATGTTTTTATTCTTTCATAAAGTTTATTAATCTATTGTGATTTTTTCAGCATCACAGCATCTAAAATTCCGAAAGCTGCCATCCTAAAAATTATTCACGCTAAAGTAACAAAATATTATTTTACAAGGTTCATACTGAAAATAGTTCTGTTAAAGTGAGACACTCAAAACTAGAACATAAAATTTAAAACAACCATGCTACAAAATGTATAACAGTTCAGTGTTACATACTTTGTTATAATGCGGATATAATGACGTTTATTAATCTATTTAAAAAGCATAAAAGTTACATTTATTATAATGTATTACGCCATTTTTAATTTTCACATTTCTTACGGAGGTTTCGAAATCAGGTCATATTACAGCAAAATTAGTGATATTACATAGCAAATATTATGTTGATTAATGAAGTCTATTTGGTTATGTAACAATCCAGAAATTTATGCCAGACTGGAAGAAAATAATTGTTGATTCCATAATTGCGCATGCCCAAATACATAATATAGTGTTCTTCAACACAAGAAAATTATATTTTTAAAGAACAGTTTAATATAATATATAAAATGTTTTAATAATAAAATCAAATGTTTGATTTGAAATTTTACCTTACCAAAATACGTTTGAAATCCACTAATTACCACCGGTGCGATATTAATTAATAATTAACGTTTCCTTCGTGCTCCTATTTATTTCAAACAAAGACGGTGTCAATATGACCACAATAAATTGAAAATTGCATTACTAATTTATTTACAAATATTAAATACTGTCGGGTACAACTTACGTAATAAAAGTCATTTTATTTTGTTCGTAGGGTTGCTTACAAAAACGCCAATGAAGTATTCTTGGTGCTACTTAAATCTGTACCCTTGAAACTCTATAACGATCTAAGTTTTAAAAGTTTATCCATCATATGCTGCCCTCTCCGAAAACAATCAGAGACATATAAAGAAGAATTGTTATTTGAAAAAGTCAATAACTTAAACTTTCTAGAGAACTAAAAAAAAGGGTTTAAATTATATAAAAAGCGATCTACTGTCAGCAATTAACTTACGTCTGTTTCTACAAAATGCTTTTAATATACATATTTTTGTTTCGTTTAATCCCTTTCGTGCCTCAGTAGTAAAAACGGGCGTTAAACACTACTCAAAAAAAAAAATCCCTTTCGTCTATGTATCTATGCACACAGAAATATAGTCACTGGAAGGGCTGATGATATATTCGTAGAATTTACTTTCAGTAAAACAGCCAATTTCTTATAGGCTGTTCTGGGTTTCTATAATAGCCAAGAAATCTTTTTTGAAGACTTGGTACCCAAGCTCTCCTGATATTTCAAGGAATGTTCCTTAGGAACCTTTAATAATATCCACCACATGGAGATATGTCTAATAGTGGAACTTAACATTTTTTATAATATTTAAAGTTATCTACCTCGCTTTACTGGTCTTGGTTTATAAACATAGTTTTAGTCAACTTAAGTGAAACAGCATTGTTATACGAATCGGATAGTAATTTAAATGCTTATAAACCATTTTTTGTTCCCGACTTATTGGTATTACTGCAAATTGCATTTTATAAATCACTGTACCTTTTAGTTCATAAAAAAGCCAAAATCTCAAACATTTTGTCAATAATCCAAACTCGAGAACTGGACAGACCAATTGTTGACATCCCATACTTCAGCCTATTGTTGATAAAGCAGACTGTAAGGAAACATTTTCAAATTAGCATTGAACGTTTAAATTGTTGCTAATAAAATATGCACAATACGCAAAAACCTTCATCAGCTCATGCAAACTTAAGAAGCATAAGCATGAGGAGGTATATTTAAAAAGTATACATTTGTCTTGTAGGCACTGAACTCATGTAAACTTCCATTTATATCATTATAAAAGATAAAAGACACTTTTGAAAGGTCTTTCGAGGTAAAAATAAACTAATGAAAATAAATACTACAATATTAACCGCAAATAAAGTTTGGATATATATATATATATATATATATATATACATATTTGTTCTGTTTTCCAACTTGGTTTGAAGGCCTGTTGAGGAAGTCGCCAATTTAATTTAAAGTGGCTTGTCTAAAAGCTAATTTATTCTTCTGGTGTTTCTATTTTTTTACTTCAAATATTTGCAATTCAAAATCAATATATCAATATATCAATACTAATATATTGCTTTTGAATTCTTAATAGTTGTCAGAAAATGTGTTTAACCTTGTGCGTTCTCATAGCTATTCTAATATTCAATTTGAACTTATTGATTAAACTACAAAACATGCTCGCATATGTATTCATAACGAGCATGTAAATTATTTCTTTTAGCTGCATACATGTTATTCAATAAACAATAGATATAATTCAATAAATAAGTATACTTTATTATCACACTTATAGTAATCTTAAACTTTTCGTATATATAAATTTAAATTGGAAACAGAAGTTAATTCAGCAACAAAGCTAAAATAAAGATATACTAGGTAAATAACTGCATTAATTTAGAAATTATCTTCTTTCATTTGTGAATTTTTGTAATTAACTCCTCTACAGATTTTCACAAGAATTTTATATCTGCTTACACTTTTGTTAATATATATACAAAAGTAATTAAAGAGCTCTTAAGCACCTACATTGGAGATTTTTGGGGACAACAAAACTTGCCCTATAATTTTCTCATTGTATTATGCAATACTTAAGCGGTACTGTTTGTGCCCGCTAGGAATTCCCCGGTTGGAGACCTGGCTCAGAAAACCTTGAATCTCCGTTAGCTTCGTGTATCAGCACAAGGAGATAGGTCAAAATTAATACTTCTTACATGAACTAAGTATCAAGGTCGTCTATTGTACTTGCTTGAGTTTCGTGTGCTTGTTAACACATATTTGGTATGAACAGGTTTCTGCGTGTGTCTGGCGCGACTAGCAACGGTAAACCACGAATCTGTTCATGTAGTCGAACTTCTTTTCTAACGTACCCTACAGGTTGCATTATTCTAGAACAAGGGCAGTCAAGCTGCAGTAGAGAACTACCTATGAAAAGAATAGAGATGTTTAAAAAGTAGTCATTTTTGTAAGAAGTTGATATATTTCAGATGAAATTAACAGTTTACAGATACTATACGAAGATCTATGTTGGTAAGAATAGGATATTCAGTATCAATTATAAACCCAGAAAACATATTTAGTTGAGAAAGAGGTTGTGGTATCTTGTTTTATGCTTATTTTCAATGTTTAATGTTTTATTATACTTCATATGTTCAATGTATGAAAGTAGAGGGTTAGTATATTTTTTCAGATATTTAAAAATGTAATAGTTTCTGAGTATTGACTATCTTGGTACAACACGGGAAAGTATCCGTTGACTACCAGATGGTGTTTTATGAAAGTGGTGTATGCAAACGCGGAGAAGGCATTTTGTGTGTTGAAATTCCATGCGACTAAGTCCATAATTACAACTAAACGTCGCTTTCGAGAAGGATCCGCAATCTACCCGTGAATGGTGTGCGCAATTTGAAGATTCTGGTTGTTTGTGCATGAAGAAATCAAGTGAACTTCCATCTATATTCTCAGTCGATGTGTGCGACAATGCTACCAACGTAGCCCTACAAATTCACCAACTAACTGCTAGTAAAAATTTGGAATGCCACAAAAAACTGTATGGAGGATTTTTCCCATTTGAGGTTGGAACCACATCGGCCACAGTTTCTTCAGTCTGTAACACGCGTTGATAAACAACCTTCTGCAAGAATTTCAGGAAAATTTAACAGATAAAAGTTTTCCGACAAGTCTTGTTGTCTGCGATGAATGCACCTTTCACCTTAACGGCAAAGTGAACCGCCATAACGTTAGAGTGCGGAAACATCTACCCGGAACATGCGCCCTATTCCCGTAAGTTTAGCCACTTTCTCACAGCATGGGCCGTTCTTCATTGCGGAAGGTACAGTGACTGGGATGTCATATCTGGACATGTTGGTATTGTGGTTGATGCCGCAGCTATAGGAAAACCAAAAATATTTATTCCAACAAGATGAGCTATTGTGAGGTTTGCTGCTATCTGAACGCAGTTCTTTCCTGACTCCGTGATCATCAGATCTGATACCGTGTTACTTCTTTTTATGGGGCAATTAATGATATTGTCTAACACCCCTGTCTCAAGACATGTATCAGTAATGCAATTCACACGGGAGATACAACCATGCTCAGGCAAGTATGGGAAGAACTGGAATGTCGCATTGACGTTTGTCATGTGACCTGTGATGCACATATGGAAACAATTGTGAAATTAATAAAAAAAAAACCTTGCACAGTTGCTGTGTCTGTTAGTGCTTACTTTGTCATAACTTAATTACTGTGTTTGTGTTTGTGGAGGAATAAATGAGATCGCCGACATAGATACCCACACGTTGGGGACCAAAATTTGTAATGGTGTTATGGAGACGCCGCCATCGTCGATGCTGTCGTTGTAGACGTTGATGTAACTAACACGACTACAATATGCTTAGCTAGTTCAGGGTTCGGTACTATAACTGGATTTTTTCAGAGTTATGCTTCTGGGGCGAAAGGAGTGTGATTTTAAGTATATCAAAATCATCACGGATAGAAATCTCCGGAGTTTATTATTTTGTTATTACCACAACTGTACACTTTTTTCAAATTACGATATACTCTGAGAATATAATTATATGCTGACTATATACGAGACAGACGTATTATAATTTATGTTTCTCTCTCGAAAACTGTATATGGATATTAATTCACACTCGTAATTCCTATCATTTTACCATAAATAATTTTGTAATTTCTTCCACGAAATATTAATTGCTACTTCTCTTTATGTAATGTTAAAATACTGCTTCTTTATATGGAGTAAGAACCAAGATTTCTGCTAATAGAATTTAAAACACGACTTTTCTCGACTGACATCCAACGCATAACTAACAAACTTAAAGATGAAAACAGTCACATTACAATAGTATTGTAATAATACTATGCATTACAATGCATTATATTTTCAATATACGTATACTAAGCGAATGAAATTCGTTCGTTTCTATTTAGTCGCAATAAAGCTGTCATTCATTGTTGGTACACATTATTAATGTTGTTACGCTTGTCATTGGTTAATTCACTTAGTATTATAATTTTCTTATCTGTAGTTTTAATATTTTCATATTCTTGGCTATGGATCTGTTCCTGTGAATAGTAACATTTTTATATTATAAATATTGTCATAAATCCCAACAAACAAATATTAAGACATACATTGTAATAGCCATTATCTGATACATGAAATCTATACAAATGAGCTTATTAAATTTATATGATTTAAAACATATTGCCAACGAATATTTGTCGTCTGTTTTAAAAATTAAAGCCATTACCTAACATTAAATCATATGGAAAAGAAGTTATTAAATTAATATAAGTAAAAACATATTATCAATGAGTGTTTTGAGTTTCAAATAAAATATTATAGCCTTTATCTTACGTAAATAACATACGCAATTGAACTTCTTAAATTAACATAACTAAACAGCTATTACCATTAAATGTTTGTGGCTTTATATTGAGCATTATAGCATTTACGAAATATACAAACATATGAAAAAATGAACTTATTAATATAATATTGTTAAACTTCTATAAATGAGTGTTAAGGGCCTTAAATCAGATATTTTTCGTTTCATACTACGTATTATATTATAAAACTCCGGATTTTGAATATCCGTATACAATTTAATCCGAATTTTAGAATATCCAAATTTCTTTAAACAGTGATGACACATGAAACATTTTCTTTTAAGAAAATAAACACTTTGTTACTTAAGGGTTTTATTTCTGGCTAGTTACTAAAAAGTTCAAAATACGAAATGAAATCCAGTTAGGGTTAGAATACTTAATTACTTTTATAAATCGGGGTTTTATCTAAGATCAATGGAAGAAATGTTGTGTAGTATTTAGTTGTAGTATTTTCTATTTTTATTAGTGCCAAATGTCCTAATCGCCTAAGTCTGTATAAGGCATTGATGATAAGTAAATAATTAAATTATTGTGAAATTTTATTGGTCATTAATTAACTGGATTATATAAAATATCACCATTCAGAAAATATTTCATTTACCTCTCGTCTGACAGAGATTTATTCAGTTCGCAAAAATTTCAGCTACTGAACAAGCGGAGTGTATGGCCTTAACACTACGCCAGGAGGGTATGGGTTAAAATTAATACACATACGAGTAAAATAGCTGGGTCTTCTAGACTAACGTAAATTTTCCCTTCGAATTTGGAGATTTTTCCATAGAAATATTGACAAATGGCTTATGTTTTATCATTAGCCACTACCATTTATGGTCTATTTCTTAAAAAGTAATTGTTTAGCATGCACTCTTTCTAATCGAATTATTTACTCAGCCCATCTTTTAAATGTTATGTTTCCGGTTAGAGCAAAGCAGAAAAATTTAAATTAGGTTCAAAAAATTTTACTAAATATATGGAGCAATGTTCTTAACCATGCTGATCATCATTTTATTCTTCATAATAAAATTAACCGAATTTTTCCACCGTATCCAACAAAATCATGCTTTGGCCCTGCTCTAACAAGAAACATATACCTTTATAAATCGCATGAAATAAGCATAGGAACTCCAATCTACCACCAAAAAAGGCATAACTAAAAAAATTATATAACTTTAGTTTTCGAAAGTTATCAGGGATTGGATGGTGATTCAAATGTGTGTGTGTTTTTTTTATTTTTTTTTTTTTTTATTCTTGTGGTGAAGTCATATGCTGCCATTTCTTTAAGATTCATAACATTTGGTAATTTTAAGCATTATTTTCTGGTGTATATAACTGCACATTTTGCTAACATTATTAAAAGAATAACATTTTAATTTGTTAGTTTATAATGCATGTTTACTTCCTTTCATCGAAACGCTTTTGGGACTAGCATCTACAAATGGAGTTAAATTGCTGCATAAATAAATCAACTGATTCCTTAGAAGGTTGACTTTCACAGCTTAATTGAATGAAGCAAGAGGTCCAGGAAGAATAAAAATAAATATCGACTGTAATCCAATCCCAGTTTCCAATGGAGCGAATCACGTGGACCGAGCAAGAACTGCGAAGAGAAAATGATAAACTATTTGTTTAATTCCAAGCATTTGCCTGCTGTATACTCAAAGCAGTGGTGTATTCATACTTGGAAATGCGACGTTTACACTCTTTTGAAGCGGTAAAAATATGCCTAATATAAAAGCAAGTGCATGTACTGTTGATTTGTTTTATTCGTGGATGCTTTTTAACATCTCACGTCATCAGCGTCCCATTCAATTCAGGGCGTGAAACCATCGACAAATTTTGCTCAGGGGCCTCTTCTTTCAGGCTTGAGGTTCTTTTTCGTGCCGTAAATGTGCAAGGGACTCACGGCTTTACTTCCCTTCTGAAGGAAGCCATACTTAGGATTTTTACGCCCGAAAAAAATCCATCCACTCTGGCCGGGATTGAACCCGCAACCTTGGGTCTACGAGGCAAGTATGGTTACCACTACCCCACCAGGACTCACCAAGTGCACGTGAGACACTACACATTCTTCAAGAGGAATTTAAAAATGAAATGTTAACAACCGATGGAGAAAAGTACTTTATTTTCAAAGATGTAAAAAAAAGTGATAAAAGGTTAAAGGGGTAATTTGCAAAAAAAAAAATCCTTTTCAGAAAATGATTGGTGAATATTCCGGTACAGAAAAAAGATTTACCTCATATTTCCTACATTTATGTGAAGCTTTCTTAGCAACTGATGTTCATTTATGTAAATGGACTAACTCAACTTTACGTTAATTATTTAAAAATTATAAGAACACATGCTGCATGAGGAATCAATAATGCACAAAATTGGCGTGATGCAGTGTTCAGTGAAACTACTGCAAATACTCGGAAAGAGGTTAAAGACAATATTATATATGTATCAATTAATGAAACAAGAGACTGTAAGGGACAGTCTATATTAACATTATAGTTGGTTTGCTTAAAATAATTATTATAATCAGTTATTACAAGAAACGTTGCTTAACTTAATTTGAAGATTTAGCATTTAGTTGCAAACTATTTTACTGAAAGGCGACGCCAATATTATCAAAACTCAAGACTTTAACTTCACTTAATGTTATTAATGAGACAAAAAAGCTAGAAATTATCAGCGGGAAAGGAAATACATATTCTCAACTTTAGTCTGGAAGAGGTAACAGATGGAATTTAAAAAAAGAACGGAATGCAGCATGTCATCGTCGCAGGTCACTTGACTAAGCTTTTAACAATGGATTTATAGATATCTTGGAAGATAGTCGGACGACAAAGAAAAACTTTATCAGTAGATAGCCTGTGAAGTTGAAGTTGAGAGAGAAGATCAACATAATAGAGTTGAGGAGAACTTTCCCGAGATTCCAACTTTTTATTGCTTTAGTTTATGTACGGACGCTCTTTAACATCTCAGGTCATCAGCGTTCCATTTAATTCAGGACGTGAAACGGCCGACAAATTTTGCTCAAAGGTCTCTTCTTTCAGGATTGAGGTTCTTTTTCGTGCCGTAAATGCACGACACGGGACCTGCGGCTTTACTTCCCTTCCGAAGGAAGCCACACTTAGGATTTTTACGCCCGAAAAAATCCATCGATCCTGGCCGGGTATAAACCCGCGATCTTAGCTCTAGGAGGCAAGTATGATTACCTCTAGACCACCAGACGGGCCCGAGTTTTCAAGATGTTTTTCGTGCTTTCATTTACTTTCTGGTTTAAAGATAATATGCCTGATAAATCCCAACGTTTATAAAAATAAAATCCTTTCATTCTTCTTTCAAAGAACCTTTTCAGAAACCCGTAAGTTTCAAATAGTTTTTCCCACATACTCTTCCCCTTTCTAAATATCGACTAATTGCGGGGAAAATGCAAGTATTTCTTATATAAATTGTTTAAAGACACAATTTTGTTCCACACATGTAAAATATTGCCGGAAATAGGAGTGTTTCTCTATGATATACCGTTGTTAGTATGTGATAATATAGCGCGTGTTGCATGTCACTGTCACTTTTTTTAAATTTAATTTTAGCACATTATACTTACGTTCAAATAATATGTATCTTGTGTACACCTACCTGCATTACTTGATTTACTCTTTTCTATTTGAATTACAGTGAATTCTAATCATTCTTTAGAAATAATAACGCGCATAATATTTACAATTTTTAAACTGCATTTTTCAACATTCTTATCTTATAATTTTACATGAATTTTCATTGAAATATCGATTTTCCTCTTTAATATTATATTCTTAAAAATTAGAGATATTAGTAATAAAAGCCGGATATCGGTCTTGAGAAATATAATTAAAACAAATGCTGGGGGCAATGCCAAATAAAACTGGTCTCTGCCTACTATATCTCAACAATTATTTTAGCTTTGTGTGTTTTTGCCGAGACATTAATTATGATTATTATATTTTCAAGGTCTTTTAATAGTTTTTAATGCCTATTTTTACTACTAAGGCCCCAACGGAGGTATACATTGACGATACATACATGAGATGAAATTATATATTGGGAAAGGGTTTTTTAAGGAAGTAAATGTTCCAGGCCTAAGTTTAGGCATTTGCCATTTTATAAGGACTGAGAAAAACCTAGAAAAAACCTCAATCAGGGAGGACGACCCTGGTGGGATTCGAACCCCAGACCTCCCCCTCACGATTCTGCGCCTTAACGACCTCGGCACCGGGGCGGTTTTAGGTCTTGGCATATAGTACACTTCAACGATACAGCGTCTCAATGAATTACGAAACCTGCGTTACTATCCAGATATGCGAATTTTTATAAATTATAAATTACCTTCGAATTGGAGCAGTAGTTCCTTATATAAAATTATAATTTCTGCATACATATTTTTCACCTCATGCACGTTTGATTCCAAGTCGTATTTCTAAACCAGGCCAACGCATGCCATCGATGTAGGCTCTGTACTTAACAATTATTCTCACAGTAAATAGTAACACTTTTATAGCTGAATACCTTTAATTTTTAAGAATGTGATATTGTAGAAAAAAATCAATATGTTCAATGATAATTCATAATATAAGAATGCTGAGGAATGCAGTTTGAAAAGTTGTAAATAGTGAAACTGTACTTACAATCCATCCCCACTAAAATATAAATATATTATGTCTGTTACAAACATAATCGTAATATTTTATGTATTGTCAGCCCTTTATGGGCATTCGAATGCGTTTTTGAACGTTTTTTTTAATTGAGAAAAACTGTTGAAAAGTGCTAACTCGGAGATTATAAAGGCCATTTCTGAGTGTGTATCAGCTTCTGCATAGGACATATCAATTTGCCTATAACATGTTTTAAGCGCTTAAAGAAACTTAAAACTTACTGGATAAAGTAATCAACAAATCACTTTACTTAGAGGAAAAAAACTTCTTTTACAGATAGGCGGCTTTTAACCTGCATTTCTGCTTCCGATATTGGTTTTACTGGGAATTGACTTAATTTTGTTGAAATGTAGTATGGTCAGCGAATTATTACAGTTTCAGAGTCAAAAGCTATCGAAAAACTTCATCTCGTAGACAAATAAATTATTTTCAGTTAATCAAGAAATAAGTAAAGTGGCAGTTCACGAAAAATGATGCATGATAAAATATAAATTGGGAAACTATCTCGATCTTATGTCACAAGCGAGAGAGCCATACATTGAATCGAAACATGGTAACAATAACGATATTTAACTCGACAATGAGATGAAGGAGGAACCGAAACCGACAAAGAGAAAAGTAAATAAAAGCCGATTGCCAGTAAAAAGGTCATTTCTTCCTATAATCTTCGCAGAAAATTGTGGGACTATAAAGGAATGGAGCAATGAAAAAATTTATTTCAAGTCGGAACACTACTCGCATTTTGGTAAAGCAGACAAACTCGTAAGGCCACGGGCATACCAAATCTAATATTTAGTCCTTTCTTCCTACCGAAGATAGTAACACATTTCATAAGCCGATAAAGAAACGAATTCCCACCAGAATTATCACGCGACCAACATGGACGACCTTTGGGAAGCCCATATAAATGAAATGAACAACACACTTTACGTTTGCATCTTGATGGTGGTTGACTTTTTTTCTAAATATCCTTGGGAAATACCGTTAAAATAAAAGTAGGCACGGAAATTATACAAGGGTTTAAAAATATATTATTTCATCGCGTTCCCAAGGTGCTGCAAATCGATAAAGGAAACGAGTTCACCAACAAAACCTTTAAAACATTTTAGCTAAACCTGGTGTAAAGTATTACACTAAAAAAATAATGTCAAAGCCAGCGTTGTAGAACGTTTCAATAGAACCTTAAAGGCGAAAATGTGAAATTATTTCACGCATAAAAACGTAAAAGCTTTCACGCCCTTTTTCAGTCCTACAAAATTCCTTTCACAGGTCCATAAATATGGTGCCAAAGATTGTCAATGACGACAACATTTTGCAGGTGTACGAAAATATTTATGGTCAGAATGGTTGCGCGGCCAAAACACATGAATTTAAATTTGGCGTAGGAGATCACGCGCGCATATCTAAGGAGAAAATAAAGTTTGCTAAAAGCTACTAACAGCAAAACTAAATAGATGATTTTTTTTTCAATTTGATAAGGTGGTTTCCATGTTGCGTATAAATTAAATGACTTGGACAGAGAAGCCATAGATGACATCTTTCACTCCGAGGAGATACCAAAGTTTGCTCTTCCGAAATCATTAAAAATAGACAAATTATTTGAGACTAGAGGCCGTGGAAAAAATAAGCTATTTCTGATTAAGTGGAGAGGTTATCCAAACAATTTAAATTCGTGGGTCCTGGCTTCAACTTTTGATACGATATAATTAAAATAAAATCGTTTTCTCTCATGTTTGTGAGTAATGCATCTATGCATTATTTCACCTGCAATACTTTTCAAACACCTTGCTCAAGCGAATAGAGCTGCAAGGAGGGTGGGAAGTAGCATAGCAAAATATTAGGTATCTGTGAAATTCCGAAACGTTACAAAAAGATAATCAATACATTGGCACCATGTATTTTTTCCAAATTTAACTTACAATTGCCACTGGTATCGTGCACAATTCTAAAGAGTCGATACACTCTGTGAACTCTATAATACAGATGTATTTGTAAGGGAAAGACCTTTTTCTTTATGACGAGAGCAAAAATACTGCCAGCATTTACGCCAAAACCACACATTCCACTCATATTCCCGACAATAAATTTGAAGACTATGTAGTAGACGTTTCGCCATCTAGAAACCAGAGAAGCACAGCGGAAAGAGAAATTATGAGCCAAACCAAAAAAATTACGAGCCAAACACAAAAGTAAAAGCCCGGGTCTACAAATCCTCCCAAATTGTCAATAAGTGTATCTATGGAAATGAAGATGAATGAAATTAGGCATTTCGTACACGTTTTGGTTTTGTCGCCATTTATAACGAAGATGATGTGATTGGAATCCTATACCAGCGTTGTGGATCAGGAAATGAATAAACATGCTGTAGATCCGTACATGGCTTCTCTTACGGCATGTTCATTTACTGCAATCTCATAGTACCACAAGTGGGGGGGGGGGGGCAATACGTTTTTGCAAGTCATTGAAATCTTTCTGTAGAGTATGAAAAACGTCATAATTAAATGTTAAATCATACTAAATCTTACTAAACATTTAACTAAAACAAAACAACATTTCCATTAACTTAAAAATACATTTTAACACACTCCAATTAATAACTCCTAAATTTATAAACCTTTACTCAATACATGTGTATGATATTTGAAAAGTACTTCTTTCCCTTAAGTAGGTACCTTTGATGCAACAGGATTTTAAAATTGTAAAGATACGAGGTGATATCCAGAATATTCGGGACTGGTGCTGCCATCTGGTCAAAAACTTACTTTGAGACTAATGACCACCGTTACCTCGAAGAACACTTCCCTTCCACGCGTATAAACCGGTCCCAGCGATTCTGCCATTTTCCAAGTGCATCTTGAAAGTCATGTTCTTTGAGGGTGTTTAGCACAGACAGCGTTTCTTCTTGAATCCTCTCAATTGTGTCGAACCGACGTCCTTTCAACTTTATTTTCAGTTTGGGAAATAGTGTTAAGTCGTAGGATGCCAAATCAGGCGAGTGCGGTTGGGGGGGCACAACTGTCATGTTGCTTTTCGTCAAAAAGACCCCAGTGAACAAGGAATTGTGACAGGGCGCATTATCGTGATGCAACAGCCATTTCCCTTATCGCCAAAGTTCGGGCCGTCGTCTCCGTACATTTTCACGGAGCCGTCGCAAATCTTCACAGTAGTACCTGGAATTTGCTGTTTGATTTGGTGGGTCGAATTCTTTGTGCACATATCCCCTTGGTATCAAAGAAAACGAGGAGCATGCTCTTGACTTTGCTCCCCACTTGTCTCGTTTTTTTTGGGGGGGTCCTTGGTGAGTTCGGGCTCTTCCACTGGGAGGATTGCTCTTTTGTCTGAGGGTACAGCGTACAGGGTACAGCTCTCGTCGCCTGTGATGACCCTGGACAAGAAGGTTGGGTCATCGGATACGGTCTGACGAATCTCCATCCAAACTTCAACACGCTGCGCCTTCTGATCAGCAGTAAGGATCCTTAGCACAAATTTTTCGGCGACAGGATGTATACCCAATTCATCAGTTAAAATTCGTTGGCATGCCCATAACCAATTCCCACTTCATGAGCAAGGTCTTCAATGGTTTGACGTCGATTCTCACGAACGTGGTGTTGAACTTTGGCAACAATGTCAGGCGTTGTGCAGCTGACGGGCCTACTGGTGAGTATCGTCTTCAATACCTGTAGGACCGGCCCTGAATCGAGCATGCCACTCAAACACATGTGTACGACTCATGCTTTGTCCCCCAAATACTTGTTGAATCATTGCGAGAGTCTCCATAGCATTTTTCCGGAGATTTGCACAGAATTTGATGCACACTCTCTGTTCTAATCTTGGATCCATCGTAAAATCACCACATAATACACACAGAGTATCATGAAAAGTACTATAGAATGTCAACTCATCTACCCAGCTGCATGAAACTTTAAACGCACACTGATCAAATGTGTAGTGTTCCACCTAGCGGTGCTAAACTCTACTCCAACTACTGTCGAGAAGATAGCACCAGTCACGAATATTATGGATACCACCTCGTAGACTTAAGGAACGGTTTCAGCGATTACTTGCCAAATGTAGACGCCTTTTTCTCTATTTTAATTCTAACATTTCGTCCAAAACAAACATAATGGAATTGCATATTGTCTCCTGATACTACTTAAATCAGGCTGGAGGAGTATTAGACCATCCAGATTTTATTTTTACAGGGCTAACATAGCGGTTTGTTCTCTTCCCTTACCAGGGGTTTGAGAATCGGGTTGCCATTTTTAAGAACGGTGTGGAAGTTGTTAGTAAAAAGCCGTTGAAAATGGGCGCTAGTGTGCTTACCGATGTACCAGGTTTGGGAATTTTCTCACAGGAATCGATACAGACTAGACTGAAGGAGGCGGCATCAAATTTGAAGAGGAAAGCGGGCGTAAAGAGAAGGGTGCAAGATATATTTTCATAATAGTTAATAAGGGTTATGACAATTCGATGATGCACATGAGTTCGGAACTAGACATATGCAAAGATTTGCCAGTTCAAATGAACGTGGAGGAGTACCGTTACACTTCTATAAATTTCTAAAATACCCTTATGAAAAATGCCCCAATCGCCTTTCATTACTCTGGCAATGCAGACGATTACCTTTGACATGACTTACGTACTACTAGAGCTGCTAGTGCGAATATTTCATGCCGAGGAAATTGTTAAAGATGACGACCAGGTTACCTTTGTGAACAATACTCAAAACTCCTTTTTTGAACAGATAAAAGTATCGTTCGACAATATAACCGTTTCTATGCCTCACCCAGGCTATCCCTATAGAACGTCATTCAAAGGCTACTCAATTTTTTTCTAAAAATGTCACGAACACCATACTAGAGTCCCTCCTCTGGGAAAAGGACACGGGAAGTATTATGGAATCGTATTTGGTCAGTCAAGGAATTAAGTGGCGTGACGGCTACACCAAAGGAAACAAAGTTGTACAGCGGATGGGAAATCTTTCCAATGCACTCTTTAATCAGGAAAATCTGCTCTTGAACAACGTGAGCGTCCCCATTAAACTCTCGCCTTCCTCGCCCAACGTTTATCTTTTCGGGGATGAAGAACTTTAAAGGCTACACGGAAATTCAGTGTCTAGACTGATTTTGAAAGTTGTGAGACCGTCGCCAACCATCAAGCTAGCAGTGTTAGCAAACAGTAATGCCAAGCGCCATCTCAAAGATATCGGATTTCACGCTCTCAACACTCCAAAGGAGTTAGTAGCATGACTTTCAACTACCGGTATTTGTGGCTATGGTCGCAACGGCAACATTAACAAAAATCCGTATAATTTACAGCACATTAAATTGAACTCCTGTCAATTGTATATGAACGGACAGTCTTTTCCCCACAACCTCTACAGCCCGATTTTCATGACAGTAATTTTTCCAATGTTTTCAAAATCTTCAAGATGGCTAGGTGTTCACTTTAGAGCGAAGGGCATTCAATTTCCAGACATCAATACTTTCATGGCTATATCATTATGTATATGTGTGTGTATGATAGAACAAACTTCAGAACGTATTAATCTGTTGGTATTGGCAGAGATACATCACACTGTAGAAAATGATGCTAATAGAACAACTCTGGTATTATGAATAAGGTACAAATACACAGTTTTCTAAGTACCCCTCTACTCAAACTTTTTAGGCGTGTACGCTTGTGATCAATTATCTTCGGTAAACTTACATAATAGGCAGTTTCCCATAGCAGTTATCATCAACACTAATCCTAGCAAGAAACTAGACAAACATTGATTCTGAATCTTTGTTGCAAAGCACAGGTGGGGGATATTTCGATAGCTAAGGAATTGATCCTCTTCCGCCCTGTATTTTAAAATTTCTCAATCAATGCAATGGTAAACGTTGGGTTTACAACACTAAAAATTTGCAAGGCTAGGCAGCACTACCTGTAGGCATTATGTCATTGCTTACCTATTTCATCGCTGCCACAACTTGTACAAGGAGAAATTCGTTTCAAAATTCAGCATTAGTGATTTAACCATAATGGTGACGTCATTCAAAAAACCTACAAGGATGTATGTGTTGGCTAATGCTCACAAACTATACACAAGAGCAGCAAATTGTTAATGGTAAGTATCAACATGAATTATGTATTTTTTCTCGATGAATAGCTCAGTTACATTTACGTTTTAACTCTCATATTTTCACTTTTTAGAGGGTGCATGTGCAGTATAGAAAGTACACATCTCTATGCGCCCCACTCTGTCAGTTGCTCTCGGAGAGGATAACAAATAAGTCGTCATCATCATGTGCCTCTGTAAGCTTCTTGGCAAAAATAGTATACTGCAAATGGATTATTCTTGTTTACAGTGTCTTTGAAGTTGAACACAGCCAGTACCAGGACGATGACTCACAGGAAAAAGCAGCATAGGACGAAGTGGCGCAGCCTGGATCTCTATCGGATATGTTCTTCTTGAACCGATGCGAGACCAAGTTTGTGTGTGTCGAGTTTTGGCCTATGCCGCCACACAAGATCATAGTGACCATAGGCGGACAACGCAACGCGGTGGTCCTGGGTTCGACAAAGATTCAGAAACTTGAGGAAATACAATTCAGCGTTTGACACGCCATATAAAAGAATGGCAGCTAAGCAGTTGACTATCCATACTTTTTAAACAATACATTTGTTTATCTAAACATTATCTTCAACATAGATGGATGCTGCATATCTCTGAACATGGAGGAATGGAGAACACTAGAAAGATTACAGCGAATGGTCACTGACAGCATCTATCACAAGAAGAAAAAAGAGACTGAAGTATAAAATAAAATAATGACCTATCGCAAGTAGTTGCTCACACCTATGTTTTCAGGGAACCATTGGAGAAAACGAATTACACTCAATACATAAGGTACATTCGTTCTGCCACCTTTAGAGTGTTTCTGGAGCTGGAGCATTTTCAAAATTACAATTCATCAAAGAGGTGAAACAGTAGATCTACATTCCAGTAAGGATTGCGTCGTTATGGCGCCAGACTCATGTGCATGTCCAGAAAGGTTTTCGACAGACTCCTGATGACGTGTGGTTCTGCGATGATGGAGCCAGCGTCATCCCCACCCTTAGTGAATTACTACACGCGAGCATTGAGTAGTACTAAAGTTTGTGCAATTGGGAATCCGAAGAACTTTATCTATTAGTCGTAGAGGGAAACACCATCTTTACACACTATTTACCTGTAGACGAGGACGCTGTATGGCTGAAACTACAGCGGAAGCAAAATGTGTTTACACGTCTTATCGTCACTGCAACAAGCACTACAACCTCCCCTACTTCTCCACTCAGATACCATACTGTCCAATGTGCGTCAGTACCGAGAAACTACGGAGCATACAACATGATCAACGATGCGCTAAGGCAGTTAACTGAAGTGTCACACTACTTCGATTTTGTCACTGTGTCCACGCTGCAGTCGAACTTGCCGTACATTAAGGCGTCTGGACCATCTCCACCATGAACAGGTTCAGAACTCTTGTCCGACTCGAGGACGGGAAAGAAGTATTACTATCCACAAGAATCAACAATCTTTCTGCAGAGCTCGTCAACAAACTCCATTTTTATGCTTTTTACACCGTGTACCAAGGAGAGGAGGTTCTCCGTAACGGCTACCGGAGACACGTCGTAATATGTACACATTTAAAAACATGGCGTGCCAAACAGAGTCAGCGGGAATAGGCAGCAATCTCATTCTCAAACTCGCTTTCGACAAACTATATCACAAAAATCGGGAGTACCCACCAAACCTCAACTTGAACTCCACCGAGATCTCCTTCCTTGGCGAGAACAATACATTCATGGTTAAACTCGCTACCATTAACGCTACGATGTGGAAGTCAGATGCATGCCTTTAAAAGTACTCCACTAAGGTATAGACGCTCTCTGTACCATCTACCTCGGTACCGTCAACAAGATGCCAGCCCTAGATTACAAGATCACGTCGGCGGGATGCTTCTCCACCACTGCCAACGGCGAGTTTGTCGTCCTCATCAACATTCAGTCGGCCCAGGGACACAATAATAACTTTTCTCACATGCTACTCCCTACGTAACCACACCTTTCGAGGATCAAACCAAGAGCAGAAGCGACGAAGGCAGTGACGATGGTGCAAAGTTTACCAAAAGGACATACACTACATATTTTAAAATACTTTGCTTCTGGAAAACTTTTAATAATTTTTGTACAAGAAAACTTTCAATAATTTTGGCCCGAAATTTTTGTAAATAATATGTATGTAAAAAACTCACTACCATTTTGAATATGTCTAAAATATTCGCATTTTTTTTATAATAATGTGTATAAAAATACGAACATTTTGTGTATGTAAAAATTTCACCATTTTGTGTAATAAAATTGTCCCTTCTCCGGCTGACTGTTCTGGCTGCTGTGTGCGAGGATACTACTGGTACTAATCCCGTAGTAGTACTAGCCGTTGAATCCGGTTTGTCACCGGAAAAGGGGATTACACTACTAACCTACAATGGACTAAAGAGTTCTTCAGAATACTTAACAAGCTAATAAGTTTATTGTCATAATATGTAGCAGAGTTAACTAGAGAACTTTTTGGAAGATGCTCTTGTGGAAAGGGACCGTAATAAAAAGGGTACTCCAAAAGTAGTATGAAGTACGTGGTGGTGAAATTTGTTGTAATAACGACCAATTTTATCTTCAAGCAAAGAGAGCAACCTATTTCACGAAGCTTATTCAATATTATTCTTTCTCAAACAATTAATCGCGAAACCATTCATATTCTGCTCTTTGATAATCCCTTAAAGTTTTCTTACTGCTTTAGTACCTAGAATAAATTGCGTTAATTTAAAAAACAATCTTAGCTATTTTCGATTTAGTCATTTCAAGATTCATGGCTATTTATATAGTGCGAATTTTTCCAGATTAAAGAATCTCTGGGAAATATTGTGCTGTGAGCCCACAGAGCACTGAAAGAAATTTGCACACTACAATGACAATATATTAGGATTGCATAAAGGGAGCGAATGATGTCAAAACCTAAAGAAACCGGTATCCTCTATGAAAAGATTCCATTCGGATCTCTGTTACTCCGAA
Organism: Metallyticus violacea; assembly: GCA_030762175.1. Lineage (NCBI taxonomy): Eukaryota > Metazoa > Arthropoda > Insecta > Mantodea > Metallyticidae > Metallyticus > Metallyticus violacea. The sequence goes on from CM060834.1 coordinate 76,836,481, forward strand.
AGAGAAAGTTACTTAATAAAACACAAATGAAACTTCTATATAAAGCTGTCACAAGAATGCATTTAGTAAAAGCAAGACTGGTGTAGCACGTCTCCCAATGGGCGTCCTTTATGATCACTAAACCATTTGCTATGCATGCATATTGTTCAATTTCATTAATGTCCTGAGTTCGATATCAAGTGGCAATTGAAATGTATTCAGAAGTTTGTTCCTAAAATGGAACGGATGGCGTTATTTGACTACCAAAGCATTTCGCCTGTTTGATTATCTTGAACGATACTTTCTCCATGTAGAAATATTCCGCCTGAGTAACCACATTTGTGCATTTAATCATTTCTGGATGTTTCTTAATGAAGTATTAAGAGATGTTCAATCCTATCGGATGGTTTCAAGGAAAACTATGTGGTCCAAAAGAATCTAAAGCATCTCAGTCTTTAATATACTTTATTTTTCTTCCCTGCGAGTTTGAAAGAACCATTCAAGTTGTTTGATGTTTTCTTCACTCATGTATTCAATGATATACAACAGTTTAGATCATGAACACATTTGAATAAGTCGTTCATTTGATTGTACTACAGCTGAACCGTATGAATACATTCAGGTGATTTGAGTCCGCGAAAGTTCTGTTCAAATTATTTATTTTTAGTGATCCACCGCTGTTGCTAAATTATGGGATTCTTATCTATCAAATAGCATTCCCGAACTCAGTCACAAGCCAGAACTAGTGACTTGAAAGTCGATGCTTGTCGAAATTTTCAAATTGGGCTTCCAGCTGTTTTTCCTTTGCATAATTCCAAAATTTACTTAATTCGTGTTTCTACAGACTTGACAACTGATGTGAATCTAGGACAGTTTTGCATATTTATGTACGTTCTTTTTTCCTTTCTATAGATCTATGCCACTGATTAATAATATTGAAAAAAAAGGAAAATTTAATTATTTAGATTGTTGGAAACTGGACCATCCGAAGAAATTTGAATATTTGTATATAATGTTTGGCACTGTATACTCTAGCGGTTAACGTTGTTACCTGCTTAGAAAGCTTCGAAGATAGGGAGATCTGGAACGAGGTTCACATAGCCTTGTGTTGAAATTGGGTAGCTACCTGACAGAGAGGAAGCGACCGCAGATCATCAATGCCATCTGACAGCGGCCAGCGGGATGCAGTGTGCTGATTACATGGTTCCTGCAATACTGCACTCCTTCCATGATGTCGCAAGACGGTGACATGCACTGTTTATGAGGTAAACCTTGGCCTTCCGAAGCTGTTCAGCTCGGGGTTAGTTTATAATTATATTGTGTTGTTATATGTCACGTTACATAATCATTCTTTACTTCCTTTCTCCTTCATTTCCTCCCTTTTATAGCGTCGACTTCTCTAGAGTTTATTTTTAAATAATGTTTACCACTCAAGGTTGGAGCACATAGTAGGATTTAATACAGGGTTATTCTAAATGATTGTCGGGGTTACAACAATTCATAACTCTCAGTGCAATTGAGAATGTGAATCTTGTTTTATAGTGTACTGTAACTCATAAAGATTTTTACATACATTATAAATGCTGGATATGTGCGCCTTTTGTAACTCTACACACATCTACTCGATAGTCCATCTCTTTCCATTCACGAATCAACATGGCAACGGTGATGGTTTCGAAAGCGGCTCGGATGCTGAATCTCCACCGGTAGAGGAGGAACAAACACCTGATCTTTAACATATCCCCACAGAAGAAATCGTATAGATGTAAGATCTGGTGAACGTGGTGGAAAGGGTAAGAGCATCAGATCACCTTCCATTACGCGTCCCATCCATCGTTGTGGAAGTTCTTGGTTTAAAAATGCTCTGACCTCCTTGTGGAAATGAGATGGTGCACCATGCTGTTGCAGCATGTAATCGTCCCTGTCGTCACTCAACTGAGGTAACAGCATATCCAGGTAACTCAGCCCTGTTACTGTCTGTACATTGAAGAAGAATGGGCCGTAGACCTTCGTGTTTGAAACGGCACAGAACACATTCACCTGAGGGGAGTCTCGCAAATGTTCCACGTAACAATCGGGGTTCGTTGTACCCCAAATGCGAACGTTTTGCTTGTTCACCTTTCCATTCACATAAAAAGATTGTGATCTTCTTGGTTGACTGAGTGACCTTGGCCTTTAGAGGCGGTGCTTCGCCAGGTTTACGCCATGCCATTGATTCTCTTTTGGACAAGGGATCATAGTAGAGGATCATAGTTTCGTCTCCTGTAACAATGGTTTGCAGAACTTCTCTCTCGTTGCCACGGCAGAGCTACAAAAATGCCTGATAACAGATGACTCGTTGCGCTTTTGGACTGAGGAAAGAAGTGTAGGCACCCATCTTGCACTAACCTTATTCATGTTTAAATGTTCATGAATATTAGTACTATCTTAGAAAAGCCCAATCTTGCTATTTCTGTAACTTTGAGCCGCCGGTCTTCCATAATTTCTCCGTCCACAAGAGCGATAGATGTTTTCAGAAATGAGCAAGGGCAAACCTGCACGCTCTTCGCCTTCAATGCTTTCTCGGCCCACTCGAAAAAGTTGGGCCCATTGTTTTGCTGTAGAATATGAGGGGAATGTTTCTCCATATACACCGCCCAATCGGTGTTTAATTTCATTTGTAGTAAGTCCTTCTTTGTGAGGAACAAAATAACAGCTCGAAACTTCATTTTGAAAATGTCACAATCTTCTACATATATTATTCTTTATGCAGTTATATCTGAACCACTGAACACCGCGGAAGTTACAGCTGCAATTATTTACTTAACAGATAAGGTATGACACCAGATAAGGCTTTTGTGAAGGCGATAATCCTCATCGGGGAGGCAATAAACTTATGGACCTACTCTCGTATTTATATTTACCATCTTCATATTATTCTTTAATGGGTTCCTTTCCCAACATTCTTTATTAGAGGAGAAGATATAATTCATTATCAGATGAAATTAGATTCTAGAGACTGTAAAGATAAAGGTTATCTTTAAAATTAATCATGGTGTTGATAATATAAAGATATATACCGAACGGGGGATAGAAACTTTAAAAACCCAATTGATGCCACAATGTTAACACAGTCTATAACATTTGAATTGATAGCCTTTGATCTGCTGTTTTCTTTTATTTTCGCTTCAGTAATAACGGTACTTGAACTAGATTCTTCATGAGATTACAAAAGCAAAGAAGTTTCTCGTATCGCAGTTTTACCAACATGTAGAGCACGTATATGTTTGTGTCATGCCGAGTAAATTGTAAACAATTAACACTGTTCTCACAACTAGGGCGACCTCGACCGCTGTTCAGTAGAGCGGCAAAATGTTAATGTCAGTCATATCCAATCCTGTTCCACCTAAGGCTCTGCTCAAATGTTACTTTATCACAAAATTGGTCTTTTGGTCCGGGATCACAGTACGTTAAAAAGAAAAAATACGAAATTGAACCATTTGAAAAACCAAAACGGACATGTTCAATTACATAACATGAGGTGTCTGACCCTGTGTGGGCT